>CM018696.1:70315657-70799643 GCA_009363875.1 Mikania micrantha
GGGTGATCCAATTGTTGGACATCTCCAAGTGATGCTGGATTTAAGATCCGAGGAAAGACATACCTGAAAGATAATGCTAAGGTGATGTTTTTGGTTTGTTTTTATAACAAATCAATATTTTTCAATTAGAGATGACAGTATACACTTATTTACTTGTGGGTAGGTAGATTTGGTTGTGTTTTATCTTAAGCAAGTGAAACAAAAGTTGGCTAAAAGAGGAAAAGGTCAAATAGGTCGAAAATCACAATTTATTGCATACCAATATTCTCCATTAGTTTTACTCAAAGATTTAGATTCTTATTGTAATAATGACTATTTTATTAGTTAATGTTAGCCTAGTAACATTTATATTAAAAATAAAAAATTAAAATGGCTCAACACAGCCAACCTGGCATGTTTAAACCTGTACAAAATTAACCCAAATCAACCCTAACCTGATTGGACAATGTTAACATGGACAATTGGTTTATCTTGCCAACTTTAATTTTATGATATAAGATAGTTCAACAAAAGTTCAAGCAATTTGATGACATTGGTTCCTCAAATTTCAATGAAATAAATGTATGACTAAGTTATGAATTAGATCATTGGTTTATTTACATGGTGTAATTTTGCATATTTTTTTTTCAATAGTTAGTGAAAATATGTTCATGACTTCGTGTATTAATGCCATTTGAGTCCCAACTTGGCTTCGAATGCCAATCTAAATGCAAGACACAGGCAAGAAGGAAAGCAAATTGTCTGATCAAAAGTTAGGTGGGATTCATCCAGATTCAAGTTAGAAACATAATTTATTTGAATTTAAATACTGTAGATAATTGCTAAAAAAGTTGTGACTTTGACTGATAGAGATTTTACTTAGAATGTTAATGAATAGTCTTTTTTAATTGTGGAGGGGATAAGTGTAAGTTTTAATCCTATATAAGAACCATTAGTTTTGTGAGAGGGGGATGAGATATTTGTTAGGATTTTAAGGCTCATTGCATCTGCATGAAGGGCATAGCCCTGGGATCATTTATTGGTTATCTATCCTTTTGTAGATCTTCATATTCATCATTTTAAATCTAGTTTGCATTTGATTTCATCAATTCTTATTAGACGTATTTCTAATCTCCATCATTGGTCCGACTTGCCGTTCTCCACCCGCATTCGATTCCGATTTCATCTGTCATGGATTTCGTCGTCGCCGTTTTCCCAATTTCAGACAATCGTCGATTGATTTTCCAGATTTGTCATCCAATTAGCCGCCGATTTCAGGTTCTTCCAATTTTGATTTCATTTTTGCAATTCTCACGATCAATCTTCTGCCGTCCTAGTTGCCGATCATTCCTATTTTGTTTCATTCCATCAACAATGGTTAATCAAGCTTCTCGTTTAGATCTCCATGAACAACAGATCACTCAGCTTCAAAAGGATGTTGCAGACATCCGGTCGTCACTTTCACTTCTCACTGACGATCGAAATAAAGAAATTGAATTCCGTAAGGTGGTTTTGGTGTGGATGAAATCTTAGAGGAAGCAACCGGTGGATACGTCTGGCTCTTCTGGCGCCGACGGACTTCCCTGGGCAGTAAAGAAGGTGAAACTGCCGGAACTTAGTGGATTCGATCCTCAGGGGTGGATTCAAAAAAGCGACGCTCTATTTTGACATTAACCAAACTCTTGATGATTTGCGCATTTGATTGGTGCAATTGAGCATGGTTGGAGTCACTCAACATTGGTTTACGATTATAACTCAGGTACGTGATTCACTGTCATGGGCTGATTTCCAGTCAGAATTGTTACAACGGTTAGCGTTTTAGAAATTCAGAACCCGTATGAACAATTGGCAACGATTAAGCAGGGTGATTCGATTTATGATTATGATGATTTTGAGTATCTATTTGTCTCTGGTTCCTCGATTGCCGGAATCTCAGGCTTTGGGCTATTTTATCGCTGGCTTACAGACGATGTGAAGAGGTGGGTTCGATTGCATCGTCCCCTTTCACTCTTAGATGCGATGTACCTGGCAAAGGATGTGGAAAGGATGTTACGTCCAATTCGTCCTCTGGCAATGTGTCTCTGTCTCGTTTTCGTTACCTAATATCCATGGTTCATTGGCGGGAGGACTATTGGATGGGTCGTCGGTATTGGCTTAATTGGAACCAAAAACATTCCCTGGGTTAAAAATCGCAGAAAGGACTTCTTCTATTCGTCAACCATTTAATCCACAATCTCCATTGTATTCACAGACTGATGGGGACACGTTTTTCAGCGGGATAGGGGTGTTCAATCTCTTTCATGCACTGAATGGGAGGAACGGCGCAAGAAGGGTTTATGTTATAAGTGTGGCCAACCTTTTAGTCCAACACACAAGTGTCCGGAGGGTCAACTTCGTGTGTTGTTGCTTGGGGATGATGAATCGGATACACATGAGGGACTACATTTCAGTTGAACATAGGGACAATGATCAATTGAATGAGGTTCTGCAAAAGGCTGTGGAGTCACCTATCAAGCCTTGAGGACAAGTCTTGAGTTATGGAGGGAGTATTGATAGAGATTTTACTTTAGAATGTTAATGAATAGTCTTTTGTAATTGTGGGAGGGGGTAAGTGTAAGTTTTAATCCTATAAATAAGAACCATTAGTTTTGTGGGGGGGGGGGGGATATATTGTTAGGATTTTAAGGCTCATTTCATCTGCATGAGAAGGCATAGCCCTGGGACCATTTATTGGTTATCTATCCTTTTGTAGATCTTCATATTCGTCATTTTTAATCTACTTTGCATTTGATTTCGTCAATTCTTGTTATACGTATTCTAATCTCCCATCATTGACAAACTAGAAGTTTTTGTTGGTCAACAGTGCATATGATTTGGTCAAGTTTATAGCCGATTTGGTTTGTTTATTATATATTAAATTAGAGAACCCGTGTATTACATGGGTTTAGTTAAAGAAAGTTGAATAGTAATTAGTTAATGAATTAATAACTATCCATAATTAATAGGAGAGAAAACAGATAAATAAAGGGTAAATACACAAGAGAGTGATACGAGTTCCATCATTTAATAGGAGAAAAGGGAGAAAATATGGTTGAGGAGTTGCCACAGAGTGACACTTTCCTATTTAGTTACTTATTTATTAGTATAGATTATGCTACATCTTTTTACAGCTATAAAAGATTTTATAACTTTCAGGTAGCCGGAGGGGACCCCCTTTTAAAGCTTATAGCAGTTGACTGGTTTAACTTGAAACATCAAGAAGTAAGGTGGCTTTGCATCCTAAATGCCTTGTTCAGGTACTTTATCTGTCATTTTTTATAACATGAACAAAAATAAGACACCAAAGATTTATATTTTTAGTACTATTTGTGCAAAAATATCTTTGCATTAATTGCTTAAACTTGGTCCTTTCCCCTTGTTTTTCGCTTTTTTTTTTGCCTATAATTTTATTTAATCTTCCATTTTTGTCTACAGTCGGAAGCTGGGAAAAAACTTCCATTCATCCTTGTTGTGAACCTTCAGGTATGCAGAGGATATATACATAACATCTTTTGTATTATAGATCATTTCCATTCAATTTTTTTTTTCTGTTCATATTACTTGTTTTATTTCAACATGAATCTGTTGGCCAAAATTTACATACCAGTTGATTATTGCCCTAGTAGAAAGTCAATTTTTCTGAAAGGCTTATACTCATGTAATACTTAAGTCTTGCATTTAGGATTTGTATGGAGGGTTTTTTTTTAATCGTCGTGAAACATGTGCCATTTCAACCATTACTTGATGAAGTGGTCAATTTGTGTTATGTTTATCTATAATTGTTATTTTTTATTTGTCCAGTGGTGTAATCATACATTTAAGCTTGTAAGGAAACAGGTCGAATGGATTGCGTAAAGTGTATCTTTGTTCTTTAGTTCATGCAATGGTCTCCTAAGCTCTTTTATTTAAAGAATCACTATGTTATTTAGTTTTTGCATTCATATTAATTACATTGTTAAAGAAAGGGAAAAAAATGGACTAAAAATGTACAGGTTAACTGTAACCTGTCCATACTAAAAGTTGACCATTTAACCTGAACCCATTTGACCCTGTTGAGCGACCTGCCTATTTTCCACCTTTGTTAATGATTTTGAATTGCTTGTCAAGTTCTTGAATCTTGATTAATGCTTCTTGGAGTGTAAATTTACTTATTACCTTCTGTCTAGGTCCCGGCTAAACCAAACTACAGCCTGGTTCTCTATTTTGCTGCGGACCGGCCTGTAAATAAAAACTCATTGCTGGGCAAATTTATTGATGGGAGTGATGCGTTTCGTGATTCAAGATTCAAACTGATTCCAAGCATTGTACAGGTATGGTTATTTCCTAATATCTTGATGTGATTTTTTTGTATATTTGTTTTGGATTCATAATATGATACTGAGCAATAAATTGGCAAACAGGGATATTGGATGGTGAAGCGTGCTGTTGGGACAAAAGCTTGTCTATTGGGGAAGCCGTAACTTGCCATTATTTAAGGCAAGATAATTTTTTAGAGGTATGTACTTTTAGTTTCTTTAACTATCACAAAAACTTCATATTTTACTTTTTAGTGAATTGATGAAACAGAAAAGGGTGTCTGGCTGAACCCCAAACGTAATTTCTTTACTTTTTTGATACTTGTAAATACATAATGTGTTAACTATCATTACATAATCTATTGTTTCCACAATCATATTACCTTTTAATAATTCCATATAGGTGGTTATACATCTTGAATACACTTTGAATGAGTTTCATTCCAATTGACCCATTATCATTTATTCGAAAATTGCATTTATTTGTTTAGATTGAACACCTTTTTACAGTATGTGTAATAATTTCTTGTGCAGATTGATGTAGATATTGGATCATCATCTGTTGCAAGGAGTATCATTGGTCTAGTTCTTGGATATGTAACAAGCCTCGTTGTTGATCTAGCCATCTTAATTGAGGTCTTTTTTTTGCATAATTTTTGTTTTTTTTTTTTATTCAGGGGTTTATTTCAATTGATATTTTTCTTTTTCTAGACCCTACCAATAGCTTGCTATGTGTGGGATTTTACTAGGTAAGTTTGTTTATAACTTATTTATGTTTTAAATTTGCAGGGAAGGAAGAAAAAGAACTACCTGAGTACATTCTTGGAACTGTTAGGCTAAACCAAGTGAGACTTGATACTGCTGTTCCTCTTGAAGATTAATGGTACAAAACTTGGCTGTTATTTGTATATGATGCTTTTACTGGCTACATTGATATGGCAGGGTAACACCTCCAATTGACATGAACCACCATTATCGGTGTAATTTATATGTTTAACAATCTTGATAAACAATGTCCTTTTCCATACTTTACTGGGCCTCAAATTGTGTGATCAGATGAGTTGCCTTGTTAAAATAAACCAGAATTCAAAAGCATTTTCTTTTTTTCTTCTTGTGGTGGCTTCTTTGGTAGTAGACTTTTACAGCTAACGCAGGTTCATGTCCATTAGAACGGGGTTCACATCAGAAGGCGGTGAGTTGTTTGCTATGACACCCGATTCTCTGAAAATTTTGAAATTCCATCAGTTGAGGAATGTTTGAAACTGAAATTGAAATAATTCATTTAAGTTGCTTCATGTAAAACAATCTAACATGGGTTTCAATTCGTGAAAAAGTTAAACCAAATAAATGAAATATATAATCACTCATTGATGGCCACATTGCTGTGGCAACCGAAGAATTCAAGTAGTACTCAAAGTTTAGAGTTTGGTAAATGAGATCACTTATTCAACTGAGAAACAAGGCTTATATAGCCGAAGTAACAATGGAAAGAAACTGTCTCCGGTGACTAGCAAACGTTCAATACATGACCGACCAAAATACCCGGACTACCAAAAAGACCTGGACAAATTACACAACTAACTAGACTTAACAACTAGACGTGTAGGAGGGCCTTACTAAACTGAGCTAACACTAACTTTTTTTATGTTAACACCTTACCGACCCTATATGCCACATATATGTCTATATGCGGCGTATTGCCCACGTATAGGACTATATGTCTCGTATAAAAGTTCAATCATTGGCACTGACATCCAATGATTGCCAATGATTGATCACTTATAGAGACACGTATACGTCTATACGTCTTGTACAGGAGTTCAATCATTGGCATTGACAAATTCTGACACCCAATTATTGCACACTATACGAGGCGTATGGGGACGTGGAGTGTGTGGGGTAGGTGTGAGAATAACATAACCCTTCTTTAAATTTCAGAGTATATTGGCAAGATTCGGCTTCAAATTTAGTTTATCTCAAATTCCAATTATTTAAACAGATCTCAATCCCTTCAAAAAAGTTTAGCAAATCAAGCATAACCCAATTGTTTAATTTGGTAATAGTAAAAGTGCCAGATTGCTCCTTACTCTCTAAAATTACACAAACATTCCCTAATCCCTAGATTATTGCTCAAGTTCCATTCTTTGGTCCAATAACGAGTTTGGTGCAAATGAGGCGTAGGGTGTTTACAATCATGTTCAAAATGGTTTGGCTTGCCGGACGTTTTTTAACTTTTCCAAACCACTTGTTTGAATGGTTTGATTCCATAAAGTGGTTTAAAAACATTACAATACAGATTCGGACATGCCATTCAATTACTTAACCTGACCATCACTCGACCCATGACCCGAATCATTACTTAACCTAACACGATACGACCTAACCTTGCTAAAAAATTGCATTATATTATTTTGTCTTTTTTATATTAATAAAAAGCATAAAAATATTCATTTTGTAATCAAAAACAAAAAACAATTTATCTATTTTTCTCTTTTACTTGTTTTTATTCCTCAATCATTTAATTCTTAATTGCTTTATTAGACCGTTCGCATCGCGCATGTGGAGAGGGAGCCCGTCTCCGATGTGGAGGAGGCAAGCGGGCGGATGCACTGGCGCCAGATGCAGGAGATGCCGCATGTGGAAGAAGCATGTCCGGCGTGCGCTGCTTGTAGAGAGGGAGACAGGTCCGGTTGTGGGGCCCATTTCTTTTAACAAAGGTTAAGAAATTGTGATAGGAGGTGAGAGTAAGCATGTGTGAAGGATGTGTTTGTTAAGAAAGAAAGAGATGATTAATATATTAAGAATGTGTAAAAAAGTGAATGTGACAACGGTAAGTAGAATGCATATAGTAAATACATTCTTAATTTCTTATGCATCACCGATAGTCTTATTTCTTGTGGAACAAATTGAAGGGGATATGATCATATGATAATTATCCAAACGGTCCATAGAGTCTGCACTGCACCTACCCTCACCGAATCGCTTCTTATATTTTCCCGCCATAACCTTCCCGCCAAAAAGCCTGAGAGAAATAAGGCGCGATATCGAACACACCACCACCTCGCCGCACACGTATCAATCATTTCCAGAAGATACAGAAAGAAATAACGAAAACCCCAAAGATCGAAGATGTCTGGTTGGGACGAAGGTGCCGTATACTACAGCGACCAAGCACAGTTCCCTCACGGTGCCGGCGCCGATCAGGAACAGGCGGCGACCCGCCATACCGTTCTTCGGAAGTTCAAAGAGTTCATCCGTAACTTTGCTCGTCAGAATGAGCCCAACGTCTTCCCTTACAGAGAAAGCCTCATTCAAAATCCTAAGTTTCTGCTCGTCAATCTCACCGATCTGCTCACGTATGACAAAGATCAAGATCTCCGGGATCTGCTTCGTAAAAATCCCTCCGATTACCTCCCTCTGGTATAGTACCTACTAATTTTTCATTCGTGCACTTGATTTTATAAACTTCATGTAAGATTCAGTTAGGGCAAAGCATAGCTGTGATTTTATCATTGAACGATGTTTTTTATATGTATATTATGTTGTTTTGTTAGTTTGAAACTGCTGCAGCAGAGGTTAATGCAAATTTGAAGTCAAGAGTTGCTGGAGAAACCGGTGAAATGGAAGAACCACAAACAGGGGAGGTTCAGATTTTGCTGAAATCAGATGAGGATACTGTATCAATGAGATCCCTTGGGGTTTGTTATCTTGCTTTTATCAAGTTTTTGTATTAGATTGTTTATTCTTGTTGTGTTTTGGGTTAATTAAATTGAATGATTGAATTATAGGCTCAATATATATCCAAACTGGTTAAAATATCCGGGATTACAATTGCTGCATCTCGAACAAAGGCGAAAGCAACTTATGTGCATCTGGTTTGCAAGAACTGTAAGAACATGAAGGTAGTTCCTTGTCGTCCGGGGCTTGGGGAGCAATTGTTCCAAGATCATGCGACCATGTAGCACAAGTAATAACACTCACTAGCTCATTTTGTTTCTTGCGTAGTTTAACTTTGTATCCGTATGAAATTTACTTGCTCTTAAATTTTTACAGATAGGTGAAACACCATGTCCCATTGATCCATGGATTGTGGTTCCAGATAGAAGCAAGTATGTTGATCAGCAAACATTGAAGCTTCAGGAGAACCCTGAGGTATGAATCTTGATTAAATGGTGTTTACTTTCAAGATTTACTGTTGAAATTCCTTGCTCAAAATCAATGCTTTAGTTTATATATTTATTTATTTATTTTGTTAAACGAAGGATGTTCCAACTGGGGAGCTACCAAGGAACATGCTTCTGTCGGTGGACCGACATCTTGTACAAACAATTGTACCTGGTACAAGATTAACTGTAATGGGAATTTACAGCATTTTTCAGGCGGGCAAATCGTCTACAAAGTAACTGTTTTAACGCCCTTAATTCAGCACCAGTATATAACTTTTCGTGTTACAAACTTTTGCTGAATTTGTACCTTTTTATTATTTCTTTTTGGTGTTTTTCTAGTCACAAAGGAGCAGTTGCAGTTAGACAACCATATATAAGAGTTGTAGGAATTGAAGAAACAAATGAAACTACTCGTGGTTCTGCCAGTTTTACTACAGAAGAGGTAATTTATTATCTTATAACACATTTCTAAGATGCTTGCAGTTATAGTATTATGCATGTAACTTTTCTGTAAAGGCGATTTAAGATTGCAAGCAGGCTATTTATTTTCACTTGTGTTTTCAGATTGAAGAATTCAAAAAATTTGCATCAGATGGTGAGAAGGTATTTGATAACATATGCTCCAAGATTGCACCATCCATATTTGGCCATGATGATGTCAAAAAAGCAGTGGCTTGTCTTCTGTTTGGAGGATCAAGGAAGGTATACTGTCAACTTTAATTTTGATTTTTGTTGTATAACTTAATTATTTGTTAGCTCACTCACAATGTTTATACAGACTTTGCCTGATGGTGTGAAATTAAGGGGTGATATCAATGTTTTGCTCCTAGGAGACCCATCCACTGCAAAATCACAGGTTGGATCAAATATTATTATTATTATTATTATTATTATTATTTTTTTTTTTTTTTTTTTTTTTTTTTATTTTTTGCATTTACTGAAACTGATATACTAAATTTATTTATTTTTTTGTGTAGTTTCTTAAATTTGTTGAGAAGACTGCTCCTGTAGCTGTATATACTTCTGGAAAAGGTTCGTCTGCTGCTGGGCTCACAGCTTCTGTCATTCGTGATAATAGCACTGTAAGTTATGATTATTTATTTGAAGTTATTATTGTTTATTATTGTTCATTTAATTGAAATTTTGTGTATAATTCAGCGTGAGTTTTATCTGGAAGGAGGAGCCATGGTGTTGGCCGATGGTGGTGTTGTCTGCATAGATGAATTTGACAAAATGAGACCGGAGGACAGGTTAGGCTAAAACACCAGATAGTTTTATGTTGCTTTTTATTTTTATTATATTCCCGACTAATTGTAACAAAATGAGACTAATTATGTAAACATGTGTAATTAGGGTTGCTATACATGAAGCCATGGAACAGCAAACAATATCAATTGCTAAGGCAGGAATAACAACCGTTCTCAATTCTAGAACCTCTGTGCTTGCAGCTGCAAATCCTCCGTCAGGGCGTTATGATGATCTTAAGGTGCATAAAAGTTTCACAAATTACATTTGACTTTTAATTTAAATCATTTTCCTATCAATTAACAGCATCTATGTATTGCAGACTGCACAAGATAACATTGATTTACAGACTACTATTCTTTCAAGGTTTGACTTGATCTTCATCGTCAAAGATGTTCGGATGTTCAGCCAAGACAAGGTTGGTTTTATAATATTCAAATTTTAATTATAAATTCACAACCTGAAACAATTTATCAAGCAACATTATATCTATGTTATGCAGATTATAGCATCTCATATCATCAAAGTCCATGCATCTGCCAATGCAAACAATGATCTTAGAGACCCAAAAGAAGATAACTGGCTTAAAAGGTATGCATCTGAAAACAATATATTGCCTTTCATAAACTCTCTTGAATTTATTTAAAGTTAAATTGTTGGAGCTAAGCTTTAATTTAACTATTTATGTGCAGGTATATTCAGTACTCTCGAACCACTAGTCAGCCTCGCCTATCAGATACTGCAGCTGCATCTTTGCAGATGAGCTATGTCAAAATCAGACAGGTATTTTTGCCATAACAAATACTCTTGTCTAGTAAACTATTTTTTAGAAGTTTAATCAAATTTTATGTACTTTAATATGCAATATTTTGTATTGGTTGTAGGATATGCGACGACAGGCAAATGAAACTGGGGAATCAACTGCTGTACCAATAACTGTAAGACAGTTAGAAGCTATAGTAAGGTTGAGTGAGTCACTAGCAAAGATGAGGCTGTAAGTTATTAAATAAGCCATTTTTATTCATTTTGAAACTAACATTTATATTTATTAAATATTTTGCTAATATTCTTTTTTTTTTTTAAATTTTATAATTTAGGTCAAATGTTGCAGAAGATTATGATGTCAAGAAAGCTATTGAGCTTTTTGACCGTTCAACCATGGATGCTGCAAAATCTGGAATAAACCAACATATTAATCTTACTCCTGAGATGGCAAACGAAATCAAGGTCGCCCTTTTCACCCTAAAGTTTATGGTTTAATTGTTTACGCCTACAGTCAAAGTTAAAAAGTTTTTTTTTATTAAATATTAATCGGTGTACAGCAAGCGGAAAGCCAAATAAAGAGAAGAATGGGAATAGGAAACCACATATCAGAGAGGAAACTGATTGATGAACTCACAAGAATAGGTCTAAATGAATCAATAGTAAGATTCTATTCCAAATATATATTAATGTCTATGATTGCATTGCAGGCTTCGCTTTGTTTTAATTTATAAATAACAACTGATGATAGTTTTTTATTAAATAATTATTAAATGATGTGATGTGATGTGATGTTTTGTTTTTTTATAGGTTAGGAGAGCATTGATAATAATGCATCAGAGGGACGAAGTCGAGTATAGAGAGAAAAGAGGATCATTGTTAGGAAAGCTTAAGAATGCATTTCTGTTAAGTTGGGCAAGGTTTTGATTGTTTGACAATGTGGTGCTTAAAACAGTTGGAGTGGGTTGTCGATCTTGTACTTAACCCATTTAATCTATAGCTAACTTTTAATTTAGCCGGCGTAACTTGGTAACGAGTTATTATAAAAATTCAACCAAGTTTTAACCTATTTCACAATATCCAATTGGTGTGTTTAAAAAAGCCAAAAAGAAATCTAAAATTCAAATTGTATCCAAAACCAAAAAAATTGATCCCAAAATTTATTTTGACATTTGATTGGTTTCTATGTATCTGAATTTCTTATTTGGTTTTTGGATTGGATATTATATATATAAATGCTTGCTTATTTGGACCAGATGTCTAAATTCTACCAAACAAAACTTGTTTATTTGGTCTACTTGGATATACAAGCAAGTTTATTTTGTTTAATTGGATAAATTTGACTTGGTTAAAAATATATTGTTTATTTGAATCGATTTATGCTTCGGTTAATTGTTATAGAACACATATCAGATAATATCACATCATTTCTCGGATTAGGACATAATTTATATCCGAAATGGTAATATCTTTGTTTCATTGTAAATATATCTTGTAGCAATCTTTTATTTAAAGAACAAGGGTAATGTTAGTTTTTGTCTTTAAAACAAATAGTTATTTTTTCTGGGTATCATATATTAATTGATTATACATGTAGTGTGAAAATATTATGTTTTAGCGTGGTTTACAAACGTTGGTTTTGTTATTTGGGTGTAGTATGGCTATGAGAGATACAATAGGCATATGTAAGCAGACATTTGTTGCTCTCATTTGGACGGGGTGACATCTCTAGGCTACTTTAATTCAAATTGTTGAAATGCATATTGTATAAATTTAGTTTATTTTCTATTTAGTGTATGCTTAAATCACTTTGACTTTAATCAAGTGTCATCATGCAACTTTGATTTCCTTCATTCTATCCGATAAGATTAAATTATACAAGTGTCCCGGTGTTTTGTAGAGTCCATTCTTTCTAAATTGAAGATTTGCGCTCTACCATTGGGACTCAAATGGTTAATATAACATTTCTTGCTATTATTAACTCTTTTTTACGTGTGTACACTGTGCACACTACATAAGTGTCTTGTGTGTTTTACGTGTTAAATAAATATTAAATGCCTATCATGAAATATTTCAAAAATCTAAAACAATAGTTTGAGATAAAATATTATTGAAATTACTTACAAAGAAGTAATTTAAGTAAGAGTTAAATGTCAAAATGATCCCTATTTTATATCAAAAATGTCATTTTACTCCTTAAATAAATTTATAGTCATTTTAATCCTTGTGTTTTAATTTAGTTGCCAATAGAGTCCTTATCTAAATTTTAGTTGCCATTTTAGACACTATATTGGCAACTAAATTTTAAACACAGATTAAAATGACAACACAAATTTAGATGAAGGAGTATATTGGCAACTAAATTTAAAGACAAGGATTAAAATGGCAAAAAATTTTATTTAGGGACTAAAATGACATTTTTAATATAAGCACATGGACCATTTTGACATTTAAGTTTTTAAGTAATAAACAATAAATTAATTTTTTTAAACTTTTATTTTATAAAAAAGTTTGTTTTTAAATATTCATTTAAAAAATTGTTTTGAATGTCATTTTTTATAAACACCTTGTTGTTTAAAACTTTGTTTATTAATTAGTTTTATTTTCTATTTTATAAAAAGATTATTTTAAAATTGTTTTTGTTTTTTTTTTATAGAAAACCGGATTTAAATATATTATACTATAAAATCTATTTTAATAATCTAGAAATGATATAAATAATATAATATTATATAACATGATAGAAATGGATTTAATAGAAAAGTGACAAAAAAAAATTAGTATGAAGATATTTCATGAAATTAACACGTTTTTTTATTTTTATTTAATAGCATAAAGAAGATATATAAATAAAAAAATAATTTGTATTTGTATATTTAAACAATTTTTTTTATAATTAAAGGTTTTTATTTTCGTTTTATTTCTATTATTCCATTAGTTTTACTTTTAATATCTAATAAAACATGTACTAAATACACAAATATATAAGTCTATTCTAAAAGTAGTTTTTAAATGTCATTTTAATTAGCTAAAAGATTATAGCTTGTTACTAACTACTTTGAGCATCTCTTGTATTAATTTTCATGGATGAACAGAGAGTTTTTCCCGTGTTAGTTTCGTTCTGGATGGTATCATAAAGTTGTCTGATAGCTGAGTGATGCGTGATGAACGAATTATGATGTGAGGGGCAACTAGTAGTGTTATTAGAGAAACCCTGTTTGTATTTATAAACTAATGGCCCCTTTAAAACCATTTTGATTTACACGCTAACCCACAAGTTGTCTCATTATAACTCTTTACAAAAACCATTTAAATTACAAAAATTCAGGATGTCATCAACTAGTTTACAACTCTATACTCAAACACGTAGGAAGCTTTAGATTTAGACTAGTCATTGAACAAATAATATTCACTAAAAGTTGAATACAATCTCAGAATCAACCATCTTAATAGGCAATGGATAAATGTAGGAAGCTTTAGAATAACAATAATAACACATTACAAGTTACAAAATTACATCAAACAACAAATGGTTATTGAAGAACTTAATAACAAAATGTTCCAAAACCATTACATGTTACTACCCAATATAGATCGGTTCCCATTATTGGCTCCAGATATAGACCTGGCCGCCGCTAGTGGCCCCTGCAAGCATCCCTGGCTTGAAGGGATGGGGATCAAAACGACAAGGGATTGCAGTCATGTGAGGACTCTCAAGTGTAGTTACAAGTCTTTTCTCCTTTGTAGAAATTACATCAACTCCTCTCTTCATGTTCCCCACAAAGATGTATGAATCATCCCACCCCCATACACCTCTGTTTTTTAAACAAGATAGAAATTAGAGAAAGAAAACATAATTAGAAACCAAGATGTATATTATTTGTGTAATGCAACATCTTAAACAAACCAGCCAAAAAACTTCAAATCAAATATTTAGCCATAGAAGATGTGAACATGTTGAATCAGACAACTATGTTTTACATCAATCTAAACTCGTTGGCTCACTTATTTAGCTTGTAATGAATCAGATAGTGAACCAAGCTGAACTGGCTTGTTTTTAACTTCAAGCCCAAGGTGAAGCTTGCTGAGCGTGCTCGTTAATCAGCCTTTGTACCTCTCCCTTGAGATACATTTTCATAGAGAGACTATCATCCTAGGCTCAACTTCTTTTAGGTAACGAAGTTAAATCACCACAGTGCCTTAATTTCTCCTTATTAAGTATATAACTAGATCATAAGAGAAAAGGTACGAACTCTAATAAAATTAGTCTAAAAAATATAAAGAAGCTTACTTGAATGAAGAAAGCCATCTGCCTGTCTGATTGTTATGATGTATAACAAATTCATCCTCATAATTCGGTCCACTTAACACTCCAATCTTATCATCAAGACTACATAAAAACATAACATATTAAGATTAGTGACAAGCTATCAAGCTTACTTACTGCTTAATCCCTAAAAAGGATGTAGTGTACCTTGTTGTAGCAAGAAGGCCTCCTGAAGGCGAAAAATAAGCAGAGTGTACAGCCCTTTTCCAAGTAACAACCGTAAGAGATTCTGGCTTCTGCTTAGCAAGTTTTCTCAAATCCCAAATGCAGGCTGTTCCATCTGAAGAACTTGTAGCCATCATATTTGTATTTTCTGAATTAAAATCGATGGTGTTGATCCTGGAATCATGTAATTCCCATGAAAATGAAGACCTGGCAGACCTCTCATCCCAAATACTCACTATTCCATGACCCTCCCCTATATATAAGGAGTTCACATCATCCGGCCGTTGAGACATAGAAAAAATTGCATTTTCAGTATAATACACTAAACCAAATGTCTCTTTTTTGATATCTAATGCGCGTACCCGACCACCATAACAGCTTGTAACTATCTGCATCAACATTATACAAACAAGAACTCAACAAATTGCACATATACTAGTGACACTGAATAAGATGCATTATATATTAACACTAAAAGATCTGCAGCATGAACTATTAAATCCTCTGGCACGGCATCTTAATCAATCCCATAAAATCAATAAGTAATGAGATGTTTAAATTTAAAAGGTAATCCAATGGCAGCAAGTATACACATTGTTTAAAGAAAAACAAAGATACCAAGTTGAGAAATTGTATGAAAAGTACCTTGTTCAAGGAAAATGGATGAATCAAAATGGCTGAAACAGGGGCTGGATGAGGATGATACATGTAAATCCCATCACCATCCCCATCTTCTGAATCAACATTCCAAAACCCTAGATTCCCAAATTTGTTGCCCACAACAACCATCTTCAAATCTGCAGATGGAAAGAACTTTACACTCAATATCCTATTCGGCACAACACGTGCGATATTCTCAGGTGCCAACTCCATGGACTCGAGATCGATCGAAGCCGTGACCCTGCATTTCTTATCACCATTACCATCTTTAAATCGAGAGTCTTCACAAATGCTCAAAATCTTATTGACAAGTGTTTCATCCGATTCAGAACAAGTATTTGCATCTCTCATGCTAATCGGTTCTAATTCTTCAGCGGACTTATTAGGGCTGCTTTGTGATTTTAGGGTTGTTGATTTCTTAGCTGGTTCGGTAAAATCATCTTTTAAACCTGCAGAATCCGGCGCTTTTCCTTGTGTTCTTAAAGATCTACGAATTACAATCGGTGTTTCAAATTTAGCTTTCTTCTCCGGACTAACTTTGTAAGATTTAGGGCTGCTTTCTGTCCTGTTCAAAATCACACATAGATTCACTAACTGAAGTACTGAACAATACATAACCAAATCTCAGTCTCTAAACATATTTCACTTTCTGCACATGTATACATACATATATACGGGGTATACACATAATTATTATCGAGAGATAGAGACCTGTGGCGCTTGGCAGAGGCAGATAGATCGGAAAGCTTTGATTTGATGTTGAGCGAAGCTAGTAGTTCATCATTGCGTTTGATGTTCTCGATGCGTTTGCGCTCGTAATCTGTAAGTCTCCGAGTCGCCATTTCTAGAGAGAGAAACTAGAGAGATGATGACGATGATGATGGACGGCGGGAAACGGGAAGTAGCGGGAAAGGTTATTCGGGTCACAACAAACGTGTAGAGTTATGGTTTTTTATTGGCTGGTTTTGGCGGTAGATTTGTTTAGTTTCAGTTCGACCCCTCTATTTTCTTCAACTCTGCAAATTTATCATATGTATTTTGCTAATATGAGTCGTGAAATATATTATGCAAATATCATTTAAAAAACCATATAATTTTTATTTTTTTTATAAAAATCGTTTGATAATATTTTCATACAAAAAAAACCAACATACCTTAATGTTTTACTCAAGAAAAGTTTCTTAACAAATTTTGCATATAAAAACAAAAATACTTTTGTTTTTCTTATAAAAGTCACATAACAAAATTTTACATATTTAAAATCCATTCACATTATAATTTGACAAAATTATGAAAAACAATTTTTGTACCATTCTTTTGTTTGTGTCTTTTTTTCCTTAGGCGACTCATTTAATTTATAGGTTTTAAAGCTTGGTTTGTTTCGCTTATTGATAACTGGTATATTCATACATCTATTAAGTTAGATGCAACCCATTATACAAAAAGCTAAAGCTTTAGCTTAAAGGATTTGAGTCTTGTTGTAACTTGTAACACTTGTCTAATTTAGTGTTTTAGGAAGTGGATCAAGAGGTTCTAACTCTTGCTCATGGCATATTGAAAGATATACAGGGTATGCATAATCTATAAAAATATAGTAAAGGTAGAGTTAAGAGATTCTAATGCAATAAAATTGGTGAGTGACTTTTGTAAAGAAAAAAAAAACATATTGGTTTATAAGTATAAACAATTATTAAAAAGCTAAGCTTTTGTGAAGAAAAACATAGAGTATTTCGTTTTTTTTTATAATATTTGCCGTAATATAAAGCATGGATCTTTAATATGCTAATTTGGCAATCATGTAGCTTCGAAAATAAGATTCTACAAGTTTTTAACTAATTAACTAGCATTACGTATCAGCGCATCTATGTGTTGCAATCGGGGTGTCTAAAATATTAAAAATATCAAAATTATATATAAAGTTTTAGAATATCCAAAAAGTAGTTGAAATATTTGAAAATCATCCAAAATATTCAAAAATCTTAAATATCCTAAAAAACTTCTACTGATAATTTGGATATTAGAAATTTTTAAAATAGATGTCCAAATCCGAATTTTCGGATATCCAAACTTTGGATAACCTAATTTCTAGATATTTCGGGTTCAGCTTTAGGTACCGATTTTTTAACACCCCTAAATTCTTTTATCACATTCCCTTATAACCCTTAAGTCACATCCAGGGGTGTTCAAAACATCCGAAACTCGAAAAAATTCTAAATCCGAATCGTATCCGAACCGTATCCGAAATCTATTTCGGATCGGATAATATGATTATAGATTCGGGTCGGGTTTCGGATATGCAAAAACTGGTTTTTTCAGGCCGGATATCTAAAAAACCCGAAAAAAACAGGGTTATTCGGATGAACGAATTCGGGTTTTTCGAGTCGGATAACATGTTTTGAATTTCGGGTCGGGTTTCAGATAGACCAAAAAAAATTCCAACCCGAATAACTCGTTATCCGACCCGATGAACACCCCTAGACTCGCATCCAGGCAAGCTACCATGTAAAGATCATAAACAGCTTTTAATCAAGTTGAAATGCATCAAACCATACATAAAACAATAATTGAAGTTTCAAGATCCAGCACTGATTACATTAATAAAAAAAAAAAACTTCAAGCTCAAAACAAAAGTAGAAAAACAAAAACTTCGATTCTTGGTTGAATTTGACCAACAGCAAAAGCACATTAGAATCCAAGCTTGGTTCTGCGCCAATGTCTGCGCTTGGCATTATACCTGAATCAAATAAAATAATGCCACGAACAATATAAAAAACGAAACCATTGTGTTAATTCAGTTATACATTTAAAATGTGTGTTTTTTTTACCGTATGGTGTTGTCAGTCCTCATGCGAATCCAGTGAGGAATAGGCCTGTTCTGCCTCATCTTCTTCGCAAGCTTCTTCTTGATCATAAATGTCTTGTGTGACGGCTACAAATAAGATATAGGCACATGGGTAAGACGATGTGTAAACAAACACCTAGTCCTAACATCACATGATTTTTGTGCAACTAGAACATAGCTTAAGCAAACATGTTTGATTAATAATCAAACGTAAACTTTCAGAATTTAAATTAAAAAATAGTTATTTAACCCAAATCTTGCCAGTAAAATCAAGATATGCTATAATCAATTATATAGAGTATGAAAATAAGATGCAAACGTGTTTGTGGTTCTGAAACACAGTTTCATGCGGGATTGAGTGAAACAAATGCAATCATTCGGGGTTGAACAGCAGCAAAACAAACCAGCAGAGTTGATTGGTTTAGTCTGGCCAAGCAAACTGTTTGGTTTGGCAGTTTAAGCCCTTTGAATCAGTTTTGTTAAAAAGGTTGGAATTCATTAGTTTAAATAGAATTTAAAAACCATGGTTCAAGATATCTTATACTAACTGCATAATCCAAAAATTAAAAAAAAAACAAAACAAAACAAAAACAGCCTGTTCATTTTACCCAGCCAATTTCAAGTTTCAAAGCATGAATTAAAAAAACAATAGCGGTTCTCAAAAAGTGAGCCAACACAGATTTGCTCAAGTTTGGATAGTCAAGCTGGTTCAGAAACAATTGTAAATCATAGTTGTCAAGACACATAGGCCTCATGCCCTCATGTAGGGCCTAGGCGCAACACGCTTAAAGCGCAAAGGTTTTCTTAAGTGATACATTGTTTTTTTTTTTTGACCAGCAATACCTTGGATCCAGGATATCACCGAGCTCGAAGACTCAGAACCCGGATCATATAGCAACACCTGAACCCAGGGTAGCCCACCCCAGGAGGAAACCATTTAGGAAAACCCCCTGTCCCCCCTCAGCCCCATTATGCCTTGGATGATATTTGAACCCATGACCTTCCATTTTGGAAAATCATGGAGTACCACTAGGACAAAGTCCCTTTTGGTTCTTAAGTGATACATATAGTATAAAAATACTATTTAGCTGTTTTTAGACATGTTATAGCTGGTTTAATTGTTTGTCATGTTTAAACCTATTCAGAAAATTTTTGACCTGAATTTGGACGGATTTTTAACCGGAAAACACGCCCAAGTAACAGAGACAATCGCTGTGCCTGAACATCTAGGCGAGCGTTTGGTGCTCTTTTTGACAACTATGTTCAAAATATCAGTATGCTTTTATAATTTAACTGATTCAAATAACATCTTAATTCAACATCTACACCTAACAGGCAAGAAATGGTGACAATCTAGTATCAAAACCATAAAGTACAACAATCAGCTCATCATAAACTTATAACGAAAACATCCTTTTTGCTGGGTCTATACCTCATAACTAAAAAACTATAAACAGGTATTATAATCAGCGCAAATAGCATTGGATCTACATTTGTGTAAACGACATTCAACTTCAAAAATCTGCAATAATGAACGCGTAGATGCTAATATATATACCCAAATGAAGAAAGTATCATATCAACCAAGGAAATTCAAAACCCTAATTCTAATTATCACTTAAATCCCCTAAAAAGCAACCATAAAAGATAAAATTCATTTCGAAAAGATGAAATATTGCATCAAACAATGAACAAAAACCAAAAACCTAAAACAAATAAAAAGATGGATAGATGAGTGTTACCATGGCGTTCGTTGAATATGAGCGGCGATGTAGTTCAGACGCTAAAGAGATTTATGTACCTAGCAGCCGGCTAGGTTTCACTCACAAAGAACAAAGAATATACGGCCCCAAGCCCAGTTATTTACGTGGGCTTTATCAGGTAACACATTAAAAACTTATTAAGTTATGGGCTAAGTGACACATGCCAAGCCGCCAAGGTGGGAAAAAAACCGGTTCCAAAACCAAACTCGATTACTCAACTACACAAAAAACCAATTCATTGGAACTGGTCTTACCTGAATCAATAGATACATGTGGTTTCAGTATTTCAAAGAAATGATAATCGGAAACGGTTTCATCTTGACCTAGGCAAAACTAGGACGAAAACCGACCAAAAATTGGCCAAAATCCGAAACCGAACCGGAACTGATTCTTGGATTTGTTGATCAATACCATAATCAGTTTGGAACCAGAATTGGAAGGAAAAAACATGGTTTGTGCACATCTAGGGCTGTAAACGAACCGAACGAACACGAAAGAGCCCTTGTTCGTGTTCGTTCGTTTAACTTTTAACTTGTTCACGAACGGTTCACGAACGCTAACCGAACGAAAATTCTTGTTCATGTTCGTTCATTAAGGAATTTAGCTTGTTCACGAACGCTAACGAACACATGTTATTTAAACAATACAAATCAACATTCTAAATCTCAAGCATTGGAAATAATCATTTATAAATATATAAATTAAAATATTATAGTATTAAACTAAAAATAATTTAAATATTATGGTATTAAACTAAAAATTAAAATTATACAACATATTTAATGAATAAATATAATAAATGAACTTAACCGAACATAAACAAACGTAAATGAACATGTTACCGAACGTTTACGAACACAAATGAACGAACACGACCTCTGTTCATGTTCGTTCTTTAACAAAACGAACGGAATTTCTTGTTCGTGTTCGTTCGTTTATTAAACGAACGGACATAAACGAACTTCCCGCCAAACAGTTCACGAATTGTTCGCTGAACGTTCAGTTCGTTTACAGCCCTATGCACATCTACCCATACTAGATTTATGTTACATGTCTTATAAATATTAGCAAGTAAAACACATCCATCTCTACCTACTCTAAAAAAGGAGTATTTTTAGAAGACACGTGTCACGTTCTAGTTAAATCCGATTTTTTTTCTCACATCTCTCTCCTGATATATACTATTAATTTTAGTAATTAGATTATATAATTATGTATTAAAAATATAATTTTTCTTAGGCAAATTGGATTTAAATAATCTAAACTTTGACCCAATTGGCCGCTGCCGGTCCCAACTATGAAAATCCCCAATAATGGTCCGAACTTTCGACATATTTTCCCGTGGTGGACCGCCGTCAAATAAACCCTAACGGCGTTAACTTTTTTTCAAATTTCGAACGGATTTTTGAGGGATTTTGTTCATATGAAGAATACGAGTCGAATGACGTATAACTTACCTCGAAACGTTGCTCCAAATTTCTCAATTTTGGTGTTTAAACTTTCAATTCGTCAAAGAAATCATCAAATTGGGGAAAATATGTTGAAAGTTCGGACCATTATTGGGGATTTTCATAGTTGGGACCGGCAGCGGCCAATGGGTCAAAGTTTGGATTATTAAAAGCCAATTTGTCTTTTTCTTATTCCAACAATTTACTAATTCATTAAAATTTAATAGACAACAAGAATAATTCAATCATATCTTATCCTATATATAATGTTATAATTAATAAATATTTATTATTATTTAATGTTAATCAATTATATTTTTTATTGTTAAACTTGTGTAATACATGATTATCTTTTTTTTTGAACAACAAATTTTTCCACATTTTGTCCACTATGAGACTAGAACCCTCAACCTATTTTAGGTAGGACACCTTTAGCATACCTTGATACCATTGGGATAAATGCCCTTTGGTTAATACATGAGTATCTAGACTAATAACTAACAAGAAAAATTTAAGGGTATGCAAGATTTGGTCCTATAAGCCAATTGAATATATATATTTTAGAAACGACCTGTTAACCGGTTTTAGTTATTGGTTAAAGTCACGTGTTTGGTTTGGTTAACCAAATGTTGGCATTGTGTTTTTGGTTTAGGTTTGGCAAAACTGAGCCAAAATAAGGGATGTCGGCCTCAATACTTGGGTTGATTGCTTTTATTAATGCACATTTGGGTTTTTTAGGGGTTTTAAATAGTCGATTTTTTTATATATATTTGTTAAGATATATAGTATCAAACACTCAAAAGAAAATACAAAGGTGATTTGACGAATACAGATAATTAAGCAAAAGTATCAAACATTTTAAAGTTGTCAGTCATCCAACTCATTTGAATGTTTTCTTTCCGGTTAGCATTGTTGGTTAACATATTTGGGGTTGTTGAGAAATCTCTTAGGAACCTTAAAACAAAATTAAAATGTCTTTTGGTGTGGATCATGATTTAAATACTACGTTGCAAGGGGGATTCATTAGATTCTACTTATTCTAAAAATTAAGCTTTCTAAGGACATATGGTATATTCTTATAGCACATCAACTTTGATTTCTCATCTTTCTTTCCTATTAAATGAATCTCATGTTAAATAATAATATTAAATATTAAATACACTTTTTATACATTTAAAAAAAAAAAATTTTAAAACCTTAAAAATAAAATAAAATAAAATGCACACTTCTTTTAAAAAACCAAATTATCATAAAACTAAAATTCTTAAAAACATTTTTTTGAAACCAAATGTTTAAATAACAAACTTAGTATTTAACCATTTATATGATATTATATCTACTATACAAATTGCTATTGAAACTTGTGTTAGGCTCATAAACATCAAGTATGATTGTTCTATGTTGCGACTTTAACAGAGTAACTACACGTAATTGATGAAAGTGTAACACGTTTCAATAGCTCTTCATGTGCTCCATATGAAGGCCATAATATACATTGTCTCATGCTTTCATGATTTTGTTTTCATCATAAGGTGTTATTTGCTTTGTAATGGAAGATGGGAGCTTCTCTCTATAGATCATACAAAACCTTTTAAAGAATCAAACAACAACAACCTTACCCAGTATATTTCTTTTAATTTTAACCTATATGAATTTATTGTAGCAAGTTGTTGACAAAAGTAGCGAGAAAGATAATTGTATTCATGGTATAATGGAGAGGTCAATTAATCTTACAGAGCATATTGAAAACACTTAAACGACCAATTATAATAAAATATTTTCTATTATTCAACCTATGTATCACACGTGATTTAACATAGTTTATTTATATATTAAACTTTACAAGCAAACTGGAATAATCAAAGAAACACAAAGATGCACTTTTCGCTCCTCCAGTACGTCTACTTGCCCCATTGGGTTCACTTGATTCAATTAGTCCATGTCCCCGAAGCTGCATTAATATTCATAGATATATACCAAACAACACCATTGCATTTAACTAATCACCATTTCATCCTTTAATATATAATTGTACATTGATTATTTATGATTTAGTTTCTCAAAATCATCGCTTAAAATCATAATTAAATATAAGGACGGATTTAAAATTCATGGTCCTTCTGATTTGTGCTTGGGAGCAAACATATGCGATTAAAATTTGTAGCCCAAATAGTAAATCTTGATCTAGAAGGTCGTTTTAGTTTTCATAAGTCAACTGTCAAAGCTCACAGCTTAATCACATGACCACTACTTATAAATATAACAAAAACTCGTACCTCTGAATGAAAGTCTATTACATGTAAATAAAAACCTACTAATTATAAATAAAAGGTCACTGCATATGAAATTTTTTATAAAAATTAAGGGTTCAAGAGGTTTGAGGGTCCGGGAGACCCTAAGCTCTTGCTTGAATTTCTTTACCCATTTGGCCGGCCTTGATTAAATACCATGTTGGTGTATTTAAATAATAAAACTAAGGGTGTTTTTTCGTTCGTACCTTCTTGTGAGATTTTCCAGTTAAGATCACCAACGATGGTCCAAAAGAAATATCCTCCAATATCAATTGATTTTGCATATTGTATCTTTTGTTTTACAGATGCCACGTCATCATATCCAATCCAAGATGTTCCCGAAAACGAATAATAAGACACGGTTGGCTTGTCAAACACAACCGTCGCTTTATTTTTTGCATTGAACGTTTGCACTTCTGAATAAAGCATTGCTCCATCATTTCCGGGTCCTAAACCCACAGCCGGAGCCCCGATACCATGTACAGCCGGATTCTTCAGTTTCCACGTCCGACCATATAATGGCAACCCCATGATCAACTTTTCTGGTTGGATCCCAGCATCGATCCATGATTGTAGCCCGTCACTTGTGCTAACATCGCCGTTTGGATCATACAAGGCAGCTAGGGTCCCGGTTGCACTGACATCCCATGACCCGTGGTAATCGTAACACATTGCATTTATCCAATCCAAATTGTTATTTATGGATTCCACTGGATAAGTACAAACCTCATCAAATATCATTTCTGGCTTATAATTAGTGGCGGCGGTCAGAAGAAGAGGGGTGTTACCAGTTGACTCAGCTTCTTTGTTTACCGCGGCGGTCAAGCAAGAGGCCAAAGTTGTCCATATCAGTTTGGGTTACAGGAAACTCCCAATCCATGTCAACTCCATCAAAGTCATGCTCCTCGATAAATTCTATAACAGACGTAATAAAACGTGCCCTCGATTCGAGTCTTGATGCTATGTTGGAAAAGATTTGAGAGCCAGCGGAGCCACCTCCAACCGAAAACAGCGTCTTGACCGGCGGGTTCTTTTGGTGTAGGATGGTGTTGAAGCTATTAAGCGCAGAGGCGGTTGTTGCATCGATTTGAAGCTCGAATGTGTTTGGGTCAGGTGAGAGGAAAGCGTAATAAACATGAGTGAAATAAGAGGTGTTGATGTTAGCCGGTGGGAAACTGGTTTGTGCCCATGAAGGCCAGTAACCACCTTTGATGATCTGAGACCTACAAATGGTGAGACTCAATATCACAAAAAAAATAAGCGCAGGAGACTTGAGTAAAGTCATGGTGTATCATATATATTCATATTTGAGGAAATTGATGGGGTCTTTATACTTGAGCTTCGAGGAATTCCACCAAATTGTTTTTTCTACAATTAAATGACTTTGATATTAAAAATTTAAAAATATGTGGTTGTAAACGAATTGTAGAAGTCTGATTATTCATCCGGCAACATATTTCTTAAAGTCAATAGAACTTTATTCATTAGTCACAAAAAAATAGGCAAACGCAACTTTTGAATAATTAATCTTATTTATGGAATTTTAATATCTTTCGAGTAGCTATACGACTATTGTACGTTTACGTGAGTTATAAGAGAGTAATTGCTTGATTAATTTACTTTTAAAACCTTTAATTGACATCATAAAACATGGCACTTTGAGCCGGTGACAAACCCACGATAGGTAATTACACTCCGTAACTACGGGTTTACACTTTACGAGAGGTCTTGAGTTCAAATAGGAGCCGAATCATATTTCTCGAGGCAATGTTTAAGATTTACGTAGTTGTGAGTTACTTTTAAAGCAAGCTTAGACATGAAACTCCATCTTAGATTTCTACTACTTTAAAAAATCTAGCTAAAATGTGTCATGACTTCACGTGTCACATTTGATGGTCGATCAAGTCAATATTGTATCAATAACCGTGTGTGTAAACACGAAAACCATATTTGTTAAATATGTTGATAGTTCAGTTAGTAATTTAGATAGTGTTGATTAGTGACCGAACTTGAACTTTTTTGAAAGGAGGATGAAAATTTACGAGACCCACAATACATGTTAATTTTTTGAATCGATAAGACGAAACCGATGGTTAAAACAAAAAATAACTTTTCAGTCTAAAATTAACATTATGGACAGAAAAAAGAGAGGGGTTGACCGACCCTGTTATCCTTCATCATTGGTGTTGATTGTGTTAGTTTGAATATGTTATAACTTGTTATTTTGCATAAATGTTTTATGCAAGGTAGCAATTGATAAGTGCTTATAAGGTGAACGACTAGATACAAAGCAAAAACAATAAGAAAGGTTATTGTGTATTTTTGAGTATTAAAAGGAGAGAAGTAAGATTTGAGATATGTTAAAAGATGAACTTATTTTTCTGACTTTTAAGCTCTCATTCTCTCATACGATAGCTTTAGATCTAGGGAATTTGTCAGTTCGATGGAATTCATCATCTTGTCAAATATATGTGTGGATCTTGGTGAACCAGTAAGGTTTGTCTCTTGTTTGTAGATTTAATCTGTAATAGAATTGCTATTTTGTCTTGATTTAAGGTTGTGAGATTAGAGATTTGGTTTCTTGTTATTGTTTATTAAGGGTTTGATTCTATTATTCTTAAATTGAGTTGTAATCGTATAAATTCTTTAAGTCTAAATAAGTTGTTTTCTGATTTTATTAATCACAGATTCAAAGGAATTTGTAAGTTGTTATATCTCTAGTTTTTTATAATATTAAACCCTAAATCACGTTGCGTGACAACACCCGAATTTCATAACCATATTAAAGTAACAAAGCAACATGTTGGATGTTTAATTTACTTGAAAGTATAATCAGTTTGTAAATTATTTAATATCACATTTATGCATTAGTTACTTTTCTACACCCAATTAACCAAGTTGGTTATTTATTTATTTACTATATATCAAACTTTACAAGCAAACTGGAATAATCAAACAAACACAAAGATGCACTTTTCGCTCCTCCAGTCCACTTGCCCCATTGGGTTCATTTGATTCAGTTAGTCCATGTCCCCGAAGCTGCATTAATATTCATAGATACCAAACAACACCATCCATTTAACTAATTAGCATTTCATCCTTTAATAAATAATTGTACGTTTATCATTCATGATTTAGTTTCTCAAAATCTATCGCTTAAAATCAAAATTAAATATAAAGACGGAATTAAAATTCATGGTCCTTTTGATTTGTGCTTGGGAGCTAACATATGTGATTAAAATTTGTAGCCCAAGTAGTAAATCTTGATTTAGTGGTAAGAGAGTGAGAATCTATAATGGAGGTCTAAGGTTCAAAGCTCGGCACCACCCAATTTTCTCCGGGTCACGTGATTTACCTCCGTCATGCTGATTGTGTAACCGGTCACTGAGAGGCACCTAATGGTGTCGTTCACTATTTTACTTGTAAATATAAGAAAAACTCATACATATAATTAGAGCCTATTACTTGTAAATATAAACCTGCTAATTATAAATAAAAGGTCACTGCATATGAAAATTTTTATAAAAATTAAGGGTTCAAGAGGTTTGGACGGTCTAGAAGACCCTAAAGTGTTGCTTGAATTTCTTTACCTATTGGATCGGACATGATTAAATACTATGTTGGTGTATTTAAATAATAAAACTAAATGTGTTTTATTCATTCGTACCTTGTTGGGAGATGTTCCAGTTTTGATCACCAACGATGGTCCAAAAGAAATATCCTCCAATAGGAATTGATTTTGCATATTGTATCTTTTGTTTTACAGATGCTACGTCATCATATCCAATCCAAGAGGTTCCCGAAAACGAATAATAAGACACGGTTGGCTTGTCAAACACAACCGTGGCTTTATTTTGTGCATTGAACGTTTGCACTTCTGAATAAAGCATTGCTCCATCATTTCCGGGTCCTAAACCCACAGCCGGAGCCCCGATACCATGTACAGCCGGATTCTTCAGTTTCCACGTCCGACCATATAATGCTAACCCCATGATCAACTTTTCTGGCTGGATCCCAGCATCGATCCATGAGTGTAGCCCGTCACTTGTGCTAACATCGCCGTTTGGATCATACAAGGCAGCTAGGGTCCCCGTTGCACCGACATCCCATGACCCGTGGTAATCGTAACACATTGCATTTATCCAATCCAAATTGTTATTTATGGATTCCACTGGATAAGTACAAACCTCATCAAACGTCATTTTTGGCTTATAATAAGTGGCGGCGGACAGAAGAAGCCGGGTGTTACCTGTCGACTCAGCTTCTTCGTTTACCGCCGTGCGTAACACGTCAAGCAAAAGGCCAAAGTTGTCCATATCAGTTTGGGTTTGAGGATACTCCCAATCTATGTCAACTCCATCAAATCCAAACTCGTCGATCACTTTTATAAGAGACGCAATAAAACGTATCCTCAAGTCGGGGCTTGATGCCATGTTGGAGAAGGTTTGAGAGCCAGCGGAGCCACCTCCAACCGAAAACAACGTCTTGACCGGCGGGTTCTTTTGGTGTAGGATGGTGTTGAAGCTATTAAGCGCAGAGGCGGTTGTTGCATCGATTTGGAGTTCGAATGTGTCTTGGTTAAGTGAGAGGAAAGCGTAATAAACATGAGTGAAATAAGCGGTGTTGATGTTAGCCGGTGGGAAACTGGTTTGTGCCCATGAAGGCCAGTAACCACCTTTGATGATCTGAGACCTACAAATGGTTAGACTCAATATCACAAAAAAAATAAGCGTAGGAGATTTGTGGAAAATCATGGTGTATCATATATTTCAAACTTGAGGAAATTGATGGGGTCTATATCCTTGAGCTTTGAGGAATTCCACCAAATAGTCTATTATAACAATTAGTTGACTTTGATATTAAAAATATGCGGCTGTAAACGAATTGTTGAAGTCTGATTATTCATCCGGCAACGGCAACATATTTCTTAAAGTCAATAGAACTTTAATCATTGGTCAGTAGTCACAAAAAAATAGGCAAATGCAGCTTATGTATAATTAATCTTAAAGTCAATAGAACTGCAGATTTTGCAGCCCTCAGTTTCAATCAAGGAAGCTTGTCGGTTAGGATTATATCATGGAATAAATATTCCCAATGGCCTGAAATTAACCCACTTGTTGTATGCAGATGATGCTGTCTTTATTGGTGAATGGGATGAAGCCAACATAAAAAATCTACTCAGGCTACTCAGGGGCTTTTACCTTGTTTCTGGTCTAAAGATCAATATGGCGAAGAGTTTTATCTATGGAATTGGAGTGGAAAGTTCTCAAATTTCAAGGATGGCAGATCTATTCAGATGTATGGCTGGTACATTACCGTTTCCCTATCTTGGTCTACAAGTAGGTGCAAATATGAACTTGGCGAAAAATTGGAAGCCTGTTATTGATATTTTTGAGAACCGATTATCACAATGGAAGGCTAGACATCTTTCAATGGGAGGCAGAACCACTCTTATTAAATCTGTTTTGGACTCTTTACCAATTTATATTTTTCATTATATAGAGCTCCAACCAAAGTTTTAAATCATCTTGAAAAAATTCGTAGGAATTTTCTTTGGAATGGGTCCTCAGATAAATCAAGAATTTGTTGGATTTCTTGGGAGGTGATCACTGCAAACAAAGAAAATGGAGGCCTTGGGTTGGGAAAATTGAAAGAAATTAATTTAGCCATGCTAGCAAAATGGTGGTGGAAACTCAAAACGGATAAAGGAAGCCTTTGGAGTAGAGTTATATGGGGTATTCATCATTCTTCCCGTTCTTGGAGCTATATTCCACAAAATGTAAATATACCATGTATTTGGAAAAATATCCACAAGGTTGGGGCTGATCTGCTAAAATATAACATTGATCAATCTTTTGGTAGGAAAAGTTGGTTGTGGGGACAATATAAGGTTCTGGGTGGACAATTGGATTGGTGGGGTTAGACTTCAAAATGTGTTCCCCTTCTTTTCAATAAAGAACTAAACAAGGTATGCACTATTGGAGATAAATACCAAAGAATTGAGGAATGTATAGTATGGGTTTGGAGCTGGCATGAGATGGATCTTACACATGAGGAGAATATCGAACTTAACAATCTATATCGACTTCTTATGGATGCAAATATCTCAATGGGTGCTGGGAGAAGGTTTCTAACCCATCTTTTCAGTAAGAAGTATTAAAATCTTGTGCCAACAAAACACGTCCCAATCGACTGCCTATAAGTTCTGTTGGAATAAGTTTGTACCAAAAAAGGTTAATATCCTTTCTTGGAGAGCGGAGCTAGATAGGATTCCAACATTGTTAGCATAAAAAGAAGGAACGTTAATCTTGAGTCCTTAACTTGCAAATTTTGTGGTGATGCTGAGGAGTCGACTGATCACATCTTCACGGCATGTCAATGGGCTATGTACTTATGGGGTCAGATTGAATCATGGTGCAAATTACCGCCAATTTTTGCATTCTCTTTCCGGGATCTCCTTGAGCTTCCAAAAACGGTGGCAAGGGGTAAACATAGTAAGGAATTGATTCTCACAATCATCCAAACAACGGTTTGGTGCATTTGGAAAGCTCGTAACGATGTCATTTTCAACCAACGCAAAGTCCTAAAGGAGAAGATTGTTGAAGAAATCAAAGCCCTTAGTTATTTTTGGGTAAAACATCGCATGCGGAGCTGTGGTTTAGAATGGGCCTCATGGCTATCCTTTGATGTTGGGTAGGTTTGTATTCTGATCATTGGGGTTCTCTTGTTTCCCTGTTATTTTTCTTCTTTTCTTTTCATTGGCGATTTTGTTCGGTGTATCATTATGGGTTTTTAGTCTCTTACTAGCCCCGGTGTAATAAAATTTTTAGCTGTTCAAAAAAAAATTAATCTTATTTATGGATTTTTAATAACTTTCAAGTTATACGACTATTGTTTACGTGAGTTATAAGAGAGTAATTGCTTAATTAATTTAATTTTAAAACCTTTAATTGACAACATAAAACATGTCACTTTGAGCCGTACCCATGATAGGTAATTACACTCCGTAACTACGAGCTTATGAGAGGTTTTGTGTTCAAATCTAAGCCGAGTCATATTTCTCGAGGCAATATTTGAGGATTTACATAGTTGTGAGTTTCTTAAAGCGAGCTTAGGCATGAATCTCCATCTTAGATGTCTATGTGTCAAGCCCAGTTTTGTCAAAATTGGACCCGCTGGACCGAGAACCGGAAACTCAGCCATCCCAAAATAGGCATGTGAACCGGATTCAAACTAATCGGCCGGTTGATCCGGTTCACCGGTCGGACCGATTTTCGGTTTTTATTAACTAAAATCCAGAGAATAAAACATTAAAACCAAATCTTATATTTTTTTAACATTATTATGCTTGTTTAAACATTAATTATGTTTGTTTAAATGTTTTTATAATTGTATAATATTGTTGGAATATATTATATATTTATTATGTTATCCAGTTCTTAAATTCGGTCCGATCAGTAACCAGTAAAATGTCCGGTTCGACGTCCGGTCTGGTTCTAAAAACCGTCAACCCTTTAAAAAGGGGGAAAATTCCGAAAATACCCACAGGCGCCTCTAACTTTCCCAAAATAACCAAATCTGGTCACTGTCCACCTTCTATACAGGCGTGGACGCCTGCTTAAAAATGCCCAAACACCTCCATACATGGCCAATAAGAAGAAACGACATGTGCTATGAGGTCGCCGACGCCAATTTAGTCCCACGCGCGCCCGTATGTTTTCAAAAATGGTCTCGGGCGCCGGTCCCACCCTGACAACCCTGTCACAGGCGTCCGCCTGTATAGCGAATTTTTTTGCGGGTGTCTTTTTACGGGCATCAAAACCAAGATCAGACGTCCGCCTATTCTGAGCAGGCGTTCGACTGCATAAGGTTTTAACCATTTTAAACTCAAATCAGGAGCCCGCTTGGAACAGGCGTCCGCCCGCTTGGAACAGACATCCGCCCGCTTGGAACAGACATCCGCCCGCTTGGAACAGACATCCGCCTGCATAAGGTTTTAACCATTTTAAACTCAAATCAGGCGCTTGCTTGGAATAGGCGTTCGCCCGCTAGGAACAGGGGTTCGCCCGCTAGGAACAGGCGTCCGCCCGCTTGTAACAGACATCCAGTTTAATTTTTTTTTTAAATTTCCAGGTTCCCACCGGTGGCGCCCACTTAAAAACAAGCGTCCAACCCTTTAAAAAAATAATATAAATATCACAATTCCTAATTGTTAGGGGTGTTCAAAATATTCGAAACTCGAAAAAATTCGAAACCCGAACCGTATCCGAAATCCGAAAAAACCGTATTCGAAATCTATTTCGGGTTTTTCGGGTCGGATAATATGATTTAGATTCGGGTCGGGTGGGGTTTCAGATATGCAAAAAAACTTGTTTTTCTGGTCGGATATCCGAAAAACCCGGAAAAAGGTCGGGTCGGGTTTCGGATATGCAAAAAAACTGGTTTTTCAGGTCGGATATCCGAAAAAACAGGGTTATTCGGATGAACTAGTTCGGGTTTTTTGAGTCGGGTAATATATTTTGAATTTCGGGTCGGGTTTCGGATAGACCAAAAAAAATTTCCAACCCGAAAAACTCGTTATCCGACCCGATGAACACCCCTGCTAATTGTTAAGCTGTATTTTTTTTGCAAATGGATAAAAAAATACAGTTCTCAACCTACCGAGAAACCGTCACAATGGTGATATTTATCAAAATGGAGAATTTAAAAATCAACGAATGTAACGACAAATGACTTTGAAAAAATTCGTTGATTTTGAACAAAAATGATATAAATATCTATATTGACGGTTTCTCGGTAGGTTGAGAAGTGTAGTTTTTATCCATTTGAAAAATAAAAGAGCTTAACAATGGGGGATTGTGATATTTATATTATTTTTTTAAAGGGTTGGACACCTGTTTTCAAGTGGGCGCCGCTCGTAAACGCCTGCAAATTTTTTTGAAAAATTTAAACTAGACATCTGTTCCAAGCGGGCACTTGATTTTAGTTTAAAATGGTTAAAACCTTATGCAGTCGGACGCCTGTTTTAAGTAGGCGTACGCATGTTCTAAGCGGGCGGACGCCTGCTCAGAACAGGCAGACGTCTGATCTTGGTTCTGATGCCTGTAAAAAGACGCACGAAAAAAAATTCGCTATACAGGCGGACGCCTGTGACAGGGTGGGACCGGCACCCAGGACCATTTTTGAAAATATACGGGCACACGTGGGATTAAATGGGCGTTGTCGACCTCATAGCACACGTGTTTTCTTCCTATTGGCCACGCATGGAGGCGTTTGGGCATTTTTAAGCAGGCATCCACGCCTGTATAGAGGGTGGTCAGTTAACTAGGTTTGGCCATTTTGAGAAAGTCAGAGATGCGAGTGGGTATTTTCAGAATTTTCCCTTAAAAAAGTTGGTTGGTAATCCCTAGCTAGGTAATAATCTTTCAAGAAATATGGTGCAATTTACTTATGGATAACCTTTAGAGCACGAGCTAAGTTTTTTTTTTTTTGGTTGTGGGAGGGGAACCTTCCCATGTTAATTTTTCGGCTGAAAGGTCAATTTTAGAAAAAAATAGTGGCTTTCCTTGCTCGTGTCAAAAAATTAACATGTATTCTGGGTCTTAAATTTCAGCCTTTCTTTCAAACCATGCCAATCCTTTAGAACAAACCAGTGATAAGGCAGCCATTCTAAGCTGACCATCAGCAAAGAGAAGTATGTTCACTGTCGGCTGTATCTATATAAACGAACTATCCTTTGGATATTTACCGATTCACAAGTGTCGGTCTATTTCAGAAGTTGATATATGTTTGAATTTAAAAATAAAAATAAAATATATCGTTCATTGAATAATTGTAAACTTGTATATTCATATTACAAATTGCAAATAAATAACAAATACTATATAATATTAAAAGAGGGCTGATCATATCAATATCACGTTGAAATGAGAGGGATTATCATACTATACGACAGAAATTTATTAAAAATACTTAAAAAAAATCTAGTATAAAAAAACAGTTTTTCTTGCTTGTCTTGATAAACCAGCGTTTACAGAGAGATGTAGTAGGATTTGTATTAAGAAGCACCTTTGACATCTCGTCATCTGCAAATTATTCTCGATGTGCTTAAAGGAGCAGTAATAGGTAGGGATGACATGATTTAAAGCCGTGACATTTTGTACCCAAACAAATGCGCTACCAAGCTGTGTGTCACACCCCGAGCCGGCGGGCTGGATCGACTTTTCCGTCGGGTGGAAGGTTCCCGGGGTGTGATATCGTAGTGATAATCGAAATGATCAGATTGTTTGCATAGCACATGATATATAAATGAGAAATGCTAACATGACAATAAAATATAATTACAAAGTTAAATTACATTGTTTCCTCATAATTTAACTAAGTAAATCTAATCAAAAGAATCAATGAGTTTATATCTTGTAACTGTACAAGATTCACAAAAGATGATTCATTGTTTGTCATTCCAAAATATGCACGACACAAAATGTAACTAGATCTTCTAAAAGTCCACTAGCTATGTCCCTGAATGTCTGATGACTAAACATGTTCGTCACCTGAGAAAACATGCATTTAAACAAAGTCAACACTAGGTTATAATTTTGATAATTGAAACCTTGAATTGTTCACATACACAGTCACAATGTCATACATATTACTTGTAGGTTGTTTGATTCACCCATTCACACAATGGTCTTTCCATAGTTATATTTACAAGTGATATCTCATCCTATTAACTATGCTTATATATAGGGCATATGTAGAAGAACAAGCCCCAGCCAACATCCCACCACATATCTAATAGAACTTAATACCACTTGCAATACAATTATAGATCCCCATTTTCATTTCACCCGTCCGTTTGTGCTCATCACCCATTGTATCATATGTAGAATAATATCATAAGAGGGGTTTAGTTATCAAACCAAAGTATTGATAAACCCTCAGTGTGTTAAGGAAATTAGATTACTTTAATCTGATCCTTATTATTATTCCATTGATTGTGGGGTTAACTGTTAATCACTTTTAAATATAAAAGTGTTAGTTAACCAATTGATATTTGTTCTCAACTTGAAGTGCATAGAGCCTAAAAGGAATCCATTGCAATCCTCACGTAATCAGATTACAATGCATCCGATTTATCTCTACCACTTTGTGTTCCCATAGGCCTCATCGAAACTATTACCAGTAATGTGACATGAGAGAAAATCAATTCCTCAGTCTACTAGTCAACAGGATCGATGGATTAATTACAATATCACTGCAGATTAATATCACCATGTGTCGCTTACCAGACCCTGACTGTTCGTCGCCCTGTCACCGGTCTTACGTTACCGGCCAATGATGATTACGATCAACATACTAGCCCTACAAGCTAGAGGTTTGTCAAACCTATGGTACCACTATGCTATCGTCGGTTTAGTCACGTCAAACTAACTGGTCAGCGATTTGTGAAGGGACTTACAATGATCAAACTTGAATACATGGCACATGATTGAAATGATATAATGTAGACAGTTCAATAGTAATCAATTGTATTGTATGTTCATCAATGTTGTTTGTTCTCAATGTTGTATGTTCTCGTTGTTGTTAACATAGTTAAATAAGATCTTGTCTTATTATGTTATGTTAATTGTTGTGTGAATGATATCGTTATCATGAAGTTACATTATCATGATTATCAATCCTTGTTGTTCCATATAGTCACCCTGTTGTCACTAAGGTGTGGTAAGAACTAGTCTTACTACACTTAGTCGACTCAGGTGGTGGATGATACTTGTTTCGTGTTATCTTGTAGTATGCACCGAGTTATAAGTTAAGTGTTATAAGAACTTGTCTTATTATAGTTAACTAACTCCGATGATGAATGATATTATGAAGATATGTTATCTTCCTATCATTCTTGTTTGTTGTTGTTGTTGTCATCATGTTCACCTGTGAAAATATCATTGTTTGTTCTTGTAAGAATAATTAAGTGTTATAAGATAAAATCTTACAACTACATTATTCTATTGTGTTGATGATTCATGAATTTACATTATCATAATCATCTTAGTTATCCCTGTCATGTTATGATCATACAAGCATGCATACAATGATAAACGATAATAAGTTAAGCAATATTATCTAAGTCAAAGTATAAGCAGTATGTTATACTAAAAATTTTAAGTAAATAAAAGTTAAGCATGTTTCTCAGCCCTGAGAGTTTAAAATCAGTTAAGATTAGAAAAGGGGCATATGAACTCACCTTGCTGTTGAAGTGGTTGACTAAGTATAAACAAGAAATGCACGCGCTCGTTGTTGTACTTGTGGTTGTTTTCAAGATCCTGTATTGATTTCACGTGGTATGTAACTCATAAGTATAAGTTGTAGTGACTTGTGTGTGTGTTAGCCCTAAATTGGCTAACACCCATGACTTGTTAAGGATTTTGATAACAGTTACTTACTAAGTTTAGGTTAACACACCTTGTTATTGGTTTTATGTTCCATTTGAATCCTTGTTTTGACAAAAAGGTTTTAGGTGTAAAACTTAGGTTGTTGATTAACTGTTATTAATTCTTAACATCTTGTAATATACTTGTGTATTTTAAATTGCTTCTTTTGTCTGAACACTTAGAACTGTAATCCCCAAAAATTTTCGTTACAAATTCGAATATTGTAATAGAGTTAATTCAAAAGAAATAAAAATCTCGACTATTATATTAAAACACTTGTATTCAAAATCAAAGTTATTCTAGATTCAAATTCTATAGATGCAATGCCTTTAGTCTATTTGGTTTGAATTCGTGCTATGTGATTCTATTTGCTTTGTGATTCTGTGTTATTCTATGTTATTCAATACCGAGTAGCCTAAGGTGTGTTAGATACCACATTCGCTTTGACTTAGGTCAAATGTGCTAAAAGGGCGAAAAGTACAATCATGGGCAGACTTGAGAAAATAATTAGCTTTGTGCTTTGTATTGGAACGAGTTTGGAGACGATATAAACTATTGCAGACTTGTAGATATACTAAGCTTTTTAGCTAAGTATTGATATGAGTTTGGAGACGAGATATTCTATAAACTTAATTGCAAATTAGTAGGATATGCATGCTAGAGTTTAAACTTTGTAGCCTAATTGAATTGCATCAATTTTCTTACGTATACTATATAAACTGTATGGGTTACTCAACAGCTATGCAAATAGTTGACCAAATCTTTATTTTGCATATGTAACAGGTTAATGGATGCAATGGCGAAGACATAGGATATGTTTATGCTAGTAGTCCTAGTTTTAAATTTAAACAATGTAGACTTATTCAATTATTGTATTTTGGTTTTGTAAACAATGTAATGAATGTTTGATTTAATATGAGTTAATGTTTGTTAAATATTTAATATTTTTGCATTAACTATTGAAACCTATAAAATAGCACCATGAGCTAATGAACAGTCGTCATCGCGCCCCGACGCATTCCGCTGTCGGTCGGGGTGTGACAAGAACCACTTGTTAATATATTCAAAATACATTACTTTAGCCTTTATGAATTAAACCCCACCTTACCACCTTTGTAATATTTTAGGAAATCCATGCATAACATTCATGAAATTAACCTATGTTCTTATTCATATTTTGAGTCAATTGGGCCGAATTACTCCATTGGGCCGAATATGTGGTGTTGGACCGAAAGAGGCACTTGGCCCGTATGGGTGTGTATGTGGGCCGCTTAGGCTGGGTATGGGCCAAGGAATCATATGGACCAACTAGTGGAGTTTAACTGATCGGTGAGAAGTGTGGCTCCACTTCAGCGAACCTATCAGCAACAACCCTAGGTTCGGCTTATCCTTGGGTCTGTGAAGCTACATGGTTCGGCTAGATGAGTCTCGGTTATAAGATTCGTTGATGAAGAAAGGTTCGGCCTTGTGGAGGTTCGCAACTAGTGGCCTTAGGTTTGAAGAACCTTAGGGTTCGTCTGAATGGAGGTTCGAGCATGGTCTAGGTTCGGCCAAAGATGGGTTCGCCATATAGGTTCGGCCAAAGATGGGTTCGCCATAAAGGTTCGTAGCTATGCAGGTTCGTGGTTTCTCCATGGTTCGTCTAGGTCACAGCTTCGTGGCTCATGAGGTTCGTGAAGAATGCTTAGACGGTTAGCAGGTTCGTGGTTCACAAGGTTCGGCCAAAATGTACGCTGGTTCGGCCACTACAGGTTCGGCTGACCACCCCTGGTTCGGCCACCAGCTACTTGCGAACCTTTTTCTTCATCATATTCCTCATCGAGCTCGAAGCTGTTGTAGGGTTGTTCTCTTGTTAAGCTTATGGGAAATTTAGTTCTCAAGGATGTAGGGTGTGTGTATAAGAGTTTCTAAACTGATTGGGTGCTTAGGTTGAACAAAGGGTATGAAAACCCTACTTTTCGGATTTTTCAAGCTCAAGTTCCTCGATTTTGGCTGGACAAATGCTCTGATCTGTTGTACTTCTAGGTAGAAGAGGTCGAGAGCTTCGTTTGGACACCACGAACGCCCGATTTCACCAAGAAACGAGCAGGATATGATGATTTGAAGCTTGTTTTTCTAGAGAGAGAGACCAAAACCGGGTTTGTGAGTTTAGAGAGAGAGAATCAGAGTGATAAATGAGGAAAAAGCCCTCATTTAGGCTTTATATACTCCGAGGGTGTTCGGGTTCGTTTTCGTTGCTCGGTTCGCGTCTCTGTTGCGTTTTCAGAACGTAACGCGCGTTTTACGCATTTTAAATAAAATAAATTTATTTTTAAGGTTTGGAAAGTGGTTATTCCTAATAAATATTTTTAATTTTATTTTCTTGAATTATTTTATCGAAATCGATTATTTTAAATGTTTCGTCAGATCGCGTCACTTTCGCGCGTATTCGTTCGAATCGTCACCCGAACGAACACGACGATGGTTTTGCTTTCTGATTCTTGTTTTCTAATTTCCAGTCATCATTTCAGAACGTTAAACTCACAGATATGTTTTTGTGAATCGTCACCCACGCAAACACACTGTCAGTTCGTTATTCTGAAATAACACTGCATTATGTTCTGAATTGTGTTTCCTCACTGACGGACTCAACTAAACGTCCTGTTTTCATATTATTTTCATACTGATTCATCGGCCATCTGATTCTTGTCATCTATGGATATCAGATCGCAACCGACATGTTCTTGTTGTTTACTTGTATACTGTTGTTTCTCTTGATTCGTTGTATTAATTGTACTTAGGTTTTCACCTAAATACATACAACTATCGTTTATCATGAGTTGTTGTACTTACGGTATTTAAGTTTTCACATAAATACGTACAACTTTTTCTTGTTTTCTGAGTTCTGTTATCATGCACACTGTTCATACATTGTATTTATACGCAGTAAATAGTGAAAGTACACATACTGTACGGACTTATCGGACGATCTGGTACTGGATGTCACATTGTGCCCCTAGGCATTCTCTACCTACCCACCTGTGTCGGTTTCGGGTACATGTACCCTTTTGTTGAAGGTTGTTCGAGCTTTTCCCAGGAGTATGGCATGGCTTACTTCAGCATCTGGTACTCAAACATTGGCTCAAGGCATTTTCTCTACCCCTTCTTACTCTGAAAAGGGTCACCTTATGTGTTTCGTTATTCTTAATGAATTTCTCAATCATTTTATTTTTTTGTTGATTCCAAAAAAAGTTGTAGATAGATTCTGCGCATATTAATGATACATAGAAAGATATAAAATGTGGTTAATCCCGCCGTAGACCAAGCTATTATTGCAAAAATAGGTGAATACAACCATCATTTAGAATTTCATCATGACTCATTTGAATGCAGCATATAACAGCAGGGCTCGAGAATTGATTTGTATTTGAATCATAGGAGCTAGCAATCGTCGATATGCTCATATTGGTGATGTTATTGTTGTTGTGATCAAAGACGTTGTTTCAAATATGCCTTTAGAAAGATCATAAGTTTTCAGAGTTGTAATTGTCCGTACTTGTAAGGAACTTAAACGTGACAACGGTATGATAATACGATATGATGATAATACGTGCGATGTTTCATAGGTGAAGGTAAGGGGTGATGGCGTACATGATTGGATAACTTGCAAGGAATCGGATCGAACACACTTTTGGGTTTTATCTTGTTGGTTCAGAAAAAATGTTTTGTGATTGTGATAATGTACTTGGGTTGTTTGAATGTTTAAGTATGGTATACCTTTTGTAACTTGATGTAAATTGGTTATCAAAGTGTATTTATGCACTTGTTTTTTTTTTGAAAAATCTGGGACCTAACTCTAAGGGTGTGTTAAACCACAATTTAACCACATCAAGTATAATAGGTAGGTTATCAAAGGTGACTTACCTTGCCCCCCATGAGTTATCCATTACTATAATTTATTTTTCGGATAGTTTGGTTCCAATCGAGTCTCCACTATCGTTTCTTATTATCATAACTAACATATTTAACACAAGTGTTGACTATTACAGTCAAGTTACACCATTTGACCCATTATCACAATTTTAATCCAAATTTACTTCCAATTGACCCATTATCACCCAAAGTCACCATTTTACATTTATATAATACATTTCACCTCATCAATACAATTAAAACTAAAAAGAGGAAGTTCGCTAATTCACCTACTAAGTTCCAATCAAGTGGGGGGGATTAGACATTGTGCAAAACGTGGGAAAGACCATGAAGCCATGAAGCCATGAAGGGGATTGTTCTGTACGATCTTTATCGTGCTACACGTGTGGAAAGCAAGGTCATCTTGCTAATCAATGCTCGAGTAATTTGAATTTGTGTTATAATTGCTACAAATCGGGGCACATAAGGAGTGAGAGCCCAAAACTTAAAGGTGTTGGATTTGATGGACCAGACAATCGTTCATTCAAGGGGCAAGGTAGTGGAAAGAAGGTTAAAATACCCAAATCAAATGGTAGGGCTTTCCAAAAACACCCACCAAATAAATGTACAATTAAGATAATTAAATCTTATAAAACACCCCACACATAAAACATTATTTCAAAAAGTCACCAATTCTATTCGTTTAATAATATTTCCCCAAAATGGGTTGTCACATTTTCAAATTACTAAAAGAAACAAATTGTAGATATAAGGAGTAAACATGATGGAATTGTTTTTAAATAACTTTTATAAACAATCTATCTCTATGAAGAGGTGTTAAATTTACACATGACGATAATAAAATTAAGTTGTTAAACAAATAAAGTGGAGAAGAGACATGTAGAAGCGCATAATTCCATTTTCTATTAATGACACAATGTGAATCATCGAAGGCATGGTGGGCTGGCGGATGAGTCTTTGGCTCTACGTATGCCTTATATATATATATACGACTTTCGATGGTTTGGGGAAGTTTAAGTAATGAGGTTTGGAGCGAACACTTGTGCAGCAGATTACCACTTTTACAAAATGTTCATTTCAAATCCTCGTTTTCAAAATAAACAATATCAACTCACCCACATAAATGTTGACAATATTTTTACGGTTCTCGGGTGACGAACAGGTATAAGTTGAATGCCTGTTAGGAAGCAAGTTAATTAAGAGCCATAATAGAGGACCTAACTTCTTTTGTAGGCCGTTTTGTGAAATCTTGTTAGCTACAAGATTCAAGACTTGAAATTTCATTTTGTAAAAGGGTTAAATTATTTTGTTGGACAAGATGTTATTTAACTTTGTTATGTTGAACGAAACTTAGTACTTTCTTATATATCATGTGCTGTTAATACAATCTGATCAACCAGGTATTGCGTCATTCCGCCTAGTGAGACGCTGACCCACCCGTCGGCCTGTGGTGTGATAGATATTGAAATGTCTTTTGGTGTGGATCATGATTTAAATACTAAGTTGCACAGGGGTATTCATTGGATTCAACTTATTCTAATAATTAAGGTTTCTAAGGGCACGTGATATGTTCCAATAACACATCAACTTTGATTTCTCGTCTTTCTTTTCTATTAAATGCATCTCATGTTAAATAACAATATCAAATATTATATACATTTTCAAAATTTAAAAAAAAAAAGAAATTTTGAAAACTTTAAAAATATAATAAAAAAACACACTTATTTTAAAAACCAAATTATTATAAAACTAAAATTCTTAAAAACGGTTTTTTGAAACCAAATGTTTAAAAAACAATCTTCGAAAAAAATAATATTTAAAGAAATAATAACATTATTTTAATACTTAAATGTTAAATAATACAAAATTTTAATCATATTAAACGTATTATATTTTTGTTACTCAAAACTTGTAATACAGGTTCACTAACCTAGTTTAATATTAGGCCATCTTTAATGGGTAAGCCGCTTGGGCGGCGGGGAGGAGAATTCGGGCGGGGGTGAGCGGGCAAACCGCCCTTCTACCCCGGCGGCCTCCATTTTGATCTCGCAGCGGCTCCCGCGCCCTGTGTGGTCTTCTTTTCACGTACCCATTGGTGGGTTTAAAAAGTTGAGACTCATTTTAAGGTTTTTAGGTTTTCAGTGGTGATGAACTGATGATGCGGCACAGTGAGGAAGGTTTTTCAGTAGAGTGACCACTATGGGGTTTTAAGATTTTCAGTTGAGTGATGACGTGGCTAAAAATTTCAGTGCGATGAGTATTAAGGATGTTCTTAAAGTAAAAAGTGCCATCTAAAGTGAAAAATGTTATTAGGTTATTATACGGAGTGGAAGTCAGAGAAACATTAGACTTAAGGGGCGATCAAGAACGCCACTTGGAAAAACAGAGAAAACAATCCCTATTTTGGTTGACTTTTTTTTTTTAATTTGGTTTTAAGCCAATCAAAATGATTTGGGAAAACCAATAAAATAGAAAGTGTAAGCATTTTGGAAAAAAAAAATATATGATAGTTAAGAAAAATTGTTTATGTGACATACGACAAAATTAGGGAATTCGGAATCGCTCCCTATGCCATGATAATCAAATCAGTTACAAACCATGATGGTTCAATTTGGTAATACTCGCTTGGGCATGGATTTTTTTAGGAAAAACTTAAACTAATTTTTTTTGTTTGATTTGGTTGTTTTTTTAACGACAAAACCCGGTTACCCGTGATCACCTTGGCAAGTAGATCACCTTTTCGCCCGAAGAGCTGAGTGTGGTGAACTGACCCATCTACCCAGGTTGAAACCTACAATTAGAAAAACCATCTGACTCAACCCAAAACAATATTTGCTCTAAATGATAATTCAACACAAGACTTCTCATAGGAGAAGTCAAAGGACTATCAATAAGTTATAAGCTCTTTAGTTTTGATTTAGTTATTTAATTTGACAGTTCAATTATAGATTGATTTTATATTAGCATGTTGACGTTTTATTTTGAAATTACAAACAAACTGTGAATTTAATATTTTCATCTCATTATTATGTACTTGTGTTAGACTCAACTAACCTGGTTAGTTGAACATGAAATTATACATGCAAACTGAAATATTTACGACTGTCAAAAGGCAATGCTCTAAAGCTACATGAATACACGAAATGATTATCATTTCATCTTTTGATTGATAATGGTTATAATCATACTTCATGGTAAGTGCCATTCTTATTTTTAATAAATCATGACCTACCTAAATTTAATATTTAAAATAAAACTGTTTGACATTAAAAAAATAAAACCTAATTAAAACTAATATATTTTGTAATTAAATAATAAAGGGAAAAAAGTGAAATTTTTTTAAAGAAACCAGCAAAAAAACAACAAATCAAAATGTTTTAAAATTCAAAGTTCCACTTACAAATTATCCAATTGAACAAGGGTGCTTTACACTTTTTATTTATGGAACTAACCATGCAAATTATCAGTTATAATAATATTATATTCATGGATTAGTGTTTCAAATCATCTACTGGTGTACAAAATGTAATAAGTAATGAAATGTGCATAATTTATATCAGTTGAGAGAATTTCTGTCTTTAAAAAAAGCTAGCTAAAATGTGTCATGACTTAAGTTTTTCATATATATTCTTTCTTTCTATTGATCTAACCTCCATTGTGTGTGTGTGTGTTTTTTTAATTAAATTGGACGCTTTCACCTCTGCATGTCATATATCCATTTTAACCATAGTGTAGGATTATAGAAAACTAATGAAGTGGATAAATGCTTGTCTTGCTTGCTTTCTTTTTCATTATTTAAAATAAAGTGGAAATCAAATTAATGGTTCATTACAAAGTGGGAATCCAACTAAAAATCTTAATCATGTAATCGTATCATGCATACTTTATTTTCATCCATTTTAATTTGCCTACACTAATAGAGGCATCTGAATTCAGGTTTGACTATGAAGAAGTAACTTGTAAAGATTGTTTCTAACTTACTTAAGCTTGTGACACATCTACTACTTGAAAAAAGCTAGCTAAAATGTGTCATGACTTCGAGTGTCACATTTGATGGTCAAGTCAATATTGTATCAATAACCACTTGTGTACACACACAAAACCATATTTGTTAAATATGTTGATAGTTCAGTTAGTAATTTAGTTAGTGTTGATTAGTGAAGGAGTTTGAACGTTTTGAAAGGATGGCGGAATTTATGAGACCCACAATACATTTTAATTTTTTGAAACGAGGGGGCAAAACCGATGCTAAAAAAAATAACTTTTCGGTCGAATTTTTAACATTACGGACGGAAAAAAGAGAGGGGGCGACCGCCCCTATTATCCTTTGTAATTGGTGTTGATTGTGTTAGTTTGAATATGTTAACTTGTTATTTTGTATAAGTGTTTTATGCAAGGTAGCAATTGTTAAGTGCTTATTAAGGTGAAGGATGAATAGAAAGCAAAAGCAATAAGAATTAGAGGTGGGCAAAAAACTGGACCCGGAACCGACAACCCGAACCGGTGGGTACAAACGGGTACGGTTTTTCAGACAAATTAGAACCGAAACCGGTCAAAAACCAGTTGAAATCGGTCGAAACCCGGAACTGGTTCAAAAAAACCCGATTTGCACACCTCTAATAAGAATGGTTATCATGTATTTTTGAGTATTAAAAGGAGAGAAGTAAGATATGAGATATGTTAAAAGATGAACTCATCTTTCTGACTTTTAAGCTCTAATTCTCTCATATGATAGTTTTAGACCTAGGGAATTTTTCAGTAGATGTGTGGATCTTGGTGAATCGGTAAGGTTTGATTCATGTTTGTAGATTTCAAATCTGTGATAGTATTGCTATTTTGTCTTGATTTATGGTTTGAGAGATTACATATCTGATTCCTTGTTATTGTCTATTTAGGGTTTGATCCTATTGTTCTTAGATTAAGTTGTGATCTTATAAATTCTTTGAGTATGGAAGTTGTTTTCTAATTTTATTAATCACATATTCAAAAGAATCTATAAGTGTTATATCTCTAGTTTTTTATAATATTAAACCCTAAATCATGTTGCGTGACAACACCAGAATTGCATAACCATATTAAAGTAACAAAGCAACATGTTGGATGTTTTACTTGGAACTACAATCAATTTGTAAATCTATCTATATTAATAAATCAAGGTTTTTTGTGCCACATGGCATGTTTCTAGAGTATTTTAACCTTCATTTCCCTCCTCTCTCTCATATTAAATACATTTAATATTAAATAATAATAGTAAATATTAAATATATCTTTTATACATTTTAAAAATTAAAAAGATTTTTTAATACACTAAAGTATATTAATACTTAAAACACACTTTTTTAAATAAAATATTATAAATTATAAAATTTTCAAAAATAATTATTTGAAACACAATGTTTAAAGAAAAACAAACTTCAAAACAAATTGTGTGTTTAAATAAATAATATTATTATTTTAATACTTAAAATATTCAATCATACGAAATTGTAATCGTATTTTATATTAAAAATCATCTTATATTTTCTAAATTTTCATTGATAATTAATCGTTATATTTCTTTATGTACCCCGTGTAATACACGGGGTATTAACCTAGTTATTTAATATCATATTGATGCATTAGTTACTTTGTTACACCCGATTAACCAAGTTGGTTATTTATTTATTTATATATATATCAAACTTTACAAGCAAACTGGAATAATCAAACAAACACAAAGATGCACTTTTCGCTCCTCCAGTCCACTTGCCCCATTGGGTTCACTTGATTCAGTTATTCCATGTCCCCGAAGCTGCAGTAATATTCATAGATACCAAACAACACGATCGCATTTAACTAATCAGCAGTTCATCCTTTAATAAGTAATTTAATATATAATTGTACGTTTATCATTCATGATTTAGTTTCTCAAAATCATCGGTTAAAATCATAATTAAATAAAAAGACTGATCCTTTTGATTTGTGTTTGGGAGCTAACATATGTGATTAAAATTTGTAGCCCAAAAAAATCTTGATCTAGCTCACAGCTTATTCACATGTACACTACTTATAAATATAACAAAAACTCGTACCTCTAAATGAAAGCCTATTACTTGTAAATAAGAACCTACTAATTATAAATAAAAGGTCACTGCATATGAAAATTTTTATAAAAATTAAGGGTTCAAGAGTAACCTCTTGCTTGAAATTCTTTATCCATTAGGCCGGCCTTGATTAAATGCCATGTCGGTGTATTTAAATAATAAAATTGAGGGTGTTTTTTTTCGTTCGTACCTTGTTGGGAGATTTTCCAGTTTTGATCACCAACGACGGTCCAAAAGAAATATCCTCCAATACCATTTGATTTTGCATACTGTATCTTTTGTTTTACAGATGCCACGTCATCATATCCAATCCAAGAAGTTCCTGAAAACGAATAATAAGATACGGTTGGCTTGTCAAACACAACCGTGGCTTTATTTTTTGCATTGAACGTTTGCACTTCGGAATAAAGCATTGCTCCATCATTTCCGGGTCCTAAACCCACAGCCGGAGCCCCGATACCATGTACAGCCGGATTCTTCAGTTTCCACGTCCGACCATATAATGGCAACCCCATGATCAACTTTTTTTTTTGGATCCCAGCATCGATCCATGAGTGTAGCCCGTCACTTGTGCTAACATCGCCGTTTGGATCATACAAGGCAGCTAGGGTCCCGGTTGCACCGACATCCCATGACCCGTGGTAATCGTAACACATTGCATTTATCCAATCCAAATTGTTATTTATGGATTCCACTGGATAAGTACAAACCTCATCAAACGTCATTTCTGGCTTATAATTAGTGGCGGCGGACAGAAGAAGCGGGGTCTTACCGGTTGACTTAGCTTCTTCGTTTACCGCCGCGCGCCACTCGTCAAGCAAGATGCCAAAGTTGTCCATATCAGTTTGGGTTTCAGGAAACTCCCAATCTAAGTCGATTCCATCAAATTTATACCGCCGGGCCACTTGTATAGCGGACCCAATAAAACTTGCTCTCGAGTCAGGGCTTGATGCCATGTTGGAAAAGAGTTGTGAGCCAGCGGAGCCACCTCCAACCGAAAACAGCGTCTTGACCGGCGGGTTCTTTTGGTGTAGGATGGTGTTGAAGCTATTAAGCGCAGAGGCGGTTGTTGCATCGATTTGAAACTTGAATGTGCTTGGGTCAGGTGAGAGGAAAGCGTAAAAAACATGAGTGAAATAAGCGGTGTTGATGTTATCCGGTGGGAAACTGTCTTGTGCCCATGAAGGCCAGTAACCACCTTTGATGATCTGAGACCTACAAATGGTGAGACTCGATATCACAAAAAAAATAAGCGTAGAAGACTTGAGGAAATTCATGGTGTATCATATTCATTTTTGACTTTTTGAGGAAATTGATGGGGTCTTTATACTTGAGCTTTGAGGAATTCCACCAAATCGTCTTTTCTACAATTATATGAATTTGATATTAAAAAATTAAAAATATGTGGTTGTAAACGAATTGTTGACTCTGATTATTCATCCGGTAATATGTTTCTTAAAGTCAATGGAATTTTAATCATTTGTTACCACGAAATTAGGCAAACGTAGCTTCTGTATAATTGGTCTTATTTATAGAGTTTTAATATCTTTTTAATAGTTATACGACTATTGTTTACATGAGTTATAAGAGAGTAATTGCTTGATTCGTTTACTTTTAAACCGTTGCACAACAATGCGAGGAGTATTTCGGGGCTTCCCACTAGCATTTTTTTATGGCAACATATCTGGTTTTTAATTCTTTAGGAGGAAACCCACCTCTTAGAGCCTTAGGCTATGTCAATTGGTAAAATTGATAGAATTCAATTATCACTGGTATTTGCTTTGTAAACTGATAACTTTCATTAACACAGGCAATGCCTTAAATAGGTTACAATACGAAGAAAAACTGAAATAACAAATCACCAAATAAACTGGAACGAACCTAATAATCAGGACTAAGAATCGGTCTAACAAAGTGACCGTTAACTTATTCAAACAAACTAATTGACTCAAACAGACACGTGCAAATAGCAAGACTCTATCAAAACCTTCCCTCAAACTTGACAGCCATCAGCTTCAAGTTTGTCCTTGATTGAACATACTCCCAGCCTGCACCTCATCTTTAAGAAAACTTCTCGTCCCAAAGGCTTTGTAAAGATGTCAGCCAGCTGCTCTGCAGTTCCACAATGCTCCAATTCAACTTCACCTGTCTTGACCAGATCTCTCAGAAAATGAAAGCGAACTCCAATGTGTTTACAACGTCCATGAAAGACTGGATTCTTAGAAAGCTTGATTGATGAAGTATTATCACACTTGATCTTCATACTTCCTTCCTGTTTTAAACCAAGCTCCTCAAGAATTTCTTTAAACCATAGAACTTGACAGGCGCATGAAGCAGCTGCTATATACTCCGCTTCAGTAGAGGATAAAGCCACAATATCTTGTTTCTTGGACGACCAAGCAACTGCTCCTTCATCCCAGAGAAAAACATATCCTGAGGTACTCTTTCTTGTATCCAGATCACCTGCAAAATCACTGTCAGTAAAAGTTTCCAAAGCTCCATTTCCCCCTCTTCTGTACCAAATTCCAAAATCACTTGTTCCTTGTAAGTAACGTAAGACCCTCTTGGCTGCTGCTAGATGAGATTCAGTAGGATTTGACGTAAATCTACTAATCAAATCACCACAAATTGAATATCCGGTCTAGTCGTGGTGATGTACATCAAGCTACCCACAATCTGCTTGAATAAAGTTGGATCTACCTTCGGACCTTCATCAGAAACTAACTTGGTACCAGGAACAATTGGATTAACCACTGCATTACAGTTAATCATATCAAATCGTTTCAATATCTCCAAAGCATATTTATGCTGGGAAATATGAATGCCAAGATTAGTTTCATTACTTCTATTCCAAGGAAGAATTTCATTCTTCCTAAATCTGACATCTCAAATTCTTGCATCATTAACTTCTTGAAATTCAGCAACATCTCACTGCAATTTCCTGTATAAATCAAGTCATCCACGTAAACGTTAACATACAAAATGCCTCCCTTCTTATTTTCACTTATGAACAAGGTATGCTCCTTGTCACTTTTCTTGAAACCTTTATCCAAAAAATAAGTTTCTATGCGGCTAAACCAAGCCCGTGGTGCTTGCTTTAGCCCATACAACGCCTTGTGCAACTTGTACACCTTTTGTTCACTCCCTTGCACCACGAAACCCTGAGGTTGTTGAACATAAACTTCCTCCTGCAATGTTCCATATAAAAATGCAGATTTAACGTCCATTTGAAAGACGTTCCAACCTCGTTGGGCCGCTAGAGCAATCATCACTCTTATGGTATCCATCCGGGCCACCGGCGCATACACTTCTTGGTAATCTATCCCTTGTTCTTGACAGTAACCTCTAGCTACTAGACGTGCCTTGTGTTTGACAATCTCTCCATGCTCATTCAACTTCGTTTTATAGATCCACTTTACCCCTATACACTTTGCATAATCTGGTAATTCAACAAGCTGCCAAGTCTGATTCTTTACAATAGCCTGCATCTCTACCTTCGTTGCATCTTGCCACTTTTCACTTTTGGCCGCCTCTTCATATGTAGTAGGATCTTCATGATTGTTTATACCAGTGTTCATTTCATCTTCTACTGAAAAACCTGTTACATAATCACGCAAATAGCTTGGAGTTTTGCGGTTTCTACCTTCCCTTCCATTTGAATTGCTAGGTTCCCCAACATCCAAAACATCATTCTGTTCTTCAACATCGTGTTGCTGCTGAGGAACTTCTTCAACTTCGTCCTCGCTTTCTTCATCAAATAATTCAAAATCACCCCAACTGAGAATAGTTTCTTGCTCAGCCTTTGTATTTGCCCAATCCCACGTTGCATGTTCTTCGAATACCACGTCTTTACTTATAGTCACCTTCATGGTAAGAGGATTGAGCAGCCTATAACCCTTAGATTCTTCACTTAATCCTGTTAGAACGCAAACCACACTCTTATCATCGAGTTTGGTGCGCCTTTCTTTGGGTATATGGACATGTGCTATACATCCCCAAACCTTGAAGTGTTCTACAGTGGGTTTCTTCCCACTCCAAGCTTCTTGGGGTGTTATGTCATTAAGAGCCTTGGTTGGGCATCTGTTGAGGACATAAAATGTCCACATAACTGCTTCAGCCCAAAGTACCTTAGGCATCTTTTTCCCAGCTAGCAAGGAGACGACCATATTGATGACCGTTCTATTTTTTCTTTCTGCGATACCGTTTTGTTGAGGGGTATAGGGAGTAGTTAATTGTCGATGGATTCCATGATCTCTACAAAACGTATTGAAGACATCGGATGTAAACTCCCCTCCTCTATCGGTTCAAAGGGCTTTAATTTTATTTCCTGATTCATTCTCGACCTTGGTTTTAAAATCCTTGAAGCAACTCAATGCTTCTGATTTTTCAGATAACACATAAGCCCATCCCTTCCTACTATAATCATCAATAAAAGACAGAAAATACCTCTTTCCTCCTTGTGAAATTGGGCTGATTGGTCCACAAATGTCTGAGTGGATCAATTGCAGAACATGATCTGCCCTCCAAGTGCTTGCCTTTGGTAGAGCTTTTCTGGTTTTCTTTCCAACTAGACAAGATGAACAAACATCATCCTTGATCTTGAAATCAGGCAGACCTCTAACCATCTTCTTTTGTTGTAGAGTCTCCATACTAGTTTTGCTCAAATGCCCAAGTCTCTCGTGCCACAACTTCTGCAAATCATCATCACTAGAAAACATGCAATTGATTGAAGTCTTACCTGGTGCTTCCTTAGTTTGGTCAGAAAGAGGAAACATTCGATTGGAGCTCATGTGACTTTGAAACAGTAGACCTCTTTCTGGATGAAACACTTTGCACACATTAGCTTGGATTAAAAAGGATAGACCCTTTTGCTGCAATTGGCCTATGCTAAGAAGATTATTCTTCAAGTCAGGTATGTAATAGACGTCACTTATCACATATGAAGTGTCATCTATACATAACTTCACCTGGCCTTTTCCCTTTACATTCATACGTGTGTTATTTCCAAGCTTAACTGTTTGTGTGGTTGTTTGATCCAAACTAACAAACTTTTCTTTATATCCACACATGTGATTTGAGCAACCAGAATCCAGAAACCATGCATGACTCTTCTTGGATTCTTCTTCATCAACAGGCGCCATCAGCATCATTATCTCTTCCTCTTTAGTAAAATTGGTTTCCTTCCAGTCAGGACACTCATATTGAAAGTGTCCCAGCTTGTGAAACTTGTAACACTCCACAGTTTCCTTATTAAAGGTATATGACGACCGACCTCTACCACGCCCTCGTCCTCGGTAGCTTGATCTTCCTCGACCACGTCCACGATAACTTGATGAATCTTCATGATTTACCTTGAGAGCTTGATCTTCTTCCTTTTCTAGTTTCTTAAATTTCTGCTCGTGGACCAGCAAAGTGCTTTGCAATTCATCGATAGTCATTTTCTCCACATCTCTCGATTCTTCAATTGACACCACCACGAACAGGTACTGATCCGTGAGAGTTCAAAGAATTTTTTCAACGATCTTCGTATCAGTTGTTTGCTCACCATTTGTGCGCATCTGATTGATAATCGACAACACCCTTCAGAAGTATTCAGAAATCGTTTCTCCTGTCTTCATTTCCAAAACTTCAAAATCGCGACGTAGTTTCTGCAACATTGATCTTTTTACTCTACCATTACCTTGAAATCGCTGCTTCATACAATCCCAAACAGACTTTGCCGTGCTTCGATCCAAGATCTGCTCAAAGGTAACTCTATCAATAGATTGATAGAGATAGTGTTTTACCTGCAGATCCTGGGCTCTCAGCTCTTCTACCTTCTTCTTGGCAGCATCACTTTGGGCAATACCGACTGGCGGTTCTTGTATACCTGGATCAATCAAGTTCCATAGCTTTTTTGCACGCAACAGGTTCTCCATGATCTCACTCCAATGTTCAAAGTGACCATCAAAGATGGGAACTTTAAGCTTCTCTGCACTCATTCTTTCTCACTCGTGTGATCGGTTTCTTTTGCTCTGATACCAGATGATAGAATTCAATTATCATTGGTATTTGCTTTGTAAACTGATAACTTTCATTAACACAGGCAATGCCTTAAATAGGTTACAACACGAAGAAAAACTGAAATAACAAATCACCAAATAAACTGGAACGAACCTAATAATCAGGACTAAGAATCGGTCTAACAAAGTGACCGTTAACTTATTCAAACAAACTAATTGACTCAAACAGACACGTGCAAATAGCAAGACTCTATCAAAAATCTCATGTTGATTCATGAGCAAATTGCTCCTAAAAAAGCTCGAACCAAAAACCTCTCATAAGAGAAGTTATAAGGATTAAGGTTAGGTTAGAAGCTCTTTGGTTTTAAAAATATTTTACTTAACATTAAACAGAGCTCTTTGAGCGAGTGACAAACCCATGAGGCCATGTAACCACACTCTGTAAGTATAGGATTATGAGAGACCTTGGATTTGAATCAAAACTGAAGATTGATGTATAGCGTGTATATTAAACTGGATATATAATACTGAACTGTTATGGCAAAGAAATTTTATATTACAAGATACAATTTCAAACTATTCAGTATTAGTAATATGCTATTGTTATAGCAGACTGCAAATGATGATCAACTGCTTTAATTTAAGTAAAAAAATTGTTTTTTATAGCTTAATCTATTAAACTATTATCCCTAGAGTTTCAACCTCAGTGGGAGAGGTAATTCGATTTTTATGCAAGTACAGACAAATACTGATATTTTCAGCCACATTTTAGTCAAACATTTCAACAAATAACGTACCGATTCTTAACTTAGCTAGGGATCGGATCGCTTTATGATCTGATGTACATAAATTTACCCTAAATATTTCAAACACATATGTGAAAACCTTACGTTGTTAATTTAAAGAATGAACTTACATTTAAGGTTTGGTGACCAGTGGCCACATCAAAACTAGAATATAATTTTTATCTGCTATATACGTTTATAATTAAGTGTTACTAATCTTGATTGAAGAACCAAATTATAGCAGGTTTGGTTATGAATGACACAAGCAAGGCCTTACAATACAGGAAAATCTTGATTAAGTGTAATTAATCTTGATTGGAACAACCAGACGTTATGGCATAGAATACAGGAAAATCTCCTTACAATACATCAAGAAAACTCTAACATACAAGAGAAAACTCCTCACACTCTCCCTGTAAAGATCTTACAACAGCCTTTAATGCCGACTGCTTTCTCTCTTTAATTCCTAGTATTCTGGCAGTTGTAGTGTATTAAATGTTTTTATCTTCCTTAAGTTTGCCATTTATAGCTTTTTCCTCGGTTTTTCTCCATATGTTCATTTGTTTGCCTTTCTGGTCTTTGTCTGTCAGGTAAGGACCTTCCGTTCTTTCCAGATTATTTTGACTGATGTGCGGCTAGCCATGCTCCTTCTTAATTGCTTGTCATGCCTTCATTAAATGTTGGGCAGAAGCCATTAAATGTTGCATTTAGGTGTTATGATTGCATGTCATTAATCCAACCCATGCTTATTTATCTTTTGTTTCCTCTTATTTACGGTAGTACCATGTACCGTCATCATTGATGTTTATTAAATAACAGCTACAAATAGGACTGTTCAAAAAGTTCGCTGCTCGTTCGAAGCTCAACTTGAAAAAGGCTCGGCTCGAAAATAGCTCGGCTTGAGCCGAGCCGGAGCCAGGGTTGGCTCCGCTCGGGCTCGACTCATGGCTCGACTCGTTGGCTCGGCTCGATTTTTAATATATATATATATATATATCAAATTATATACACACGCATATTATATTACACACATACATATATATTATACATAATTGGGAATTAATAAAATGCAAACCCCATTTTAGTGTGAAAAAAACCTTGAAAACTAGGCATAAATCATGTAAAAAAACGTTTTTTTTTTGAAATTTTTTACAGGTTTGTAACATTATTAGGCACATTTTTTTATAAAAAAAAGTCAAAAAAGCGCAGACCAAATATTTTAAAAAAATATGTATTTTATAAAAAAAATTACGTTGTAAAACATACCTAACACGGCGTTAGGTCTAACGAAATTTTTTTACGTTTTGTTACGTATGTTTTACATTGTTTTATAAAAAAATAATTAAAAATATCTGATTGACGCTTTCTTGATTTTTTTTATAAAAATGTGCATAATAGTGTTGCAAACCTGTAAAAAAATACGTTTATTTACATGGTTTCATAATTTTCATACTAAAGAGTGGTTTTCAAATTATTTATTCCCATACATAATATATATATATATATATAAACAATATCTTATACACATATTTATATAAATATACATATTATGTATATAATATATATATAATATATATAGATTTATTAGATTTTATATATAATTATATATATATATATATTGGATTTTACATATATATTAGATTTTATATATTAGATTATATATATGTAAAGTGGAGGGAAAAAAACGAGCTGGCTCGTGGCTCGATGTTTTTTACGAGCCGAACTGGAGCCAGAATTTTTGGCTTGAAAGAAATTTCATCTCGGATCGAAAATCCACGAGCCGAGCTAGAGCCAAGGCTGACTCGATTACAGCCCTAGATACAAATCAACCAACCAATTATCTTCTGGAACTCGGTCAATTGGGTCGAGCCATTAACTAAGATAATCACAGAGCTGGGTTACTCTTGCTTCTATATTCGTGCAAAAATGTTGCAAGATCACATGAACAAGGTTTTTCTGACTTTCGCAATGGTGCAAGCCCGGATCGATTCCGTCAAAGTCTCGCCAATGAATCTTTCATCCCACATCTACGATTTCACAAGAAAGAAGAAAGGAGACCCTCATGGTCTCGCAAATGATAATCTTGATACAAACTTTACAACAGTGAACGCAAGATACAAAGAACAATAAACATGAATTGAAGGATGAACAAGACTCGAACCAGGATCATAGGGCAAAATCTTCAAGGCAATAATAGATTTGATTAGAATCATTGACGTTTTGAATTTTGATGAGTGGATTGACAGGTGTTTGGAAATTGGAACGACGTTTCTTAAGCTAGTAGGGATGTCACCAAATCGTCTAAACTGCACCTAACCAAAACAATTGGTCGGTTTAAAACTTGATGATTCGATTAATGGTTTGAATATAGTCCTTTATTTTGTGAGTATCTAACAACGTTAATGGAGAAATGACCGAGTTTGTAACATTTGAAAATTTAAAGTACTGATTTTGACATTTTGAAACATAAAGAACTATATCTGAAATTTTGTATAAATATAAAGGACCAAAAGTACAATTTACTCTTCTAAAAATAAGTGGTTCAGTGGTGTTGACGATTTGCATTTTTAGTTAACCGTAGCACCACAAAGTATGTGTGTGTATGATTATTTGTCTATGGAAAATTGGAAACCATAAATTTTGCACAGAACTTTCGAAAATATCTTAGTCACTTTTTTTAAAGATGTTTTACTCTCTAATCGACACATTACTTAAAATTATTAAAAACCTTGATCAGTTAACGTCTTTTTATTTACTATGTCCCTTTGATCTTCATTCTCCTTATTCAAAGCTTACACATAACACAATTACGTTTGCGCTTCCTCCAAGTTCTTCTCCCAAATTTTACACAGGTTGTATTAAAATGAAAAAGAATGAATGTAAATTTTATTCCAAAAAAAACGCAAGCTAGCAAGGAGCTAGCAGAACACACAACAAAAGCAGATTACATGAAAGAAAAATTACACCAATTATGCCAACCAAGATTCTCTCTATTGGACCTAGATTTAATCCAAAGAAATCCATTGCTTTTATTTCTTCTATGAGCCCCGAGATCGAATCGGTTTCTTTTGGAAAATGAAATCATTCCTCGCCTCTCATAAACATGAGCATGACAACACAATGATTGAATGAAGCATTTGTACCAATGGTACCAATGTGTATTAAATGTGTCATCTCTAAGATAGGTTGAGGGTTCTGGTCTCATAGTGGACAAAAGGTGGAAAAAATTTGTTGTTAAAAAAAAGAAGTGGAGAATCTGTGAACCTTCAATAGATCACGAAATGTAAATGCATAAATCGGTGGAACCCCCCACCACTCACCAATCACTTACCCAACTTACGATATCAATTTAGTTTGTATTTTTTTGAAACCATAGTTAGAGGTTTGGTTCAATTTGCAAAACTGTCCAAATTGCACCGCTGATATCCCTATGGTTGGTTGTGTTTCTATTTTCTTTTTCTTTTTTCCTAATTACAAAATAAAAGAAAAATTAGTTTAAACTAATTTGACAAATATTTCTCAAATAACTTATTTTTTATTTTGGTAAATAACATTTCTCCAACACTCTTTCGAAAAAAAATATATTCGGTGTTTAAGATTATTTGCATGTGATTGCAATCGAAAAAGACGACTATTACAAATTAAAATCAATTACGTAAGCAAAGACTTTTACAATTACGTCAATGACCATAGTATCTAGTTGAAGAGTTTGACACAGATGATCATGTCGACCATAGTATCTAGTTGAAGAGTTTGACACAAAGATTATCATGTCTAAGGTTATGTGTTATGCATCACCCACTATCAATTCACGTAGGCGTCACGTAAACACCACATAATCAACCAACATCATCACCTACTTATCAATGCACATCATCTTTACATATGTTATCCATCACTCACCCATCACTCCACATCATCACCATATTTATTCAATATTTTATTATTTCAATTTTATTTTTTAATTATAAATTAAATTAAAAAAAACATAATATTATTAAAAAAATTAATATTACAAAATAAAATAAAATAAATTACATGATAAAAAAAATTAAACTACATAATAAAATTAAAAAAAACATTAAAATAAATTTAAATACTTAAAAAAACTATATATTTTATCTTCGATTCCAGACATGTTCAACCAAATCGCCTTTAAACATTTAATGTATCTCCCTGTTTCGGATCTCGGCTCGTATTTCAACTCTTTCTTCTGGTGTAGCCTCTTCAATTGGAGGGTGAGAGGCCCCGAGCCCCTCGGTTGGCAAACATCAAACCCATACTCTTTAAAACATATTTACATTATCATAGCAGCGGAATTTAAGGCGATTACATAAAATATTATACAAACCAAAAAAAACATTAATACATAGCTCATATCATTATTAGGTTTATAACATGGCCAGTCTATGCCAGGGGTAGTCTTCAATGTATGCCATGAGCACTCCTGGTCTCCTTCCTCAACTATTCAACCTGATATGCATGTAAAACAAGTCAGCTTTATGCTGGTGAGTTCTAAGTTCATTTCTTAGAAAAATCCTTATTCATTCATGTCATCATATGGCATAATTCAAATGCATAGCATACCTGCTCTCATATCATAATTTCATAACATACATAGCATCATAATATAATTCCATAACATACATATCATCATAACATAATTCATACGGGAAGGAACTTCACCGTCAACTGCTGACTCTGAAGTCAAACAGGCTTGTGCAGCACAAGGCTCTTAAACTATCAACCCGAAGTCGATAACTTACACATGCATAAGATTCCATCAACTGGCGACACACAGTCAGCAGGCCTGTTCTTACGCAGGACTTCTTAATCATCATAAGCAAAAGCGGCTCCTTTCACCGCTGTGCTCAAGTTTTGCCCAATCGCAGTTGGCAAAACCACATTTCCTCCTCGACCTCAGCCGAGTGTCTTATGTTCCTCCTCGACCTCAGTCGAGTGTCTTACATTTCATCCTCGACATCAGTCGAGTGTCTTATACAAAAATAATCATTTCTTTCTCAACCGCAGTTGAGACTTTAAAAACATTCATTATATCTCAGCTGAGATTCGTAAAATCATTTACTTCTCAATCATCATTGAGACTTAACATATTCATTACATCTCAGCTGAAATTCTTAAAATCATTTACTTCTCAACCATAGTTGAGACTTAAAACATTTCTTTATCTGAAAACATACTTTTTCTGAAAACATGCTTTACCTGACCATAATCAGGTTAAAAATCACTTTCATACAATAACTTTATACATACATACAATCATTTTCATAAAATAACTTTATAACATGCATATCAGCCCAAAATGATAAAACATTTAAAACAGGGCTATAAGAACTCACCTGAGCTTAGTAAAGCACAATTTGCTAGCCTTCCTTCTTTCCTTACTTTTTCACTTCAGAATGATATCCTATTAATATGGATATATTATTATAATTATAACCTTATCATGAAAATTTACGATTACCGCTAGAAACTTCGGCATGTCGTAACTTTCATTCGGAGCCTTATTTCAAAATTTCGCTTACACTCATTTTGACCATTTTTATCTCTACAATCTTGTAATGGTTAAAGATTATTTATTTGCTCGGCTTAAATAAGTGTATTCTCTTATTTAATTAATTTGTCTTAGGCGTTGCTAAACTTACTATATAATAACATGGGTTTTAGGCAACCGGAAGAGTATATATATTATACCCTCATAAAACTCATGAAAACCTGATCAGTATCTAGATGTAATTGGGCTCCAACCAAATCAAGTTCAAAACCAAAACTCAACCTAAACATGGTGTTTGTCTCTTTAATCAATCAAAACTATACTAACATGAGATGAGAATCATGAACACATACCTTAAAGATGTGTATTAGTCCGATTGATTCTTCTTTATTCTTCCTCGATCATTAATTCGCAATAATTATTGCCGTTCAAGTTTGCTCGTAACTGTGAGTCGGTTGGTGAGTATGAAACAATAAGTCAGACGATGGTTTCCTGCTTATGTTCATCCGTTTATATTGAATGGATAAATATCCAAATTACATACGTATGCATGCATCATGGTGGTAATTGCATGAATTAATTTGAAGTTACATATTGGCCCCCTCTAGTTTTTGCTAATATTTTTAAAACCCCCTTCTAATTTACTCACGTATTTTTAATATTCACGAGCTTACATCGTGTTCATACTTTATCGTATAACGTCCCCGCTTATATTAACTTGATCGCAATTACTTCAGGATTGTTCATAAAAATTTCGAACCCAAACGGTCACATAAATTTTTCACGTTATTAATAGGCTTTATAACGTGTCCATACATTATCAGATATTTTTATCGTTTATATCCTTTTGATCATAATCACTTTACGAACGTTTATATAAAATTTGGACATAAACGGTTACTGAAATTTTCGGTTGTTACAGAGGGTCGACCTCTTCGTAATTTTAGCAAATAGCTTTTCCTTTGTCCTCCAAAATCATGTTATGCAAAATAATACAAGCATACATAGCGTCTCGAATTTTATTTTTGTGTCAAATCATACATGTATTATCTATCATATGTCATTTCTTTTTAAGTACACCGAACGCTCGTTCGACATCCTTTCTCGCCGCCTCTTGAGCCGTTTTACAATATTTTTGTTTGTCATCGTCTTCATGAGGACATGTAAATGAATTGACAAACATAGCATATTCAGTGTAGATATCATCGGCAAGGTAATACCCATACTTGTAGTAGGTATCGTTAGCATAAAATGAAGATCCCTGCACGACTCCATCTAATATGTCTTCAAATATAGGGGATTGATATAAAACATTTATATCATTATTCAAACCAAAAACACCAAAATACGCATGCTATATCCAGAGATCATTAGAGGCCACCGCTTCAAGCATTATTGTAGGATGATGGTGTTCACCTCGTTGATGAGATCCTTGCCAAGCGGTTGGCCAATTTTGCCACTCCCAGTGTGTGCAATCAATGCTTCCAAGCATGCCGAGAAACCCGTGGACATCATCATCCACTGCATAGATTTGTTGAATGTCGTTCCATGTTAGTTTTCTCAAATATCGCGAGCCGTATGATGCGATAACACCTTTACAAAAGTTGTAAAGACTATCTCGTGAAATTTTATCTGACATCCGTAAATATTCCTCCCAAGAATCGCTGAATGTGTCGTAGGCCAACTGTCGAATAGCACTTGTACACTTTTGCAAATGTGTGAAACCTGCTACACCCAATGCATCTAATTTTTGTTGAAAAAACGGAAAACTTTCTTCCATATCGCTATCGATTTGAATAAATAAATTGTGGCTCATTCGAAAACGGCGTTTGAAATATTTTTCGTCGTAAGTTGGATTTTGACTAAAATAATCTTGAACGAGACGTTTGTTACCACCTTTACGAACGCAGTTTATTTTTTTTCTTCGTAACACTTGTGTAGAGTTTTCTTCAATATCAGCTACGACGGATGTTGTTGTTGCTTGAACGTTGCGTAAAAACATGAACTATAAGTAAATAATGTTAAGTCACAAACTATAAGAATTCAAGGATTTAATTGTTTTAGCAAAGTAATTTAATTATTTTAGAAATTTAACAAATTGTTTTAGGGTAAATTAATTGTATCTCTAGTTGAACAAATATTAATCAGGAGCTTCAATTATTGAATGAAGAAGTCCGCATTAAATCAATTTCAAGTTTCATTCCTTAGGTATAACGGCCAGGTTGCTTTCAGTCCACCTTCCTATACAACCGCTTAACAACCTTCGTATACTTCACATACAAGTAGATAGCTATGCACGACTCCTCTTCCCCCTTTCTCGCGTAAAAGTGATAAGAACATAGACGGACTGTCTATCCAAAGCCCTTAAAGTGATAAACGGTTGTTTTATGCGTTTCAAAAACAACATTGCATCTTTTTTACATGGAAATAATTAACCAAAATTCAAAACTACCCCATTATCTTTATTGACTCTCTCCCCTATTGAATCAACCGGTCGTCGAACGGTTCAACTTTTATGTTGTTTGTTAAGTTGGTGCAGGTTGTGCGAAAATTTCCTACAGTTTATATAGGCGATCTTTGGGTGTTCTCCCCGTACAAAAATTCATAATTCGTCAACGGTTTTTGTGAAAGAAACAAATCAAAAATTTTAAATTGTTAACTTAGAAACCAAATCAATTAACATTTTAATTACAGTAAAAATTCTCATTAACACCTATGTTGGATCGATTCCTTTGGTTTAGATATAGAGATGAACATGTAAATATAAATGAGATAGAGATTAGATGAAACCTGTGAATCCAGTGAACGTGTTGTTGATTCCAGACATGATTCCTGAGACGATGATCTTGACCGGGTTCCCGTTTAGGGTGTATCGTGAGGATGGAATGAGATGAGGGAGAGAGCTCGGTTGTAGGTTACGAATTCTCTAAGGATGAGGAGAGTTCGTTTGTGATGTTGTGTAACCTAGATTAGGAGCCTTAGCCTCCATTATATACACCCAAGGGGAAACCCTAATTAGGATAGTAAGGGTAATTACGTCCATCATATAATTACCTATCTAAATGGGTATTTGATTTAATTGATCAATTAGATAAATAATCATGAGGGCCATATATTAAATATAATTTATTCTAACATTCTCCCACTTGGCCAAGTGATTATTTATTATAAGCATTAAATAAGTCTGCAGATTGATAATACTCATTTTAGTTCTAAATTGTAATCATAGCAGAGAAATACAGTCATTGAATCGGTTATTCAATTCAAGACCCCCATTAATCATACTACAATACAAATTTAAAACTTAAGTTAGGATCAATTAACGAGTAAGCCCTTTAACGAATGATTTGTGTTATTAGTGTCTATATGTCGTTAGGCATGCATAAACATATATTTAGAGACAAACAAATCAAATAAGTGAGGAAATTTCATTAATCATAAGTAAGTACATTATGCCATAAGGTCTTTACATAAGCCCATCTTCGAAACATGTTCTTCGAATATCTTAGGAGGGAGACCTTTAGTCATCGGATCCGCAAGCATAACTTTAGTACTTATATACTCAATACAAAGATTATTTTCCTCAACTCGCTCGCGAACGAACAAGTACTTTGTATCAAGATATAAACCAGCACCGGTCGAACTGTTACTGTTCGAGAAGTTAACGGCTGCTGAGTTATCACAGTAAAGCTTCAATGGTCTAGAGATAGAGTTAACGACTTTGAGTCCAGCGATAAGGTTTCTCAACAACATTCTATGACAGGTTGCATTGTACACTGCAACATATTCAGCCATCATAGTTGATGTTGTTGTCAGCTGCTGCTTATGACTCTTCCATGAGATCGGTCCGCCTGCTAACATAAAGATGTACCCCGAAGTGGATTTCTTGTCATCTTTGCATTTAGCAAAGTCAGAATCAGAATAACCAACCACTTCCAAATTATCACTTCTCCTATAAGTCAGTTTGAAGTCCTTTGTCCCTTGAAGATATCTAAGTACTTTCTTAGCTGCTTTCCAGTGATCAAGGCCAGGATTAGTTTGATAACGGCCGAGCATTCCAGCAATGTAAGCGATATCGGGACGAGTACAGACTTGAGCATACATAAGGCTCCCGACTACTGATGCATAAGGTGTCATTCTCATTTGCGCCTTTTCAGCCTCAGTCTTCGGGCATTGAAATGAACCGAAGACATCTCCTTTAACTACTGGAGCTATAGAGGGAGAGCAGTGTTGCATGTTGTAGCGTGTGAGGACCCGATCAATGTAAGCCTTCTGAGATAAACCCAAAAGTCCATTGACTCTATCTCGGTGAATTTCGATGCCAATAACGTAAGAGGCCTCTCCGAGATCCTTCATGTCGAAATTATGCGAAAGTAAGCGCTTCGACTCATGCAACATATCTAAGTTATTACTTGCCAGAAGGATGTCATCGACATAAAGGACAAGTATAGTAAAGTTGCTCCCACTCATCTTGAGGTAGGTGCATTGATCCACTTGATTCTTCAGGAAACCGTGTTTCTTCATCAAACTTTAGATACCATTGACGTGAGGCTTGCTTCAACCCGTAGATGGATTTCTTTAGCTTGCAGACTAAATGCTCTTGACCTTCAGGCATGAAACCCTCAGGCTGTTTCATGAACACGTCTTCATACAAGTCGCCGTTTAGGAAAGCAGTTTTGACGTCCATCTGATGCAGCTCTAAATCAAAATGAGCTACGAGGGCCATCACGATCCTTAAGGAATCTTTACGAGAGACAGGAGAGAAGGTCTCTTGATAGTCAATTCCCTCTTTCTGAGTGAAACCTTTTGCAACCAATCTTGCTTTGAAGCGTTCAATGTTCCCATTCGGATCCAGTTTTGTTTTGAACACCCATTTACATCCTACGGGTTTTACTCCGTTGGGTAGTTCTACCAAATCCCAAACATCGTTTTTCTTCATTGAATCAAGCTCATCAGTCATAGCTATCTTCCATTCAGAAGACTGATCACTAGTAATGGCTTCATGATAAGAGGTAGGATCAGTAAACTTTCCGGCATCCATTTCAGCTTCAGTCAGGTAGGTTACATAATCATCAAAGTTAGTAGGCACTTTAGGCCTAGATGACCTCCTGAGCTGATTAGCGGGTTCAGCATGGTTGGTATTGTGTTGATGTTGATCAGATGAGGTGCCTTCATTCTCGGTAACGTTTGGAGCAGTAGTGAGTCCTGATTGTGTCGGAGTAGGTGCAGTGAAGTTCGGAGTAGCATGGTGTACAAGAGGAGTAATCGGAGGTAAGTTAGTCGACGAGTGTCTCCCCCCCGCGTCTTGTACTTCTTGCAAATCAGATTCAGGATTTTCGCTGCTCCCACTGACCTTTGAATCCTCAAGGAAATGAGCATGCTTTGTTTCTACAATTCGAGTGACGTGGGTAGGACAATAGAATCTATAACCCTTTGAGTGATCGGGATACCCGATGAAGTAACATGTAACAGTTTTCATGTCAAGCTTCTTTAAGAAGGGATTATAGAGTTTAGCTTCGGCAAGACAACCCATACTTTCATATATCTAAGACTCGGTTTCCTTCCTGTCCAAAGTTCATAAGGAGTTTTAGGGACAGATTTCGAAGGAACTCTATTGAGTATATGAACTGCTGTCTTTAAGGCCTCGGTCCAGAGGAATGAGGGTAAATCTGAGTTGGCTAACATACTGCGCACCATGTTCATTAGGGTTCTGTTTCTCCTTTCAGCAACACCATTTTGTTGAGGAGTACCGGGCATGGTGTATTGGTTCACGATCCCCTGGCCTTTACAAAACTCATAAAATGGACCAAAAGCCTGACCCACATCAGTATGTCTACCATAATATTCACCTCCTCTATCTGATCTCACAACTTTTATTTTAAGATCTAGTTGATTTTCAACTTCAGTTTTATAATCTTTAAAAGTTGTAAGTGATTCAGATTTGTCCTTGATTAGATACAAGTACATGTAACGAGAATAATCATCAATGAAAGTGATAAATGAAGTATGTCCAGTTATTCCAGCAATGGTGTAAGGGCCACTAATATCGGTGTGAATTATTTCTAATAAATTAGAACTCCGAGTGGCACCTTTCTTAGTTGCTGTTGTCATTTTGCCTTTAAGGCATTTGACGCATGTTCCAAAGTCAGTGAAATCAAGAGAAGGTAAAACTTCATCCTTCACGAGTCGAGATAAGCGATCCCGTGAGATGTGGCCTAAACGTTGATGCCACAACATGGATGAAGTTTCTAAGTCTCTTTTTCTTTTAGTCTTTGTTGAGTTCTCATTAATGTTATATGATAACAAAGACTTAGAGAAATCATCATCTAGTTCTAACTTATAGAGATCACCATCCAAAAGACCAGTACCAAATACTTGAGAATTAGAACTAATAGTAAGTCTGCCATTACCATGAGAAACATAAAAACCATCCATGTCTAACTTTGGTCCTGATACAAGATTCCTAGAAATTTCAGGAATATATAAGGTATCATAAAGTTTAATACATAGACCGGTTTTCATTATTAATTCTAAGGTTCCCACGGCAGCAACAGATAGTTCCTTTCCATCCCCAAGCTTAAGTGTTCTTTGGTTTCTTTCCAGCCTCCGGATTGTAAGGAATCCCTGAGTAGAATTGGTCACATGAACCATAGAACCAGAGTCAAACCACCATGTATTAGTTGGAACATTTAAATTAAAGGACTCAATTATCATATTAAGTTGATTACCTCTCTTAGCCAGCCATTCCTTGAAGTCAGGGCAATCTTTCTGCTTATGTCCTACCTTTCGGCAGAACTTGCAGTAAGGCTTGCCATTGGAATTGTTAGAGCTGGAAGATGCACCTGCATTGGACTTAGGGACTTTAGAAGCTTCCCTATGAGTATTGTTCTTCCTTTTCTTCGAACCAGTAGCCATCAGGTAAGCAACATCAGGTTTTTCCAGCTTCTGACGCTCTTCCTCTTGTACGCACATGGCAATCAACTCATTCATCAACCACTTCTCTTTCTGAGTGTTGTAGTTGATCTTGAAAGCCTCATAAGATGCAGGAAGAGAAGTCATGATGAAGTGGACTAAGAAACCATCACTGATCTCCATGTCTAATCCCTTAAGTTTACGGGCCATGTCGTTCATCATCATGATGTGCTCACGAATGCCACTGACTCCGTCATATTTTGTAGACACCAGTTTCATGATCAGGGTGCTAGCATGCGCCTTAGAGGTTCCTTTGAATTGTTCCTCCACAGCAGTAAGGTAAGCTTTAGCATTAGCCAAATCAGGAATTGCTCCTCTGATGATTGGGCTGATGGAGTTCTTGATAAACATGAGAGCCATCCGATTAGCCTTCTCCCATTTCTCATATAGCAACTTAGCTTCAGCAGTGCTCTTATCAGTGAGGGCAGGAGGTGCAGGCTCTCTCAGTGCATAGTCAAACTCAGTAATCCCAAGAGTCAGCATCAGCGAATCTTTCCAAGCAGAGTAGTTCGCACCAGTAAGGGTTTCAATTCCCATATTGGGAGCTGTGGATTATATTAGATGAGAAAGAGTAATATACTTAGGCTATAGAAGAACTTAGAGTGATCTATGGGGTAACTTAGATCTAAGGCAGGCATATATAAGGACCATTATAGTAATGAAGCTGTGATAAAGAGTCTACTATAACATCAAATTAATAGACTAGATTAGGTTCTACTTAAACAAATGGGTTTCACTTTGGTTAATAACCATTCATTTAAGCATTAGGAACAATTTAGTTAGAAAGTAAAATGTGCATTAGGAATGTAACACATCACCTTTGGGCAGAAGTGAGACATTTATAAGCATTATGCACATGTTAAGTTTGCAAACATATATGTAACACATCACCTTTGGGCAGAAGTGAAACATGCATGCTTTTAAGGCAAAATGATGTCATGTGAATATCTAATGTTTAAGGATACACACAAGTAATTGACGATGCTTAATAAGACTCAAATAATAAGATGTAACACATCACCTTTGGGCAGAAGTGAAACACTTGTTACTGAGTTTAAGCTGATTTTTGTATATTGAGGTTTTGTAAAACATAATAGTTTAAGGTTTTAACAAAACTGTTTATTTTATCTCTTAGCCCCCTGATTCGCGGATCGAACTCCGCGGTGAGTTCGCCGGGGTTCGGGGCGGGGCCCCGAAAAAAAATTTTTGGTTAAGTGTTCGTACACGAAATTTACTGTTCACGAAGTTAGTAATGTTCTCGAAAATAGTTACGTATTCGAAAATTGTTATGTACTCGAAAATGGTTATTGTACTCGAAAATGGTTATGTACTCGAAAATTTCGAGTAATTTCAGTTTTTCGAGTACATTTAGATTTCGAGTACTCTTAGATTTTCGAGTACAGTTTTTCGAGTACCTTATTTCGTGAACTTAAGAATTTCGAGTACTGTTAAAAATTTCGTGAACTTAAAATTTCGAGTACACTAAAATTTCGTGAACTCCAAAATTTCGAGTACACTAAGTTTAAAAAATAATTTCGAGTAAGTTAAATTTCGAATACTCAAATTTCGAGTATAATAAATTTCGAATACTCAAAATTTCGAGTACATAAAATTCGAGTACACCAAATTTCGAGTACTGTTAAAACGTGTATGCTAATTTCGAATACGTTTAAGTCCGAAAATTTTTAGGTTTACGAAAAACGCACCAGATTCACGTTTTTACGAAAAACGAACCAGTTTTAAGGTTTTTCGAAAAACGACCCACTGTTCATACTCGTTTTTGTAAAACGTTTTTGGATTTTTAGTCAATTTCGCGATTAGGAATCGATTAAGCAACATATTTCTCTGATGCCACATGTTGGATCGATTCCTTTGGTTTAGATATAGAGATGAACATGTAAATATAAATGAGATAGAGATTAGATGAAACCTGTGAATCCAGTGAACGTGTTGTTGATTCCAGACATGATTCCTGAGACGATGATCTTGACCGGGTTCCCGTTTAGGGTGTATCGTGAGGATGGAATGAGATGAGGGAGAGAGCTCGGTTGTAGGTTACGAATTCTCTAAGGATGAGGAGAGTTCGTTTGTGATGTTGTGTAACCTAGATTAGGAGCCTTAGCCTCCATTATATACACCCAAGGGGAAACCCTAATTAGGATAGTAAGGGTAATTACGTCCATCATATAATTACCTATCTAAATGGGTATTTAATTTAATTGATCAATTAGATAAATAATCATGAGGGCCATATATTAAATATAATTTATTCTAACAACCTATTGCTTTACTTTTTTATGTTCATATAATACTTTTTTTATTTTTATTTTTCTCATGTTATAACTAAATCACATAAAATGACAATGAATAGACAAAATGAAGAAATCTACTGTACCTAATATAATTAAAGATTATTTTTAAGAGACACATGTAACTTTTTAATAAATTCTGAAACTTTTTTCCTTGTTTCTATCTTTAAAAAATTAATAATTTTTAGTAATTAAATTATACAATTAGATATTGAAAAATATAAGTCTTTTAATGATAATAATTAATTTATTAAAATGGTAATATTCTATGATTAAATTTTAATTGTATCTTATCTTAAAATATGATTTTATAATTATTAAATATTTATTATCTATAACTTTTAGATATTTATATTTCCTATTTAACCAACATTTGATCTACCTATTTTAATAAATAAATATCTCTAAGAGATATGTGTTGCATCCTGATAAATCTTAACTTTTAAATAAATATGATAAAGTTACAAATAAAATATCAAAATTTATGTACAAGGAAATATTTAGAAGTTTATAAGTAATTGTTAAAATATTTTGTTTCTCTATGTTTAAATTATTTTAATAGTGTTTAAAAATTGATGTGGAGTAACAAATTATTTATCTTAGTCGCTCTTGATTAACTGGACTAAATCTGTAATTTTTAACCCAAAAAACAAATTAGGTGATATTAGAAAAAAAGTTTACCATTAAAAACAAATTAGGTGATATATATGGTTGGATGATTTAATGGTAAAATTACAATACCTAAAATTATAAAAACAAATTAGATGATATTAGAAAAAAAAGTTTTCATCCTTAAATTTTTATATGTATAAGCAAAAATTGAAAATTAAATTAATTGAATTGTGTTACAATTAAAGACGCCAAAATACTACATACACTTTAATAAGATTTAAATTATATATTATCTAAAAGTATAATTTATAATTATCAAATATTATTTTATTTGTTTTATAATTTGATATATTCATATTTTTATTTCACCAATAGTTCTAACATATAATTTTTTTATAAAATTTATTGTTTATTACATGTTATATTTATTTAACCTATTTAATACATGAGTTTTTAATTCTAGTATATACATATATATATATATATATCTAATCAACCAACACATCCGTCATGGGTTTTGAATTGTTCTGTGGGAGCATCGCTAGCTAATGACTGATACAAAACTCATGTTGAAGTGAGGACACGTACACATACAAATTACCAATATATATTTATATTGTTTAATCAAACAAATACAATGATATGATTCACATCTCACTCCTTCAATTAACGTTTTGTCTTTGGTAGGTATTCAAATCATCCATATCTCCGAAGCTGCATGATACATATGTAAATTAAATGAGCGTCGTTATTAAAATCAATATGCTAGTTTTTAAGAAAATAAGGATAACTAAAATTAGAGGTGGCAATTGTTACCCATGTTAAAGAAAATGGGTTGGTTTGGGTAAACAATTGTAGTCTAATGGGTTGAAATGTGTAACATCATAATATTGGATGGGTTGAGATGGGTAGCACTTGAACACAATGCGGGTCAAGACGGGTAACCAATAAAGTATGTAAATGCAATGGATTTAAACATTTAAGAATGATTAAATACATATCTGATGAGAAAATCACTAAAAATTATCCAAATGGACTATTTGTTTACTTATAACACATCTAAAGTTAAATTAAATTGATGTTTTTTAACAACAATCCATTTAGACCCGAACTTATTTTGCTTAAAACCCATTCTAACCCGCACCCATCCTAACCCGAACCCATTCTGACCCGTTACCCAACCCGACCCAACCCGCCCATTTTGCCACGCATAACTAAAATCATAATTATATATTATAATTAATTAGGTTACAAAAATTAATAACATAAAACTAGATGCGTACGTATATACCTTTTCGGGAGATTTTCCATTCCTGATCACCGTTGACCGCCCAAAAGAAATATCCGCCGATTTTAAGTTCTTGTGCATATTCTATCTTTATTTTTACAGATCGGACATCATCGTATCCAATCCAAGAAACTCCTGCAACAGAATAAACAGATACAGTTGGGAAGTCAAACACCACCTTGGCATTATTTTTCACATTGAACTTTTCCACGTCAGCATAAAGCATTTGCCCTTCATCTCCTGGTCCTACATCAACAGCCGGAGCTCCGATACCGTATAAAGATGGATCCTTTAGTTGCCACGTACGACCATATAATGGCAACCCCATGACCAACTTCTCTCGATGGATCTTACCCTTGATCCATGACTCTAGCCCATCACTCGTGCTCACTTTGCTATTTGGGTCATATAAGGCAGCTAGAGTTCCTGTTGTAGAGAGATCCCATGACCCGTGATAATCGTAGCACATTGCATTTATCCAATCCAAATTCTTATTTATGGATTCCACCGGATACTTACGATAAACATTATCCAACGTAACTTCTGGCTTATAATATGTGGCGGCTGAAAGAAGAAGTTCTGGTTTACCAGTCGACTTTGCTTCTTTCTTAACCTCCACACGCCACTCGTGAATCAAGTGGCCAAAGTTGACCATGTCGATTGGGGTTTGAGGGAACTCCCAATCTAAGTCAACTCCATCAAAACCAAACTTACGTGCCACTTCTATGGTGGAAAGGATGAAACTTTTCCTCGAGTCGTGACCTAAGGCCATGCGGGAAAAGAGTTTTGGGCCAACCAACCCGCCTCCGATGGAAAACAATGTCTTGATGGATGGCTTCTTTTCGTGAAGGGTGGTGGTGAAGTTTTTAAGCAAGAAAGCGGTAGGATCGTCGATTTCAAACTTGAATGTGATGTTATTAGGAATTAGAAAAGCATAATAAAGATGAGTGAAAAGAGTCGTGTCAATAGCGGATGGCGGGAGATCTATGGACCATGAAGGCCAATAACCCCCTTTGTTTGGACCATGAGAAGAACCCATAGAGTTCGTAGCACTAATGAGACTCAATATCACAAGGAAGAGAGTAGGAGCCTTGTGGAATTTCATGGTGTCTTATACTCGAGTACCATCCAATGGTAACACGAGTTCTTGATAAATATACACTTGAAAGGAGTGGTTGAGACAAATATTTTATATATATGTATATATAGAATTAATAAATAAAAACTTCCTTTTGTTGTAAGAACTATGGTAAAAACCATAAAAAAAATGTTTTTTTAAAAGATTTTTTACAAGTTTTTAACATTATTTGGCTAATTTTTTTTTTAAAAAAAAACTATAAAAAAACAGAGAGGTTTTTTAATACCAATATTTTGTAAAACATATGTAACATCGCACATAGTTTAAAAAAAAATTTGTGGGCGCTTTTTTAATTTTTTATAAAAAGGAGCCGAATAATATTGTAAAAAGAAATTTAATAAAAAAAACTTTTTTACATGATTTTTACCATAATTTTCATAACAAAAAAGTTTTCAAATTATAATTTCCCTATATATATATATAGGGATTGTATCATGTGATAAAACTATCTTGAAGGAAAAACCTTAAATCATATATGTGCCAATTATTAATCTTGAAAATAAATATGCGATACACGTTAAATCACATTAAAATTGGTTTGTTTATTTAAAGCTCAATTTTTTATTCAAATTTAATATGAATCATATATTTATTTTAAGATTTTAAATGAATGATCCAAATAAAGTTAATGTTTTCATATGATACAGTTAGTAATATATTTCTTAGTATTATACTACTTGAAATATTTGAAGAAACGTTCGTTTTACTGAAAATGACGAAAATTGGCGGATTATTGTCCCAAACTCCCAATGCTCTTTTATTTGTTGTGAATTACATATTTTTCGTTAGAAATTAATATTTGTTAAAAATTTATACGACCCTATCTATCTGTTATTTTAATCATTTGATTATTTAAATTTTGAACCTTTAAAAGACAAAATATGTTATGAACAACTTTCAAACCAACTATCACCAGTTTGAAAAAAAATTAATAATTTAATAAAGAAATCTTTCTCTATTTGTTGTTAGTGATTGTCCATATATGTTTAGGTGATAACTAGTAATCTTAAATTAATAAAGAAAGAAAAGAATGGAGTAATTATTTTAATTCATTTGAAATTACATTTATAATTTAATTAATAACACATATTGAAATTTATTCAGAGAAGGCCGGCCTGCACCGTTTGAAAAACTCAAAAAGTATAATGTTTTTTTCGAAGAGATAGAAAGTAACACAAAATAGATTTTTTTTAAAATTAGTTAAAAATATAAGCATTTAATTAAATAATTTTAATAGTTAAGATTAATGCTTTGTTAATTATTAAATGAATTGAAATAATTAATACTAGAAAAGATTAAAAAAAAGGAATTTGTTATAGAAAGTGTTGTTTATATATAACTTTTTGTTTTAAAAAGGTAATTTAACATAAAATACATAAGAAAAATTAAAAGCAAAATCAAATTATGCAACATGTTTATGATTTCATTAAGCGCATTACTTCGGTCCACTAAGTACATAAAAGAAAAGTATGAAGTTTTTGCAAATTGGTTAAGGAGGCTGACTTGGTTTTGGATTCGATAAAACAGCAAATATATAACGATAATGATATTGTTTAGTTGGTGGCCGTCTTATTTTTAATGTATTAACAGATTGTATAACCATGATCATTTATTTTAAATTGATGAATGAAACAATTGAAGAAAATTAATTTACGTAGTCTTAAACAAAGACAATAAACTCTAAACTTTAAAACTTTAAAAAGTCAAAAGTCAAAAGTGAAATTTTACATGGTTAAGGGTGAGTTTTGAAATTTTAGTATTCATTGACATTTGAAATTAAATATATTCTTCATTTGCAGAGGTTGGCTATTTTCTACTTTTTAACAACTAATTCTTTTTTATGTTAAATAGTGGCAGAAACATGCCACTGTAATTTATATTTTTCTTTTTGTGTTTAATGACATTTATCTTAATATTACTAACTTTTTATATAATTTTGTAGTTTCAATTTTAGATACCGTTTTATACACCTTTTGATGCTTAGTCACGTTTGTGTCAACGTAAGGTATGTATAAATCTCACTGTTGTAAAAATCGGCCTAGACGGCCGTCTAGGCGCTAGGCGCCCAGAAATCTTGTCGATTTTGCCCTAGGCGGGGCCGAGGCGGCCCATTTTTTTTGTTGGTTTTTTTGGCTTTTTTCGAGCAAAAAGAACCCAGATGTGTGATTATTCGAGACATTTCTCAACCACAAATACTTAATACATCTCTAAAACATCAAATCCAACATCTGAAATATTGAACACTGCCACTAAACATCGAAATCCATCTATAAACTTTGAATTTTGTGTTTAAGTTTGTAATTTGAAGTACTTGACTTAGTATGTTTAAGTTTATTTTTTAATATATTTGAAGTATTATATTAAATTATTGATATTTATAATGTGTGTATATAATAAATATTTGTAAAATTACATATAAAACTTCCAATCCGCCTAGCACCAATTAATCCCGATTAATCCCTACACGATACCTCGTCCCCTACTAGCGTCTAGCAACTTCTACAAATCTTATAAAAATCAGTTTGTTTTTCCGCCATGACCACAGGCGTACTATTTTGCTCGTTAAGCATGAAAATGAGATGAAATGATGAATTCTTTAACAGCCTTTTCTTGTTTAATTGTTCACGAACAAATTTAATATTACACTAAGATACTACATTAGTACATTGCTACAAGCCTACAAGTCAAAAATTTAGTGGAGGTTAGCCCAATATACATATTTGGTCCGATTAAGGCCCAACAGTTATACAGATCCAAATATCCAACAAAGACTAACACATGAACAAGACTCGGCAATACAAATAAGAAGATGATAAATTTATGATTTTTAACAATAAATATTCAAGAATTTGCTTAATAAATTCCATGCGGGTGACCATATGTAGACTAACAGTAGCGTAGGAAGCGCGACCACCCATGGGATCTACGTATACAAAGTCTTATTTTACATATATATATATTAACAAGACGTATTATATATATGTGTAAATATAAGTATTGTTCATAAAAACTAATATATACATAATATATCATAACACATGATGTGTAACGTTTAATTTAGTTAAAGAAGATCGAGCATGCTGGAGACCAGTCACGCACATGATCGAACACAAACACGTTGACATAATATGACCCAAGAAGACAATGTTTGAAACAACATAATGCCCCGAGCAACCTAACCACAACTCTGGTGGTTGATCAATCTTCTTCTTCCGATTTTACAACCCGCTCCAGCTAGACACGTTAACTAGTTCTAGTAAAGAATGTGAGCTTTCGCTATGGTGGCTAAGGTTCCGGCGAGGGTTCCGGCCAAATTAAAAAATTACTATACACACACAAATAATTTTACAAACCATTATGTTGTGGTGGGATTGAAACACATCGCAACTCAAATTTATACCATCGAATGAAAAACGTATTATAATTTACCAGACTCATTTTCAAAAAAAAATTATATCAAAACATAGAAGAATTAGAAACATACATAAAATAAGACAAAAACATAGAAGAATTAGAAACATACATAAGATAAGACAAAAACGCATTATATTTAACGACGAAAGATCAAATAGAAGAAATTTTTGCCTACGAATAATAAGAACTAATATGAGTTTGACATATGTCATGCTATAAAAAGGAAATGAAGGATAATTTATGTATAACATCTTATTTTTTGTAACAGATTTTTATTTTTTTGTATTAGATTTTTTGTTTTGTATTTTTTTTGTACTTGATTTTTATCGTAGTGGTTTTTTGTTTTTTTTATTGGTTTCTTCTCTTTTAAGACAAAAATACCTTCTTAGTAGATTTATCCCCTATAACTCAACATGTTTTCAAAAAAAAAAACTTTACATTAAAAAATAGATCAGCTTGAATTTATACCAGCACATGCATAAAAATAAGTACGTAAGAAATTAGTTTTCTAAGTAAAGGAACAAAACTACAATGAGTAAAGTCGAACTTTAGAAACTCAAGGTGCTCAAAAGGAAATTTTATCAAGTTTTTAAAAAGTTAATAGGGTGAAAGTGTTAATCTTGAAAGCGAGAGGGGGAGCATTGTCCCGTCAACATCCTGCTTTATTAAAGTAAGGATCATATGTATTGTAATTTTTGACGAATTCTATTTTATTTTGTCGTTTGTTAATCGTGTTAAACATGTTATATTCGTGGAACCTGTTTATTGACTCGTGTTCATGGTTTAGGTAATTCTTACATTTGATTTAGTATATATTGATGTTTTTGTTATATCTATGTTCCTTCTAACACTTCCTCACTTGCTGGCTCATGTCCAACCTTATTTAAACTTAATACGTGCAAATAAGTATAGCGGTCAGTTTAGTATAGGAGTCTCTTTTTCAAGTATAGAGGTATGTTTTTAAATTTCAACATTTTAAAAGAATGTTAATTGTAGTTGTAGGCTTAGACAACCCTTACAAGAAATCAAATGGTAGCACATCTGCAAATTCGGCTACTGACTGGCGTCGATGTTCCGACCAAATAAGAGTTAAAATGTTTGTTCTCAGCTAACTTAACTAGCAGGGTAATTAAATTGAGTGTCTAACCACAAAGTGTTTATATGGATGGTGTTGATGCTAATTGATTTGTTATCTAAATTACCTAAAAGCATGAAAATATAAACTTAAAATGAAAATTGTTGATTTGGAATATAAAACAAATGTGATTGTGAAAGCAACTAAATTTAAATGATTTGTAATTCAAAGTATAAGAAAATCACACCCGGGTTTGGTTTGGTAATGTGACACCCATGTCACTTTATGTCCCCTCCGGACATTTTTAAAATATCTAATTAAGATTTTTGTTTAGGTCCCAGAAAAAACTTTCTGTGTTTTGTTTGTAAACACACACATTTTTAATTATTCAAACATTAAAACATGTCAAAGTATATCCACATACTTATAACAAGTTAACTTCAATTCATCACTCAAATCTTTTTGTTCGATCCCGATCACTATTGCCACTCACCCAAATCCTTTGTACCTGTAAACACCACATTTAAATCACCATTAGTTCGTTAGAACTAAGTAAGTTTACCCCACTATTTCACCAAGTGTATTCCATAACACCATATGGATACACTACTGATGTCCCAAATGTAATTTGGTAACAATATTCAATCACATACAAAACAATTTACTAATGGTTCGTTTCCACCCAAAACCCCATGAATCACCCATTCATGTACAATCATTATAATTTAACACCTCACATACATGTGCACACAAAACTCCAGTTGTGCATCATATTTCCCCACAGTCAAATTAAACAATTTGACTCTTGAATTTTATATGTCTACACTCTTGTAGGTCATCCTTTGTTCACACACCTTGTGAATCAGTTACATTGGAATTGCAAGTCTTATGTTCACACACCTTGTGAATCCAAGCATGCACATCACCAATTCAATAGTTGTTCACACACATTGTGAATCAATTACATTGGAATTGCAAGTCTTATGTTCACACACCTTGTGAATCAAAGCATGCACATTACCAATCCACCATTTGTTCACACACCTTGTGAATCAGTTACATTGGAATTGCAAGTATTATGTTCACATACCTTATGAATCAAAGCATGCACATTACCAATTCAATAGTTGTTCACACACCTTGTGAATCAATTACATTGGAATTGCAAGTCTTATGTTCACACACCTTGTGAATCAAAGCATGCACATTACCAATCCACCATTTGTTCACACACCTTGTGAATCAGTTACATTGGAATTGCAAGTCTTATGTTCACATACCTTGTGAATCAAAGCATGCACATTACCAATTCAACATTTGTTCACACACCTTGTGAATCAATTTAATTGAAATTGCCGGTTTTATGTTCACACACCTTATGAATCTTTCAACCGAAATAACCACAATCATTTATATCAATTTTAATCAACTCAACAAATCATGTATATGTGCTAAATGCACAATTACTTGTAGTGTGGACTCATCCCGTCCTAAAACTACAAGTTCAACCAAATAGATAATTTACTCACAATTTGAACACATTCACCTGTGTTTACATCAAATATATTCCTAATTCATATGTTCACACACCTTGTGAATCATTTAACTACATTTCAACACACTGATTGTTCACTCTCAAGTGAATCAACCAGAACTGTCTATATATTTGTAGATCATCAAATACAATTCTTCCTATTTACCAAACATGTGTCACACTATTAAATTCAGAACGACACACTTAGGTGTCTTATTGAGTTTTCACAGTCTTGTGAATTACTCAAACTTTCATTAATATAATTATGTTCTCACCCTTGAGAATCTACTAACACAAAGTTTACTACATGTGTTATTTACACACATAGTCAACATTAGACACAAACAACAAATAATCACACAATTGTGATTTCAAATAACATATATGTCACACCCCGAGCCGGCGGGGTTGGATCGAAGTCCCCGTCGGGCGGAAGGTTCTCGGGGCGCGATATCGTGAGTGATAATCGTGATGATCAGATTGTTTACATAGCATCAATGTTTAAGAATAACTAAAGCACAAACAATTGATAATTAGGATTACAAAGTTAAATTACATTATCAATGTTCTGCAATTTAACTAGGTAAACCTATCATAAAAATATCATGTTTATATCTTGTGACTGCACAAGATATCAAAAGTGTATCGCTTCCATAGCAAAATATGTGCTTCTCCAAAAGTCTACTAGGTCAGCTACTTGGCATCCTAATTTGCCATCCAAAAGCTTAAGCCTATTCCTGTGCATTACCTGAGAAAGCATGTAAGAAAAACAAAGTCAACACAAAGGTTGGTGAGTTCATATAGTTTTTTTTTTTTAGATTTGTAAAATAGCTTTTGCAAACCTCCTAGGTAAAACCTTAACCTCATTAACAACACCTGTATTATCCAACTCGGTATGCTTATATATAGGGCATACCCCTGAGTCGAGCCTACGACCCGCCCAGACGCCGTCCCACCACATACTAAGTCGCATAGGACATTGTTATTAATGATAATTAAGCCTTTTACCTACCATTCGATTCATCCTTCATCATGACTCTAGTTTACTGTTTCAAATATTTCAAGTTTATAGCATTTGTATGTGTTAGTCTCAATATAAGTTTATCAAGTATCATGTTCACAAGTTTATGTATTTACCCAAAAGCATCTATGTTTCCCCCTAGGTAACGACCTTAATCTCATTAACACCACCTGTATCATCCAACTCGGTATGCTTATATATAGGGCATACCCCTGAGACGAGCCTACGACCCGCCCAGACGCCGTCCCACCACATACTAAGTCGCATAGGACATTGTTGTTAATGATAATTAAGCGTCTTACCTATCCTGCAATACGCACAATGTAGTATCAAGTCTGCGAGGTACCATTATGAACAGTCGAAACCCTTAGGAAGTCAACATCGGTCCATAATGATCCTAAACATGACTTGTGACATGTTCTGATAAAGGAACTTTCAAGTTAACACAAAGTCAACTAGAAGAACCCAATCATTCTAGTCACTTATCATAACCATGGCTGAATCAAGAAGAACACTGAATGACTAGTAGGGGTTGACACACAGGTCAACACGCGGCGGCCAATCAGTCTGTCTTACATGACTCTGGCAAAGAAGAACACTGATGACTAGTAGGGGTTGACACACAGGTCAACACGCGGCGGCCAACAGTCTGTCTTACAATGTCCAAATGTTTATGCATACAAGTCTCAGGTATTCACATCGTTTCACTGATGACTAGTAGGGGTTGACACACAGGTCAACACGCGGCGGTCAATCAGTCTTTTGTCTAAGCATTTCAATGTTTCAAGCATTCAAGTATTCAAGCATTCAATTGTATCAAACATTCACGTATTCCAAGTGTTCTAAGTATAATACGTATTCACGTATTTTCAAGTATTTCGAGTGTATGAAATATCCAAGTATTTCAAGCATCTTACGTATATAAGTATTTCTAAGCACACAAGTTTCGAGTTAAGTTTAAGCTAATCATTTCCAATGTAAAGTAATTTAATACTTTATTATAGGTGTAGAACCTTAACTTTACGAAATAATTGTATAGAACATTAGTGTTTATTTAAAGTATGTTCAAAGCCTTAGGATTTGTAGATATTTAATCATAGAGTTTATAACGTAAAATTTTATAAGATATAGGCTTCAAATCTATATCGTAAGCCTCAAATATCTAGTTTCACGTTTTCACACATTGTTTTACCATGAATCCCGTAAGTTTGCATCAAGTCTCCTGTTTTTAAATTAAAGTTTCACAAGTATAGACCTCCAGTCTCATGTTTATAGTTTATAGTTTCACAAGTATAGACCTCCAGTCTCATGTTTATAGTTTATAGTTTCACAAGTATAGACCTCCAGTCTCATGTTTTTAAATCAAGTCTCATGTATTTAAATCAAATCCCATGTAATTGAATCAAGTCTTATGTATTTGTATCATGTCTCATGTAATAGCATTCCATCTCATGTAATTGTATCAAATCTCATGTAATAGCATTTAGTCTCATGTAATTGTATCAAATCTTCTAAGTCTTTAAAGTAGTCAACAAATAAAGTTCAAGCATCGCTTAAAGTATATGTTTCAATCATAAGTAATCATGTTTATGTTTAAAGCATTAAGTAACATTTCAATAAAAAAAATGTTTAACATGCTTCTCAGTCCCGAAGTAAAACAAATAAGTTTGAAAGGGGACAATGAACTCACCTGGTGTTTGAAGTGGTTGACTAAGTTCTAAGCAAAATACGCGCTCTCGTTGTTGTGTTCGGTGTTGTATTCACGATCCTGTATTTATTTCACATAGTTTGTAGCTTATAAGTATATGTTGTAGTGATTCATGTCTGTGTGGGTGTTAGCCCTAAAGTTGGCTAACCCCTGTGTGTCTCAGTCGTCATTCGGCCCCGCTAAATAGTCAGTGACTTTAGAACACTCAACTTACTTGGATTAACACTTTGTTATTAATCTAGTTCTCAATTTGATTTAGTTTCATCACAATGAGATGCTAAGTACAAGGACTTAGATGTCTTTGGTTTAAATTTTATAAGTTCTTATCGCCTTGTAAGAACTTATTAGTAAATAACATTAAGGTTATCCTTGAAAACTGTAGCGCCTTAAATGTCACGATTTTGAATTAATTCCTAAAATCAATCCAACATTTTTGTTTCAACACTTATTAAATAAGTCGTTATAGTTGAATTATTAACTTAAGTTGGGCCGAATGATTTGGGCTTGGGCTTGCTACTTGGACCTAATACATGGAAAATTTATATGGGTCGTGCATAAGTGATATGGGCCGAATAGTGGCCATGGGCCAAACTATTGGGCCAAGCACTTACTCTGTCATGAGTTGGATCAAGGGTGTGGGCCAAATAACCCAAGTGGGCCGATTCTATATAAGTCTTTGGGCTAACCCTAGTGGGCCTTAGTTTGGGTCAATAATTTAATTAAATCATAACCTTTGTATGCTTACTGTTTTAAGTTTATAAATTCCTTAAATTGGAATTCACTATTATTTTTGGTGTCAATAAAAATGAATCATACTAGTCATTCATGCGTTCGTTTATTAAATATTAACATTGGTTGTTAACCTCGTGATTAAGTGGGCCAAGTTACGTGTGCTGGGTCGGTTGATAGCTTTGGATCAAAGATCAAAGTTTGGGCCATGAATTGGGCCTTAGTCCGAATGATAATTTGTCATAAGTGGCCTAACCATTTCGGCTTGGCTCATCACTTGGACCGAAGTAACAATCACATAGGCCAAGCAAAGGTTGACCAAATACTGTGCTGAGCTACACATACGTAGGGGTGGGTTGAAATAACGATATTGGGCCTGGAACATCCTTGATGGGCCGTAACAATATCAATTATCCCGACCAGTTGGGGTGTGGTTTCCTTCATCAGCGAACCTTGGTGGTTTCCAAGGTTCGGCTGTCTGTTGTTGTTCGGGGAATCGATCAAGGTTGGCAGCAGGTTCGTAGACCATGAGTGCTCATGAGGGTTCGCTGGTTTTGCTTGAATAAGAAGATTCGGCAGGGTTACAAGGGTTCGCTTGGCAGCACAGGTTCGGTGAGGATGTTCGGCACAGCAGGGTTCGTTGGAGCCATGCAAGGGTTCGCCGGGTTGCCTGGTTCGCCAGTGGATGGTTCGCGGCACCCTCCGGCTCACAGATCCGCCTGGAATCCAGGGGTTCGGTGCATAAGCTGGTGCCGAAGGTTCGGCCTTTATTCAGCCACCTCCCAAACTCACGAACCTGTATACATCCCTTGCCATTCGAACCTGCCATCTATCCATTTCTATGCTGTTGATGCGTATAGCCAAGTCCTCGAGGGGTTGGGGTTCGAATCCAAGCTTATGGTCCGTTTGTGAGTGTGTGTGTTGAAACAAAGGCTACAAAACCCTATTTTTCGTGGGTTTAAAAGCTTCATACCTTGAATTCTGATGGTTGCCACTCCGGATCGGTTGTACTTCCGTGTAGAGGACGTTGAGAGCTTCGCGTGGACACCAAGAACACAAGAATTGGTCAAGAAACGAAAGAGATAAATGGATTTGAAGCTTGTAAATGGTGGTGAAGGTGAGATCCGAAAATTGAAGATAGAGAGAGAAGGGTGATGGTGAAAATGAAAGAAGTAGGCTAACTTAGTCTTTAAATACCCCGCGGGTATTCGGGTTCGTTTCGGTTGCTCGGTTTCCGTCTTCGTCACGTTTCCGGATCGTAACGCGAGTAATTTCGTAATTAAATAAAAAAAAAGACTTTATTTTAAATATTTGGTGGGTGATTATTTATAAAAATATTTTAAATATTATTAATCTTGAATAATTTGTCGAAATTTATAATTTTTACGCGTTTCGTTATTTATTCGCGTATTATGGTTTACGCGCTTTAATTAAAATAGTTTCTTTTGAACTTCGTTTATGATGAGTTTCAAAATTGTAAAACAGGAAATACAATATTTCCTTAAATTTATTTTCGTTCGAATCGTCGTTCGTTTCGTTTCGTCAGAAAACGTCACTTACGCGCGTCTTCGTACAGAGCGCTAACTGTACGAACACGATCGTACGTTTCACTTTCTGATTTTGTTTTCTACTTTTCAGTCACTATTTCAGATTGTTAAACCTCAGATTTATTCGTACAGATCGTCACCTATACGAATAATTCTTCGGTTTAGAAATTCCGTAACAACAACTGTTATGGTTTTGTTCTGTTTATCCTCACATACGTTCAAACCTAAAAATACAAAGTCAAACATATGTGCATTTGTTCCTCGTTGTCTGATGTGTTTCTGACTGTTTAAACCATGAGGTTTAAATCAGAATTCAAGAAACATCGTGTAATAGTTTATGTTCATCATCGAATGTTAATAGTTTCTAAATATTTCTCCTTGATTGTATCTGAGTTACTGTACAAGTCACTGTACAGATTACTGTTCCGGTAACGATTCCGGCACAGATGTTACAGTCTCCCCTTGTTAAAGAAATTTCGTCCCGAAATTTAAGTATTATTATCGGGTACAACTTTCTTTACAACGAGCGAGAAGACTTTGTTTAACGTATATTCCCTACGTTCCCGAATAAATTATGGGTCATGTTTGGAATCCTTATATATGATCTCAAAGTGTTGCTAATCCTATTGCTTATAATTGTCTTACTGTTATGTCTTGTTAATTCTCTGTATGACTCTAACACCTTATTGCTCAAAACTAACTGGTGCTTTGAGCATGAGTTGTCAAACAATCATAGTGTTAGCTATTGTCTCATTCGTATGTTATGTGTATCAACTAAGCATCCTTTCATTGTTTATATCACAATAAAAAGGATTTCTAAGTTTCATAGAATATGTGTGCGGTTATACTTAATAGGAATAAGAAAAGTTCGTATTCATACTAGTATCAAAATGGAATTAAGTCTTATGAGTTAAAGGGTGTCACATACCAGTACCCGTTTCTGAGTCTTGATGTGCAACCGGAGCTCCTATCATGAAAGCTCTTCCCCTTGGTACTTGATCTCCCGGTTGTGCCCTCTTTGGGCAATTCCTGGAGAGATGACCTAGTTCTCCACAGTTAAAGCATCCTCGATTGTTATTGTTGTAGTTGCCAGGGTTTTGTGGCGGTGTTGCCATGGTAGCTTTGTTTACGGCCAATGCGGGTGAAGTTCGACAGTGTTGAACCAGATGGCCTTTTCGGCCACAATTTGTACACTGTTTACACAGCATAGTGGTAGCATGATGATACTGACATTGTGCACATTGAGGATGTACACCAGTGTAAGGTTTGCGTGCAGTTTTAGCAGGTACTGCAGAGGCTTGTCTTAAAGGTGTGGCCATCGCATAGTTCTCAACGATCTTTTGTTTCTTTGTCTGCTGATGCTCTGGTTTCTTAGTTGTTGCTTCCTTGAATTTTTCCGCTTCGTCTTGCAGAACTCCTGATTTCACCATTACCCCGGTAAGTTTAGCTGATAGAGCAATGGCTGACTCCAAAGTAGCAGGATTTGCAGCCAACACGATACTTTGTATGCAGGAGGGTAATCCAGCTACGTATCTGTCAATCAGCTTTTCCAAAGTTGGCACCATTTCCGGCACCAAAGCTACCAGTTCGTGGTATCGGGTGGTGAAAGTCATATGGTCAGCTCCCTTCATCACGTGGTTCGAGAGCTCAATTTCTAGTTGCTGCAGTTCATGTTTCGGACAGAACTCACTCCTCAAAAGAAGTTTAAACTCTGTCCAGGGCATCGCCATAGCTTCATCCCTTCCCCGAGCTCTAATCTGTGCGTTCCACCATGTCAAAGCTCGCTTGCTGAAAGATCCAGCTGCATACCGCACTTTGTGATGTTCCGGACAACTACTTATGTCCAACGTGTTCTCCATCTTCTCGAGCCATTGAATCAGTCCAACAGCTCCTTCGACTCCCGTAAAGCCTGGGGGTTTACATCCTACAAAAGACTTGTAGGAGTAGTCAGAAGTATGACTAGTGTTTCCACTAGCTTCCCCAGTAGTATGGCCAGAAGTGTTGCCATGTCCTTGAATCCGATTGATCATCTCAGGGATGACATCCTTCAGTTGACTTGTCAACTGAGTGCTCAGAAGTGTAGCCAAGGCGATAGTGGCAGGATCTATTATTGGGACATTGCTTGAGCCGGGTGGTGGAGAGTGTGGAGGAGGAGGAGGTGGCGGTGGTGAATCCGGTGGTGATGGTGTAGACGAGTGAGGTGCAGATGTCTGGGTAGTGGGCACCGGAGTCGGTTGCTTCCTAGGCGGCATCCTGATCATAACCAATAGGATTTGGTTAGTGCAGTGATCGAACGCAGAAAACATAATGCAAGCTTAAGTCTTAAGTTCTCTACATGAGGTCCCTAAGTTATAGTCTAGGCCAAACCGTTTAGTATATGACCTATTATTCTCTATAACCTTGAGCTCTGATACCAATCTGTCACACCCCGAGCCGGCGGGGTTGGATCGAAGTCCCCGTCGGGCGGAAGGTTCTCGGGGCGCGATATCGTGAGTGATAATCGTGATGATCAGATTGTTTACATAGCATCAATGTTTAAGAATAACTAAAGCACAAACAATTGATAATTAGGATTACAAAGTTAAATTACATTATCAATGTTCTGCAATTTAACTAGGTAAACCTATCATAAAAATATCATGTTTATATCTTGTGACTGCACAAGATATCAAAAGTGTATCGCTTCCATAGCAAAATATGTGCTTCTCCAAAAGTCTACTAGGTCAGCTACTTGGCATCCTAATTTGCCATCCAAAAGCTTAAGCCTATTCCTGTGCATTACCTGAGAAAGCATGTAAGAAAAACAAAGTCAACACAAAGGTTGGTGAGTTCATATAGTTTTTTTTTTTTAGATTTGTAAAATAGCTTTTGCAAACCTCCTAGGTAAAACCTTAACCTCATTAACAACACCTGTATTATCCAACTCGGTATGCTTATATATAGGGCATACCCCTGAGTCGAGCCTACGACCCGCCCAGACGCCGTCCCACCACATACTAAGTCGCATAGGACATTGTTATTAATGATAATTAAGCCTTTTACCTACCATTCGATTCATCCTTCATCATGACTCTAGTTTACTGTTTCAAATATTTCAAGTTTATAGCATTTGTATGTGTTAGTCTCAATATAAGTTTATCAAGTATCATGTTCACAAGTTTATGTATTTACCCAAAAGCATCTATGTTTCCCCCTAGGTAACGACCTTAATCTCATTAACACCACCTGTATCATCCAACTCGGTATGCTTATATATAGGGCATACCCCTGAGACGAGCCTACGACCCGCCCAGACGCCGTCCCACCACATACTAAGTCGCATAGGACATTGTTGTTAATGATAATTAAGCGTCTTACCTATCCTGCAATACGCACAATGTAGTATCAAGTCTGCGAGGTACCATTATGAACAGTCGAAACCCTTAGGAAGTCAACATCGGTCCATAATGATCCTAAACATGACTTGTGACATGTTCTGATAAAGGAACTTTCAAGTTAACACAAAGTCAACTAGAAGAACCCAATCATTCTAGTCACTTATCATAACCATGGCTGAATCAAGAAGAACACTGAATGACTAGTAGGGGTTGACACACAGGTCAACACGCGGCGGCCAATCAGTCTGTCTTACATGACTCTGGCAAAGAAGAACACTGATGACTAGTAGGGGTTGACACACAGGTCAACACGCGGCGGCCAACAGTCTGTCTTACAATGTCCAAATGTTTATGCATACAAGTCTCAGGTATTCACATCGTTTCACTGATGACTAGTAGGGGTTGACACACAGGTCAACACGCGGCGGTCAATCAGTCTTTTGTCTAAGCATTTCAATGTTTCAAGCATTCAAGTATTCAAGCATTCAATTGTATCAAACATTCACGTATTCCAAGTGTTCTAAGTATAATACGTATTCACGTATTTTCAAGTATTTCGAGTGTATGAAATATCCAAGTATTTCAAGCATCTTACGTATATAAGTATTTCTAAGCACACAAGTTTCGAGTTAAGTTTAAGCTAATCATTTCCAATGTAAAGTAATTTAATACTTTATTATAGGTGTAGAACCTTAACTTTACGAAATAATTGTATAGAACATTAGTGTTTATTTAAAGTATGTTCAAAGCCTTAGGATTTGTAGATATTTAATCATAGAGTTTATAACGTAAAATTTTATAAGATATAGGCTTCAAATCTATATCGTAAGCCTCAAATATCTAGTTTCACGTTTTCACACATTGTTTTACCATGAATCCCGTAAGTTTGCATCAAGTCTCCTGTTTTTAAATTAAAGTTTCACAAGTATAGACCTCCAGTCTCATGTTTATAGTTTATAGTTTCACAAGTATAGACCTCCAGTCTCATGTTTATAGTTTATAGTTTCACAAGTATAGACCTCCAGTCTCATGTTTTTAAATCAAGTCTCATGTATTTAAATCAAATCCCATGTAATTGAATCAAGTCTTATGTATTTGTATCATGTCTCATGTAATAGCATTCCATCTCATGTAATTGTATCAAATCTCATGTAATAGCATTTAGTCTCATGTAATTGTATCAAATCTTCTAAGTCTTTAAAGTAGTCAACAAATAAAGTTCAAGCATCGCTTAAAGTATATGTTTCAATCATAAGTAATCATGTTTATGTTTAAAGCATTAAGTAACATTTCAATAAAAAAAATGTTTAACATGCTTCTCAGTCCCGAAGTAAAACAAATAAGTTTGAAAGGGGACAATGAACTCACCTGGTGTTTGAAGTGGTTGACTAAGTTCTAAGCAAAATACGCGCTCTCGTTGTTGTGTTCGGTGTTGTATTCACGATCCTGTATTTATTTCACATAGTTTGTAGCTTATAAGTATATGTTGTAGTGATTCATGTCTGTGTGGGTGTTAGCCCTAAAGTTGGCTAACCCCTGTGTGTCTCAGTCGTCATTCGGCCCCGCTAAATAGTCAGTGACTTTAGAACACTCAACTTACTTGGATTAACACTTTGTTATTAATCTAGTTCTCAATTTGATTTAGTTTCATCACAATGAGATGCTAAGTACAAGGACTTAGATGTCTTTGGTTTAAATTTTATAAGTTCTTATCGCCTTGTAAGAACTTATTAGTAAATAACATTAAGGTTATCCTTGAAAACTGTAGCGCCTTAAATGTCACGATTTTGAATTAATTCCTAAAATCAATCCAACATTTTTGTTTCAACACTTATTAAATAAGTCGTTATAGTTGAATTATTAACTTAAGTTGGGCCGAATGATTTGGGCTTGGGCTTGCTACTTGGACCTAATACATGGAAAATTTATATGGGTCGTGCATAAGTGATATGGGCCGAATAGTGGCCATGGGCCAAACTATTGGGCCAAGCACTTACTCTGTCATGAGTTGGATCAAGGGTGTGGGCCAAATAACCCAAGTGGGCCGATTCTATATAAGTCTTTGGGCTAACCCTAGTGGGCCTTAGTTTGGGTCAATAATTTAATTAAATCATAACCTTTGTATGCTTACTGTTTTAAGTTTATAAATTCCTTAAATTGGAATTCACTATTATTTTTGGTGTCAATAAAAATGAATCATACTAGTCATTCATGCGTTCGTTTATTAAATATTAACATTGGTTGTTAACCTCGTGATTAAGTGGGCCAAGTTACGTGTGCTGGGTCGGTTGATAGCTTTGGATCAAAGATCAAAGTTTGGGCCATGAATTGGGCCTTAGTCCGAATGATAATTTGTCATAAGTGGCCTAACCATTTCGGCTTGGCTCATCACTTGGACCGAAGTAACAATCACATAGGCCAAGCAAAGGTTGACCAAATACTGTGCTGAGCTACACATACGTAGGGGTGGGTTGAAATAACGATATTGGGCCTGGAACATCCTTGATGGGCCGTAACAATATCAATTATCCCGACCAGTTGGGGTGTGGTTTCCTTCATCAGCGAACCTTGGTGGTTTCCAAGGTTCGGCTGTCTGTTGTTGTTCGGGGAATCGATCAAGGTTGGCAGCAGGTTCGTAGACCATGAGTGCTCATGAGGGTTCGCTGGTTCTGCTTGAATAAGAAGATTCGGCAGGGTTACAAGGGTTCGCTTGGCAGCACAGGTTCGGTGAGGATGTTCGGCACAGCAGGGTTCGTTGGAGCCATGCAAGGGTTCGCCGGGTTGCCTGGTTCGCCAGTGGATGGTTCGCGGCACCCTCCGGCTCACAGATCCGCCTGGAATCCAGGGGTTCGGTGCATAAGCTGGTGCCGAAGGTTCGGCCTTTATTCAGCCACCTCCCAAACTCACGAACCTGTATACATCCCTTGCCATTCGAACCTGCCATCTATCCATTTCTATGCTGTTGATGCGTATAGCCAAGTCCTCGAGGGGTTGGGGTTCGAATCCAAGCTTATGGTCCGTTTGTGAGTGTGTGTGTTGAAACAAAGGCTACAAAACCCTATTTTTCGTGGGTTTAAAAGCTTCATACCTTGAATTCTGATGGTTGCCACTCCAGATCGGTTGTACTTCCGTGTAGAGGACGTTGAGAGCTTCGCGTGGACACCAAGAACACAAGAATTGGTCAAGAAACGAAAGAGATAAATGGATTTGAAGCTTGTAAATGGTGGTGAAGGTGAGATCCGAAAATTGAAGATAGAGAGAGAAGGGTGATGGTGAAAATGAAAGAAGTAGGCTAACTTAGCCTTTAAATACCCCGCGGGTATTCGGGTTCGTTTCGGTTGCTCGGTTTCCGTCTTCGTCACGTTTCCGGATCGTAACGCGAGTAATTTCGTAATTAAATAAAAAAAAAGACTTTATTTTAAATATTTGGTGGGTGATTATTTATAAAAATATTTTAAATATTATTAATCTTGAATAATTTGTCGAAATTTATAATTTTTACGCGTTTCGTTATTTATTCGCGTATTATGGTTTACGCGCTTTAATTAAAATAGTTTCTTTTGAACTTCGTTTATGATGAGTTTCAAAATTGTAAAACAGGAAATACAATATTTCCTTAAATTTATTTTCGTTCGAATCGTCGTTCGTTTCGTTTCGTCAGAAAACGTCACTTACGCGCGTCTTCGTACAGAGCGCTAACTGTACGAACACGATCGTACGTTTCACTTTCTGATTTTGTTTTCTACTTTTCAGTCACTATTTCAGATTGTTAAACCTCAGATTTATTCGTACAGATCGTCACCTATACGAATAATTCGTCGGTTTAGAAATTCCGTAACAACAACTGTTATGGTTTTGTTCTGTTTATCCTCACATACGTTCAAACCTAAAAATACAAAGTCAAACATATGTGCATTTGTTCCTCGTTGTCTGATGTGTTTCTGACTGTTTAAACCATGAGGTTTAAATCAGAATTCAAGAAACATCGTGTAATAGTTTATGTTCATCATCGAATGTTAATAGTTTCTAAATATTTCTCCTTGATTGTATCTGAGTTACTGTACAAGTCACTGTACAGATTACTGTTCCGGTAACGATTCCGGCACAGATGTTACAATATATTAGTGTCTAACTTCAATTCAACTTTAAGGTCTATCACCCTTAAAAATGTTCACACACCTTGTGAATCATATAAAGGTAAATCAATCACAGTTTGTTCAAATTCAAGTGAACCAATTATACTTACGTATAACAAGCAGTTGTCTACATCATTGTAGATCAACTAAATTGTCCATTACCTCCTTAGTTCACATTCAAGTGAATCATTTCAACATGCTTTCAACAACATTATCCACACTCATGTGAATTAATATCAATTAAAACAAACATGAATGCTTACACACCTGTAGGTCATTACTATATCACATTCAACACATGGTTCATATCCATGTGGATCACCAATTGAGTTTTGTTCACATGATCACAATATTTGTGATTCATTTTCACAACATTAAACAAACTCAACAATAACGGGTGACTTACCTGGTTCAAGCGGTTGTTCACTTCCTACAACCTTTTTTCCACTTCTGTGGCCTAACCCTTGATTTTCACCACCAATACCTAGTTGCATATTCACACATATACAACTATATTCAATACATATAACACATACAATCAAGTTCAACGCACTTGACTGGTATGACTTCTTCAAAGTCAATTTATCACATAATTGACTTTATCTTACTGTCTTTAGCAAGTTTTAGTCAATTATCACAATTAATCATATTTCATGCCTCCATAGGCATTTCATCAAATAATTGATGTTCATTATATTAGTTACGATCTTTAATCACTTCTGTTATTCAAAATTCATTTATGATCATAACTGTTAATAATTTTTAACATCAATTCATCAAAATCATCATTTAACCCATGGATCATAATCCATATTTCATTTAAAATCATAATCTACCCATCCTACTAGATATCACACCATGATATGGATTTCATAACAACCGGACATTATCCCGGCTTCAAAACGAAGATTTCACCGTCAAAATATCAAGTTCTTCGCTTCTAATCATCCCAAATCATCATATAATACTCAAAACTCAATTTAATCCGTATATTATCAAAATCAATGGGATAAAACGAATCGTTTTCTTTTGAACGGATTTTTCGGATGAAAACGATGATCAGGGGTTGTAGAAACGATCACTAGCTCGATCCGTATGTTGGATGGCTTCAAAACACCGATTAGATGATATAAAATCATCCTAAATCGCCTACAAATCAAGTATATTCGACCCAAAATGAATTCTGATCGACCAGATCAGATTTTTATGTCATCTGGGTCCGTCGCGTACCGCCAAGGATGGCAAAAAGCTCCTTCGCGTACCTCCACCGCCATAGTCAGATTCCGATATTGTTTTCGCGATTCCGGGAACATACGAACTCCGTTTTACGCGCCGTTTTCGCCGACGTTCACGATTTTTCGGGCTCTTTCCAATGGTTATAATTTCAAGACCTGAAGAGTTCAAAATATTTGATCTCTTATTTAATGTTATATTCGACTCAGTGTATCTTGAAATCGGAGCCTCGTTTCCTGATATAAAAAAATGCTTGTGACCGTCTAAAACCGGTCATTACAAGTAAAGAGTTAAATAATCTTATGTTTTGACCGTTATTAAAGCACATAGACTTGATTTGTTTAGAATTCGCATATATGGATAATTGCAACTCAGATTTCCAATTTTTTAAATTAATTGATCTAAAATAACTATTGATAAAACCTATATTCCCAATTACAATTACCAATTAGAGTTTATAATCCAATCAACATTTAACTGTTTAACAATATGAAACTGAAAAATGAAGAATCTTTAATTGAACTAATCAACACAAATCGTTCAACCCAATACGAAATCAAAATACAAACATAAAATATCCAAAAATCTAGTAATGTTTGCATCCAAGCACAAATAAAACAATAAGAAAATCTAACCCTAACTGATCGTTCACCCGGGTATGATTACATGTCATTTAGCCTTGAATCTGCATTCTAGATTAATCTGATCTTGATTTAGGAATCTTTGATGCGACCAGATAGGTTAATTTTTTATTTCCTAAGCCATTGAACCCCCCCCCCCCCCCAATATCATAAAAAGTTGTCCCAAAGGTTGATAATTTGAAATCATAGGTTTTTGAGCTTAATAGGTGACAAAACAGATAATTTACGAAATATGCAGACCGTGCCGTATCATATGCCAGACCCAGTGTATGATACGCTAGGAGCATCTTCACCACCCTACTTTCTCTGTGATATTATACAATACGCCAAACTGATACGCCACTTCAAGAAAAACTTCATTTTCTTCCAGTTTGAACTTCCATGCTTCCTTTTTGACGTGTCCTTCAATCCTTGACGTTCCAAAACATACAAGTATCACCCGAAAACCTGAAATCACAAACATATAGATACAACTAATTACCATATTCCATGTATTTATCTAATAACAATACGCACTTAAGCACTTCAAACAAATGAAATTCCCCAAACCATCAGCTACCAATATTGTTGCCAATCCGGCCAACGAGCCATCATCTCTCCAAATCTCTGGCCACCACATCATCAACCTTCCTCCACCCTTCTTGAACCTAATCGGTTTATGGTATACAAAAATCCATGAAAGAATGGATTTCCATGAACAATTTCAAAGATTTCAAAAATTAGATGTCTTAAACGTAATATGTGTGTATATTTAGATATGTGATTATATTGAGAGAGTACATATGTTTGTTTCATGGAATTACAATCCACACATATTGTAGCAGAGGTCAACTGAAGCATAGGAAGATATCGAGATGACTGGTAAAAATGTTGTATTAGATCAAGTAGGAGTTACCGTATAGGCTATTCGGCTTATACAAGTCGTAACAAAATGAACTACTTTACATATGTAAAGTACATTGCGTCTCTAAAAGTCTTTTATTATAAGTTAAGTATATATTACAATTTTTTCAAGAGAGACTGTCTTTCCATATCCATGGATACACCTTTATTATTACATGATTTATTAACTTATATTTTTTTACAACTTAAACTTACTCACACCCTACATGTACTAAAAAATGGATGTAGATTTGAAGTTTTGAACGAGCTGGAGTAGCTTACGAGATGCGTTTGTTTTTCTTATTGAAGACACATATGTTGATAGTTATTATTTATTTTAGAGTAATTATCGAGATGGTTCTTGTGATTTGTTGGTATTTCACTTTTTGTTCCTAGATTTCATAAATTACTCATATGATCCCTGACTTTTGACATTTGTAACACATATAATCTTTATGTGAGGGTAATTTGGTCAATTATATGAAAATAATTTGGTAACCTAAAGAATATATGTGTTATTAATGTTAAAAATTAAGGATCATATAGATGATTATGAAACTTAGCAACTAAAAGTAAAAAGCAAAAAACAAACATCATATTTGTAATTTACTCTTTATTTTATTCTATATTTATAAAGTAAAAGATAAATCAATTTTCTCTATTTTAGTTAAATTATTTTTTGGAAAACGAGACTGCATGGCATACTTTTTTGAATAACACACAGTATTGTTTTGTAAAAAAAAAGGAAAAAAAAAAAGAAAAAAGTCGAAAAAGCATACAAAGCAAATATGGAATGTTCCCAGTCTCTGACAACTCGGTCAAACTTATTTCTATCGTGCCTGCAGATACTGTCTGATCCGTTCTTCCAAATATACATATACATATATAATAAATAAATAAAGGATCAATGATGTCTTGTCCTAGTGGTAAGATGGAGGTATGAGAAAGTGATAGAAGACCCAGGTCTTGGGTTCGATTCTTGATCCACCCGGTTTTACCGACCTTCCACCGTCGTGCCTTTAGGCGAGTGTTTGGGTCGGGTTTTCCCCGGAAATTGGTGGCTGGTGGGCCAGGGGCTCCGTCCGTCTGGACTAGTGGCCAGCTTGGGCATACTTTAGCCATTGGGGGCCGCGTACGGAGTACCCGGTAGTTGATCAGTTGGCCGTATAAAAATAAATAAATAAATAAAGAGGTTTGCAAATTCATTTACTGGTTAGGGTTTCACTTTCTGACCGATAGTTTATGGGTTCAAGCCCTGTCAAGGGTAATTTAAATAACATTAAGATGAGAGAAGGAATATTGAGTTTAATCTCGGGCTCTGGATCAATGGGGGCGAGGGTTCCCATTCCAGGGTGTTCCCGCGCATCTTGTGTGGTCGCGTCTTACCTCTGCTCGATGGGCCCTGTTAAGACAACATATTTGATATGTAGAATCGTCGCCGTTCAAAAATAAATAAATAAATAAAGGGTTGAGATATTGATAAACCAGTGTACGAATAACAATACTTTTTGAATTTTTTAATATTAAAAAATATTTAAAAATATATATATAAGTAAAAGTTGTGTGAGTATGATGTGATTAATTTAAACTAAGTATGATATATAAATAATGTGGGTGATATATGAATATTAGGACTTAAATAAACAGATGACGATGTTATGTCACCGTTATCTTACTCTTTTATTTTTAAGTAAATAACCGATTTGGTCACTATGGTTTAAGCTAATTTAATTATTTTAATCAAAAATATATTTTTTTATCAATTTAATATATTTGGTTTCAATAACTAACTTTTTTTAACTCTTAAATTTAACTATTATAACAGTTTTTTGCTCTCAAATCTAACTATAGTTAGGGTCATAATCGTTTTTTAAACCATAGACACCGTATTTTTATAAAATGTTATTTTAAATTAAGATAGTTAAAATATTTAATCGGTAATTTACTTTTAATTTTTTTGAAGGCCATTATCTTTTTACATATGAGCCATTTCTGAGTATGGACCCATTCATCTGCTGACATAGATTTGTCATTTTGTGTCTGCTGACATTGTATTATAAGCAGCAGTCCTACTTACGTTTGACTCCTGACATGAAGAGGACTTGGAAAAAAACATGATCTAAAACGGTTTGCATTTGCTTCTAAAAACTTATTTAATGGAGTTGAGTTTAAATAAGCTTGAATTTAAACCCAAATTTAATAAAACGAATATGAGCTTTACGTGTCCAGATTAACTGAATTGGTTGCGTAATTCAATAGATTAAACAAAATAAAATCGAAATAAAAATTAAGTCAAGAACATGGGCTAAATATGTTTTTAAGAGTTAAAAGAAATTTATACCATTGATGAATGAATAAGTGTATACGGTCCATAAATTATAGACATACGGTCTATAAAAACTAGATGTATACCCGTCCGATAGACTAGTATGTTGATATGTTTATGTACTATATAAAACTTAGATACGGTCAGACCACTTCTAAGTCAGAAAAGAAATTCTTAGATTAACAATTAAGGATAGCTTATCTATCATTTGGTAAAAACATTAAAAAAAAGTACATAATTTTCAAGAATTTTACAAGTGGTCCAACTCATATATATATATATATATATATATATATATATATATATATAGAAAGATGATCAAATGTTAACTCATGTTTATTACGTTAATCGAATAATTACATCTTATTACTTTGGGTCCACATTAAAGTAAATCTAAAGATGTATGCTTTTTTTTTCTTTTTTAATTAATGTAGGGCTCACTCACATTAATTAAAAAAAGAAAAACATAAAACTTTAAATTTATTTTAATGTGGGCCCCAAAGTAATAAGATGCAGTTATTCGGTTAACGCAATAAAGAAGAATTAACATTTGAACCATCTCATATGTGTGTGGGTGTGTGTGTGTGGGTGTGAATTGTATCATGTGAGAGAAAATAAATATTTAGTTCATATTACCCCGTTTAATAAAAAATTGTGATTTTAAATAAACAAATCAATTTTAATGTTATTTAATGTGAACCACATGTATATTTTAAAATTTCAAATAGATGACACATATATGGTTTAAGGGTTTTTACTATAAAATCAGGTTTATAAAATATATTTTTTTTAAAATATTTTCTCAGTGTTTTTTTATTTTTTTATAAAATGTGTCAAATAATGTTATAAACCTGTAAAAAAATTTTTTTAAAAAAAAACGTTTTTTACATGATTTTTACATGGTTTTATCATTGAGAATGGGTTTTCAAATTATCCCTACCCTATATATATATGTAGGGGAATGTTCTCCTAAAAAGTCTATTTTGCCTAAGAAGGCTAAGAATGATTTTTAAAAACTCGAAAACCGAATCAAACAAACTCCGATTGAATTCATTTTTGCATCATTGCAACCGTTTTATCGAACCCTAAAACCCAAACCTTAAATCATAAATAATAAACCCAAATACTAAAACCAAAATATTAAAAACAAACACTAAACATAAAGATAAAACCTAAAAGCTAAAAATCAAGCCCTAAAATCTAAATTCTAAAACTACTTGTTAAAGCTAAAACCTAAAAGCTAATATTGTAGAATTCGATGAGACGATTTCAATGCCATTGAAATGAGTTCAATCGGAGTTCGTTTGGGTCGGTTTTGAAGGTTTTGAAAATCCTTTTTAGCCTTCTTAGGCAAAAAAGACTTTTTATTTGATCTTTCCCCTATATATGTAAGTATTATATGCCAATTTGGGATTAACCCATTTGGTAGAGACATTGCCTCTTAGAAAGGAGGCATTAGGTTCAAATCCAAGCAATGGTGAAATATTGGGTGAATAGTAAATACTATATATATATATGTATATATAAAAACCATGAAAAAAGAACAGTGTAACCGCCTTTTTGATTCACTTATTAATTAGAAAGCCATGAAAAATGAATACTTCAGCCTTTTTTCCATAAAATTGAATACGAGGTATCTTGGATCATCAGAAGTCTTTTTTAGCTTTAAAAGGTAGTAAACATATATAAGATCATTAAATTTGAGATATTTGCTTAAAGATTTGAGTTTTTATTAAATTTGAGATTTTTCTATTATTTTGTAACTTATTTGTGTGGATTTTGTACATTTTTATATAACTTATATTTCAACAAATAATATATAATACACATTATAAGGAGTGTACTGTGATAACTCACCGTAACGCGCGGGGTGATAAAACTAGTTTATATTATCAAATATTTATTGATTTTTATTTAATGCTTGTATTAGGAGATAATAAATTAGTAAATATATAAATAGATAACATAGAGATAATCACCATCACACCCTTTGCTATTATCTATCCATTTATCGTCATTATTCGCAGCATCATTCTTCTTTCATCGTTCTTTCAATTTCAATTTCTTTTTCTTTTTTCCTTTTTCATCAATATTCCCTTCTACCCGCTTAGATCGGATCATTAATCTTCCTTTTCACCCAATTCATTCAAATACCCAACTCAAAAACACAAAATTGACACCCATAGTTTCTTAAAACTCCAAATTTTGATGCAAATTTGTGATCTATAGGGGAATTTAATGATCTTTATGAGGTTGGGTTTTGTTGTTAAATGGGAAATGTAACCTCAAACATAGCTGCAAAATTTGCATTTTTCCCACCAGAACCACCATCGTATGATGTTTGCATAGACGAAGAGGATGCTGAAAATGGTGAAAAAAGATATTGTTTTACAGGTATAACAGCAGATAAAAACGTTGATGTTCATGTTCTTGATACAAAGGTTGGAAACAAGATTGTTGCTACCTTCTGGAAACACCCCTTTGGTAGATTCACCCTTTTGTACTCTCATGGTAACGCTGCTGATTTGGGTCAGATGCAAGAGCTTTTTATTGAGCTTAGAGCTCATCTTCGACTCAATATCATGAGGTATTTATTTATTTAATTTCAATTTCTGGTTCTTTGAATCTTTAGTTGGTCTTGGTTTTGGGTGATTTTGTTGAGATGGTTATTTAATATTTTGATGCTTATCTTCATATTTGGCTGTGTTTCAATCAAAAACCTGTGTTTGTTTGTGCACATGATTTTGTAGTTTAGATTAATTGAGTTCAAACTAGTGGATTTGGATTTTAGGGGTTTTAGATTCTCCTGCATGCTGTTAGTCTGTACTCTTTAGTGTTTGATTTATAGAGTGGATTTGGATTTTAGGGGTTTTAGATTCTCCTGCTTGCTGTTAGTCTGTACTCTTTAGTGTTTGATTTATAGAGAAACCCTTGTGAACATTTTGTTACTGAAGAAGCTGCCGGGCTTTTGATTGTATTGGATACAAGTGGTCTTGTCTGATCTTCGTTTTCCAGATTTGTGTTAACGTGTTTTCTTGTTGTTTAATTCACAATTCACAGGTAATGTAAATGGTAAAAGAAATTGGTTCTTGATGCTCCTAAATTAATTTGAAACATTTTCATGTGTTTTATCTCTCCAAGCAGCCTTTCATCTTGTTAATCAAATTACTTTTGACCCTCAAAGCAAACTAAATCTCAAAGACATTCTTTAAGATTTGGAATCTAAAACTAAGTGGGACTTTATAGTATACATTTTGTGACAAGATCTTTAATGATTTTGAATTAGATAGTCATAGGTTTGACCCAAAAAGTCAAACTCTATCTCTTTCTATAGTAGCCTGTGGCATTCAAAGACAAATCCTAAACTAGAAATTTCAACATTTGTCAGTCAGTTGTTATTATTTTTCTTACATGAAGCTTGAAGCTCTAGGGACTTATCATTTTATAAATTTATTATCCCATTTGAATTGTTGTTGATTCTTAGTTCTTTTGATGATAATGTATGTTTAAAATTTGTATATATTTGTGCTTCACAGTTATGACTACTCGGGATACGGAGCTTCAACAGGCAAGGTAAGCAAGAAATAATTGCATCTTGTATCTTGGATGAAGGAATTATTAGAATATCTATTTAGTGACATTCTAAATATTATTTGTTTGCTTCATTGTGGTTAGCCATCTGAGGTCAACACATACTATGACATAGAGGCTGTGTACAACTGTTTGAAAGACAGATATGGAATTAAACAAGAAGATATAATCTTGTACGGTCAATCTGTTGGCAGTGGGCCCACGTTACATTTGGCTGCCCGATTACAAAGGTTGAGAGGTGTTGTTCTACATAGTGCTATTCTTTCAGGAATTCGAGTTTTGTATAATGTAAAGATGACACTCTGGTTTGATATATTTAAGGTAAATTTTGGACCACCCCTTGGAACAACCTCTAGGTTTTCTTTAGTTACATCAGATGCTGCTACCAAGAGGGTTGGGTAATGGGTCAGGATTGGGGCTGTTGGGTGGCCTTCAGGGACGGATACAAAGTTTTTTTTTTGGGTGGGTGGGGGGGACTTGGCACCCCATGGAATTCATTCAGTATTTTTAAAAAATGGTTTTATCTTTGTAATTTATATCAATTTAACTTGAGGGGGCATTAATTTGTGGCTATGGGGCCAAATTACATATAAGTAACCCACAAAACCAATTTTACTTTCAAAATTGGGCTTTTTCTTCATAAAACTTGTAGATTACTTAGTTTTTCTTCTCTTATGATATTTTTCATGTAAAATAGGTAAATTATTTTCATTTTTTTGAAACAACTGTGCTTTTATAATTTTTTGGTATACTTACAACACTTTTATCAGTTCTTAAAAACATTTCTAATCAGTTTAACTTTTTTTTTCTTGAACCAACCTATTTTTACCCGAGTTAATCCTCCCCCCGGGCACCACTATTGATCTTCAAACGCTTTTTCATGATTTTCTTTTCTTGAATTCTACAAAAGGACTTGTATGATTGAAAAAAAATGTTATGACAACGATGATCTACATCCTGAAAACTTTTACACAATTTGAATACAGTTCGATTGACAGCCATTCCGATTGACATACTCAACCCATTCAAGCTGTTTCCATTCATACCAAATATATAAAAAGTTACCAATTAGAGGCAAAGTTTAACCTAAATGAACCTCTACCCATATATGGAACTCACTTTGTTTTTTCCCTTGTTATACAGAATATTGACAAAATACAGAAAGTGAGCTGTCCTGTTCTAGTTATACACGTATGTATTCTATCTTTTGACTTGATTATTTCTAGTCATCTTTATATTCATGTGCTATTGTTGCCATCTTAAAAGAATGATTTAAAGGATCAATGCCATCAATGTGCATAAACATTACTATATGCAAATTGGTAATTTTGGAATCAAAATTTGCATGTAGCTAAGAAAAGTCGAGTTAACGTGGGACATCCCAAAATAGAAATTGTTACAATCTTGTAATCTTGGGAACATTAAAGTTCTTTTTAATTGATATTTGGAATTCGTGTTTGTTAGGCTTATAGTTACAATCTATTTATATGTCAATTAATGTGATTACTTGTATTCTTGATTGTTTTTGTTACATAAAAATACAATTTTGCAAAAAAGCCCACGATCTGTCAAGATCTTTTTTGGAGTGCATACATGTCTTTATCATTATTTAAACTGTTTGGCTGGGTTTGATTAAAACTATGTATTCCAAACATCATCTTTGTCTGATTAACCGCAGGGCACAAGTGATGACATTGTCGACTTTTCACACGGTAAGCGGTTATGGGAATTGGCTAAAGAAAAATATGATCCATTGTGGGTTGAAGGTGGCGGCCACTGCAACCTTGAAGCTTACCCGGAGTACATAAGACATCTACGAAAGTTTATAAGTGCAATGGAGAAGGTATCAATCCAGAAGCCAAACAAACAACAGTCTTCATCAGGATCATGCATGACAGGGATTAAACACAACAAGTGCTTGAGATTTGGTAAAAGTAGATAGTTCTTTTATTTATATTTATATTTATTTTTGTGTTAATGTTCAAGAAATCTTGCAGAAACCGGCTGTTTGATCTGTTTTAGTTGAATTTTCTGTGATTTTTCTTGTTTTATTTAATTTGGTGTATTTTATTGAGATTCACGTGTACATTGTTTGATTTTCAAGTAGATGTTACCAAACTTTACTGATTGGAAACTAAAATCCATAGACTGTTTCTTTGTGCTTATTATGGTGGTTGACTTGATTAATACCCATTTTCATTATTTCTCGAATGTAAACCCAAACCTGTATTTGGTGACATATTCAACCATTTTGTTGTCGAACTCACTTGGTGACATATTCATCAATGATTGTTTAAAAAACATGCTTCAAATCCAAATCAATTTTGCATCTGAGTTTGATTTCCAGAAATATGCTTCAAATCCATATCCTTTTTATTTACCTAAGTTGAATAGATTTACTCTCTTCTGGATTGATAAGGTATCTTGTGGATTTGCAAGAAAATCATAATTAGTTATCCACAAGGAATGCTACAAATTTGGTATGAAATGGTTATTTGAATCCAAAAACAACTCTATTAAACAAACTATTTGTATTGTAACGAATACGTTTAACTTTATTTTTCAATTTTTTGAACATGATTACACTTTATTTGATGTTACGGGTTTTATAGGTACTTTATTTTAGCTAGATTGAAGGGACTAGAACATGATTATAGCATGTTTTAACTTTATTTTTCTAATTTCTAGCAGGCCTTTTTAATCTGATGTTAATTTGGTAAATGCTATTTGTGGGGACACGTAAACTTATAGGAATAATGATTATGTGACATTACAAATAGTGTACTTATCAATCTGTATTTATTGTCTTAGAAAACTCAAAAAAACTATGTGAAGTAGTCAAAGATTTTAGTCTGGTCACTTCATTACGTTGGTTATTAAGGCATGTTAATGTCTACTAACCAGCTTTAATTAGGGCATAGAGGTTTTTTAGTAACCTTCTAATAGACTATCTCTTAATAGTTTATAGCCTCTTAATGATTAACACACTACATTAGAATGTAGTCTTTTAACCATTCAGACTTAAGATTACCTGATACTTCTTTACCATTAATAAGTTATGTCTTAATGACCATTAAGACACAACCTCTTAATAACTATTAGGAGGTAGCCTTTTAATAATTATTAAGAGGCTACCAAACAACTAAATACACTTGATTGATGTCAGCTGTTTTGTCCTTTTATACGACAGAGAGTGACGTAAATTTTGTGAGATGATTAGACAAGATCAACATAAGGCATCAATGGTATATCCTTTTTCAACTTGTTGAAATATCACAATTAGCTTTCTATAGTTCTCATCAAACTCAGGGGAAATTAAAGGATTATGTTGCTTATTTACATGTATGAAGTAGTGGTTTAGATGAAATCATCATGTCGTTTTGTTTTAGTGTCATTAAAGTTGCCTCCTTACTACTATATATTCTTCTTAATTACTTGGTTTTATGGTTTTGCATGAAAATATAATACAAGGAAAATACACCGACATGGTGTCCTAAATGGTTTAATATGGCTGTATTTCATTCAGTTAATCGATTATTATTAGATAAATTGCTTTAAGATTATATTAATATGCAGATTTATCAAAAAAAAAAAAAAGAGATATGATAAGGCAATCTAACCATTTTAAAATGGGACCTGTTATGGAGACGCCAGTCTGGTTCAACATACACCATCCATACGACTCGTATGGGCCTATACGGGTCGTATGGATATTTTATTTCTGACATAACCTGACACATCAAATCACATTTCTGACACGCACTCATACGGCCCGTATGGGTCATTATTTTTAAAAGTAGTACATATTACACAGTACTCAAGTGACCAATAGTTAATATTTTGGGGCTGGTATCTAATTCTCTTGCATCACGTGACCAGGACTTCTCATTTTATGCGTGCGTGTCAAATTGCTTTAAGATTATATTAATATGCAGATTTATCAAAAAAAAAAAAAAGAGATATGATAAGACAATCTAACCATTTTAAAATGGGACCTGTTAGGGAGACGCCAGTCTGGTTCAACATACACCATCCATACGACTCGTATGGGCCTATACGGGTCGTATGGATATTTTATTTCTGACATAACCTGACACATCAAATCACATTTCTGACACGCACTCATACGGCCCGTATGGGTCATTATTTTTAAAAGTAGTATAGATTACACAGTACTCAAGTGACCAATAGTTAATATTTTGGGGCTGGTATCTAATTCTCTTGCATCACGTGACCAGGACTTCTCATTTTGTATCTCACCTTCTGTGAAGTTTGGGGTATGGGGTGTCTGTGGGCCCTCATAACTTATCTCTGGCATTTCTTTACCTGTAACCTCACTAGGCAAATAGACCCTAGGATAGTAATTAATTCCAACTTCTGTGTCTGTGGGCCCTCATAACTTATCTCTGGCATTTCTTCACCTGTAACCTCACTAGGCAAATAGACCCTATGATAGTAATTAATTCCAACTTCTGGTTCTGAATTACTTTCCCATACGAGCCGTATAGGGCAATACGACCCGTATGTACTTTCAACCACCAGACATTAACCTGACAAAGTCTGACAAAATCTGACACCCATACGGGTCGTATCAACTGATCCATAGGGAGTGTCCAATTAACCTGACCCTTTAAAATTCCCTTTATCAAGTACCTTCCTGAGAAATAGCTTCTTCCCTATAATGGGTAGTACACTATCAGATAAATTAATTCAATAACTTATGGAAAATACTACTAAAGGCATTACAGTCTGGCAGGATCTTAGTGGTGTGATAAGACTCAGAAAATAAATGGTTTTGAGTTCAAATTCAACAAGGGGTTTTCTCAACGTATTGAGTTTCCTACAGAACTGGTAACTTTGTGGTAAATATGATCAGGTGGTACTGTTGGTGGCACGATGATCCTCCAGTGGTCTGTTAGTGATCTAAAAAAATAATAGTTAAAAAAAATACAAATAAAATAACTTATGGAAAATGTTTATGTGAAACAATTAGCAAATAAATCATTTGTTAACCTACTGCTCTAAGATTAAATTGCATGTTTGTGTCTATTTGGTAATTTCATAGTTCAGTTGTTCGTACTGATTATCTTATATTATGTGAAGCCTAAATCAATTATCATGATATAAACATCATATTAATTAAATAGTTTTTAATTACTAATTTCATAGTATAAATAAGTGTATATTTATATAAATAAATATATATCTAAAATTATGATAAAATAATAAAAAACACGAATTTTTTTTAAAAATAGGTTTTTTTCTTTCAAAGTGATCAAAACTAGGTTGAGAATTTATTTTTTTTCACAAATGGGTATCTCGCCACTGTGAAGGGCGACATCTGACGCATGTCAGAAATTAATTTTCTTAATCTTCTTAGAATTCGCCACTGCTATGGGCGACATCTATGTGGCATTCCACATCACCACATATCTGCCATCTATTTAATTCAAACGAAAAGAAAATAAAAAAAAAAGTAGTACTCGCCCTTGCCAGGGGCGATATCTGACAAAAAGTACAACTGAACAGTACCTCGCCACTGTGAAGGGCGACTTCTTGACTAAAATGACGAAACAATGACAAAAGTACTGCAGATATTATGATATTAACCATATACAAATATCCACCACCTACCACATTCAAATAGAATCACATACATTTATTAACCATATACTTATAAAAAAACCCACCTAATTCGCTTACTATTTGGGAGCCCTAATCTCATTTTTACTATTTGGTCTCCTCCCTTATTCGCTTGTTCAACAAACTGAAGCCATGAGTTTATTTATTTACTTCTTGCTTCATTTTACATAAACAGAAAATTCTAGGGTTTTGTTGCAGTGAATTAAACAATTAATTTTTAACAGAAGAGAAACGTAGATGAGTTAATTTGTTATATAAAATTACAAAATGAATTAGTATCATATGCATTTTATAAAAAAAATAGTTATTATTTTTTTATATTTAAAAATTAAGGTAAACTTATTATTAGAGAGAGTGAAAAAGAGTGCACCGGAGCAATGTTGGGCAAAGGAAAGATTTTAACCTCACATTGTGGAAAGCCCAGTAACATCAATTTGCAACCAAAGAAGGAAGCTGGTGGGAAAAGACCTTTGAGCCCAGTGGCATCAAATAGAACCCAAAAAAAAATAAAAAAATGGGTACACATGGATGGGTCATGGGTGCGGCCTGCGGGGCAGGGTTAGCGGATGGGTACGAGTCCACGCCAATATTGTCGCAACTCAAGAGGGTTGTGTGGCAATATATGGTTTGGGGCAAAATATGATGAGGCCATGTTTAGATCAAGATTTTAGTTTGAAGGAGCTATTTCTAAGAATTATTACAAATATACGGGAAATTTTATATGGCTTCAAGAAGGAGTAGACAAAAGGGTGAAAGAAAGTTTCATGTTGTTAACTTGTTATAGAGTTGCATGTCGGTGATTCGTCAACTCGGAACCGCTAATGTTTCTAGCAAATACAATGAATTTTTAGGTATGTTTGCTAAAACCTCATATAAATGCAATGAATATTTTGAAATGCTATTGTTATTTTATGCGGAATTTATTTTTACGTGCACCAATTAGCCATAACATGGCTGTTTTATTCAACGCACATGAAAGTAAACTTGCCATTTAATGAATGTTGGGTAGCATTGACTATACATATTGAGTTTGAAAAATTGTCCAATGTATCATACTCGAAGATGATTATTTTAAGTTAACGATAGACAATACAAAGGTGATTAGTACTTTTTTGAGGAATATAACATTCTTGGTTACCTTTTATGAAATCTAACTTTTGGCCAAATGACTAAAAGGAAAAAACTTCCAAAAAATGTGAGAGTCAACAAGAAAAGATATTGAATGAGTTTTTGACGTGTTAAAAGGTAGATATGGTATGATTAGTCAACCGGCACGTGCAATGAAGCACGGCAAGCTAAAAAAAATGAGATATGCACATATATTATATTGCACAATATCACCCGTGTACATTCGATACCCTCTTATCGATCTAATTGTTAATGGTGATATCATTTCAAGACTGCTCCTTCAATAAATCAAATAAATCATGAATCATTGTCACATAGACTAACCTATAAATAGGATCCCGCAACCGTACAAGCACCAACAACCATCTAATCACACCCAACAACACTTTACCATTATATGTATTAGTGTGTTTTATTCAACATATCGTGTTTAAGAACCTTATAGTGAGTGATAATATGCTTCCTAAAGCAACTGAAATGCAATTAACTCTTTCTTTCTGAATAAGGTAAAAACAACTCTTTCTTTGTAAATGTTTTTAGATTTAAATTTTAGGGTTATATTTTTAAAATTTACAAGATAAATCTTTCATTTTGAGATTCTCAAGAATCCTTTTCTTTTTTGAATGAGAAAATTATTAAAAAAACGACATAGCAAGGTGGCACATCAAGACCAAATACAAAACAAAGAAATACACTAAATTATCATACCTCAAAACACTAAATTTCCCCAATTGGATCAATTTAAGACTTGTGTTAAGGTGATGTAATAAATGGGGAGGCCACTTAATTGTAGGTGGATGGAATTCTAAAATTTTATTTGTACATGATGTATACTTGTGTTAGCATGAGTGGAAACTATATGTCATTTCATATCATATGAAAAGGTTATGCTTGTGTGAATTTAAGCGCGTGAGTGTTACTTTTTTTTTTCATTAAAATATAATTTTTTCATTAATTAACAAAAATATAAACATTAATAAACTACTCAAGTGAATATTGATAAATATGCTTAATCAAGTTCGAGGTTAGATGGTTATGAATTTCTCGATTACGTATCTCATTTTGGTTTCTTCACTTTTCATTTTCATCAACTAAGGAGAACGTTGACTCCATTTCATTTGATTTTATTAAGAAACTGTTATCCTTTTATCTTCTATAATCATATTTTTATATTGCAAAATTACAAAGATGTACATTATATTTTTTATTTTGCTGTTAGACCAAAATTGTGCTAGCTATGAAATAATCACTTATTATTAACTAAAGATCAAATGTTTGTTTGATATCTTTTCTTATTGTGTCGTGAGACGCTTTATATATAACATACCTATAACTTTTGAGACCACCGTTAGAGCGTTACTACGCTAGTGTGTATGTGTGCATAGATTATATCTTATGAAAACTCAGTCTTAGAGAGAAACTCTTAAACCTTATCAAGGCCGCGCGTTTATTTGGAATATTGAAAATAAATATGTAATACACATTAAAGTTGAATAAAAAACTGCGATTGAATAAAAAAATGTGGTTTAATGTGGACCACAATTGATTTTCAATATTCCAAATCAATGACCTAGATAGAGTTTAAAAGTTTATCTTTAAGATTGAGTTTTTACAGGATAAAAAAACCTATATATACATGCATTCTTTGGATAAAGATAATTTAATTAAACATGTGAGAGTAATTTTGTGACATAAAAACTATATACGTTACAAAATTTTAAAAGTTTGAAATCATATAGATAATTTATGAAATATAAAATTCAATAATAAAATACCAATAATTCATGTAAACTATTTCGTAATTTACTTTTATATTATATCAGTATATAATAATTTCATCGGCAGGAGTGGAAATATAATTCAGATGTTAGGCGCAAGAAGTTAAAGAAATTGGTGGGTCCCACAGGCATGCTACCGTGATATTGAGCCAATAAGGTTGTTGGAAATTGGATGGAGACCTAATTGGGCTCATGGACATGGTCAAACTATACGGTGGTTCAGATGGTTGGACACGTTGGGTCCACCACCCAGTTGCTCCTTTTGCGGCTAATGACGTGTCAGATGGACCCAGGTCGCTTCCTAGCGATTAATATATCAACACGTGTCTTCCATTTTTGCCTCAGAAGCGTCAACCTATTCTTTATGATTTTTTTTTTGTTTCTAAAATATAATCAGTTCCTCTTAATTTCGTATATATAATTTATTTTCTATTATCGTACTTTTTTTAAAGTATCATAATCTTACATATATTTGACCCTTCTGCGCACAAAAGTAAAATTATACTAATTTTAATGTTATTTTACTTATTTGGTTAAAATAACGTTAAAAGCATTGATATAATTAACTTCAAATAATAACTTTGATCCGGGTACTCTTTCAGAGGAGACTCTTTATCCAAACTGTGATAGAGGTAAGGTTTATGTCTATCATTTGTCGTAAACTTTAACTAAAACGTGACAATATATTGAGTAAGTTTGTTTGTTTATTCATCTTGTTTTATTATTATTTAATTATTTATGTTTGTATTTTTTATCTACTTTAAATATTGGGGTAGGGAAGGGGTCATATAATAACCCTCATTAATTGAGGTAACCCATTAACCCTGGCAAAAAACGCTCAAATCGTAATTTTTTTTTCATGGTTTTTTTATGCAAAAATAGGGGGCTCCTTTTTTAAGCGTTCGCTAATTCACAAGCGGTTAAAAGTTAAACGAAATGTAAGTTTTTTTTGCGATTTGAGCGTTTTTTGCCAGGGTTAATGGGTTACCTCAATTAAGTTGGGTTATTATTCACTCCTTACCCTATTGGGGTATTTACATATTTATTATTCCAAATATCATTTATTACATATATAGCCAAGTAAAAAAGATCAATTACATATTTCTCGTTTTCAGAATACATTCCTTTCCTAAATAAAATAATCAATTACATATTTCCCTTTCCAACGATAAATATATAATTGATTTTAAGAGATGAGTATATATGTAATAAATGTTTTCAATATATATAAATAAATAATCCTCAAATATTTACAATAGTTTTTTTTTTTTTTGAAAATATTTACAATAGTTAATCACTAAATTAGTTGTACGCATTTTCAATAATGGTGTTCTTCTCTAAGGTCAGAAGTCCCTTTAATATTTGTCATGAACTAAAACCCTTAGCATCCAAATACAATAAATAAATAAATAAATAAATAAATAAAGGCCTAAAACAAGGGATCTTTAGCTCAAACTTTTGTGTCAGCCATTGGTGCATCTATCTATGTGTCTCCGTATAATGATGCCCTCAATTTTTCAAGTTTTGTCCTTTTATGGTAATGAGTTTTGATGCAAAATTGATTTCAAGGTATGTCCAACTCATTACAAGGATGTGTTCAACTCACTACTACAATGCATCCAACTCATTAGAAGCACGAACCCAACTTATTACAACGGTTTTTCGTAGCATGATTCGCTTTTGTGATGTATTTTTTATTACGTACGTGATGACGGGTTAGGCTATGTCAGAGACACGTGCAACAATGCTAAACCAGACTAAAGACCCAGCTTCCCCTTACACATGCTATGAACATCAAGGAAGTAGCTTGTTAAGGCCTGGACATGAGCATCAAGTATGAGACTTTAGACAAACAACCCTTTCATTAGACGACGCTCATGCATGAAAGGAAAGACATAAAGGCAATACTTGTAGAATAGAAGTGTCTTTTCTTTTATAGTGAAATGAACTTTCTGTAGCAACACGGTCACAGGTTGAAACCTAGGGCAAGACAGAGCATGGAAAAACTTAAAGCTAGAATGTTCAACTTGTGTCACAAAAATGGAAAGATTAAGAAAGCTAAAGTCAAGGTGAACGTTACAAGATAGACAACCTGTGGTGAGGCTAATAGTGTTCTTTGTTGGTCATAGTAGAATAGCCAAGTTGATCAAGGATTGAAGACTATTGAAGCAACATAGGCGCCCGTTGTGTCATCAAACTTCACTTATTTGTTGATAAGTACAGAAAAATTGACCAATGTATCCTTCCCTACAAATTTCAGGCATGCACGTCTCACATCTTATAGTCTTCTTATGTTTCTCTCTCTCTCTCTTCCTATATACACACACATACATGTTTGTTCAATTAAGAATCAATTTTAAGTTGAAAAGTGTAAAATCACGTATATAAACACATATGTTTATCCTTTTGTTTTTTTTTTTTTGAGGGGGGAGGAGGTCTTAGGGAAATTGATAAAAGTTGTTGCTATCTGATCAGGTTATGCATTTAAGTTATATGAAACAACATCTAACACAAATAAGTAGTAAAATGTTGCGTACATCAGATCGTGAAGTGATTCGGCGTTTCCTAGAGCATACGCAAAATGGGAGCGAAGTCAAACACATGCTCTTTTATATGTTTTCCTTTCTAGGGGGTGTGAGTCCAATTGTGAAAGCTACTGGAGTTAGACGTTAGTGTAATATTGCTCTCATACAGTGGCGCATCTTAGTGAAGACCGGGGGGGACCGCCCCCCTTGTTTTTTCGTGTAGTAGTGTATATTTTCCGATACGTAGTGTAAAATTTTTTAAAAACCTTTATTTCGTCCACTTAAAAAAATTATTTCGCCCCCCCTGAAGTTTCGGTCAACCTTCGTCACTGCTCTCATAATCATGGGTTAGAGCCCCATTGGAAATAGATCTAATATCATTTAAATTGTTCAAAAAGTTTTATTATCTCTCTATTCCACCGCATCTAGTTGTTAACTTGTTATGCATTTCTATGTTAAAAATAATAATATGCATACAGTTACATATTACCTGTTTATACATCAACATAAATATATATATCATTTATTATACATAGATTTATTATCTTATACACTTAATTTGAATTTAATGTGCTAAAATTCAAATTTTAAAATGAATTTCAATTAAAGATTTTGGTCTATTAAACATTTAACTAATCAAAATTTGGTTATTTGGAATGCTTTAATTGCTTTTCCTTTTTTACCTTTAAATAAAAATTTAATTAAATTAGCATTTAAACCTTAATAAAAACGTCATTCCAGGATTCTGTGTAGATTACTTCCTATGTATAAAATTACCATATTACCCAAAATGGTCGCTTTATAAAGTTCATCGTACTCTTTTCAATCAAATATGTGGGCATATCGTGTCTGTCACTCTTGCTCTATCCTTATGAAGAAGACATCAAGTGATAACAACCTTAACATCTTTCCAAAATACCATTATTCTGAGTTACATATGATTATATATTTAAATCAAACAATAGGACCCACGGTGACCATAAATCCTAGTTTATAAAAAAATCTATCAATTAATAATTGATGTTCAAACATTTATTTTATCAAAACAAGGTTATATCTTAAAAAAAATTCGAAAATACCACATATAACATATTTACATCATTATCATACATAACATTTGCATAATTATTGTTTTTAAATAAAACGTATTTACGTGATTTTATTGGAAATATAAAAACAATTTGTGTGATATGGTTTGAAATAAGAACCGATGTGTGATTTAGATTTTGAAACCAAATTCAACTTGCGTGGTTGTCATTGTGCATTAAATCACATTTACGTGATTTATATATAATGAGAGATCAACACATAAATTTATCTGATGATCATGTAAATTTTACAAAAAAAAAAAAAAAAAAAAAAAAAAAAAAAAAAAACATAAGGTTTCACATGATAAAAATCACCCTTATATACAAAGTTTTAATGTCTATATATATATCGTTAAATTACGGTTTTAACAATGTGGTTTAAGTATTTTAAATATTTCGGCCTAAAATAAAATATTCTAACAATTCGGCCCATGTGGTTTAGATAATGAGCGTTTTTGGCCCCCAACTATATGTAAGTTTTTGGTCAAAACCGTTATAATAGTTAAGTTTGAGGGGTAAAAACCGTTAATTGTCTAAACCATAATGGCTGAATTGATATAAAATTCTATTTTAGGTTAAAATAGAATAAAACACTTAAACAAAATGGAGCAAAATCGTAATTTACTTTTTTTTTTATTTCTTTAAAAACGATAATTAAAGAAAATAAAATGGCAAAAACCCTTGCGAGAAAAAGGAGGGGTTTTGATGAGTAAAATAGTAAAGTGTTTTGATTCCTTGCATTTTTTATTGAAAGCCATTCCATTTGTTCTGGCATAGTTTCCATGATTGTCCATTTGCGAGCTCTATTCCAAGTCACCATCCAGATTTCTCTCTCTAAGATCTAGTTTCTCTCTCTAAAATCTTTAATTTCCTTCTTCTTTCTGGGTTTGTTTTGTTTGTGTTCAAGAAAGTTGAAAAAAATCCAAACTTTCTGAATCTTTGTGTCTTCTTGATTTTTGTTTTTTGTTTGCTCTGCTTTGTCATCTAAAGAAAGAAGATGACAGTTGAGGAAATTAGAGGGGGTGATAATGAAATTGACAGGTTTCCCATTGGGATGAGAGTTCTTGCTGTTGATGACAATCCAACATGTTTGAAATTATTGGATAATCTTCTAAGAAAGTGCCAATATCAAGGTTAGTTCTTGAATTCTTGTGTATGTGTGTGTGCCTGTTTTAGGTTTCAATTTTAAGCAACGTGTGGCAATTTGTAGTCATGGTCAACGAAGTTCAAGGCTGGATGTTGACTGAATGTGATTCAGATTGTTGTTTTGTGGAATACTGATATGATTTTGATCTTTTTATGGGTTTCAATTCTTTGGTTTAAAGATCATGTTTGAGTGTTCATAAATCATAACCAATTGTTGTACTTTCACACAGTTACAACCACAAATCAAGCAATAACAGCGCTGAATATGTTGAGAGAAAATAGAAACAGATTTGATTTGGTCATCAGTGATGTTTATATGCCAGACATGGATGGTTTCAAGCTTCTTGAACTCGTCGGACTCGAAATGGATTTACCAGTCATTAGTAAGCAGAATGATGAATTTATGATTCAGTTTTGACCTTTTGAGGTCAAACAGATTTGTTTATTCTAATAACTGATTAAAGATTCATGAAATTGTTTCAGTGTTATCAGGAAATGGTGACAGGAATCTTGTAATGAAGGGGATCACTCATGGTGCTTGCGATTATCTTGTGAAGCCAGTTCGCCTTGAGGAGATACGCAACATATGGCAGCATGTGATCAGGCGAAAAGTCGAGTCAAAATCACAGTCAAAGTCAAAAAACAATCATGAAAAATCAGATCAGGGGAATGACAGTGGAGATCAGAACGAGAAGTTGAACAGGAAAAGAAAAGATGAAGATGAAGATGAAGAAAATGGAAATGAAAGTGATGATCCAGCGACGAAGAAGAAGCCACGAGTAGTTTGGTCTATTGATCTTCATAGAAAATTTGTTGCTGCTATTAATCAACTGAGCGTTGAGAGTGAGTCCTTTCTAGTAATTTGGCATGTGTTACGATCTTTAAAATTTGCTAATGTGGTTTTTTTTATTCTAAATAACATAGAAGCTGTGCCTAAAAGGATTCTTGATTTGATGAATGTGGATGGACTCACTAGGGAAAATGTAGCAAGCCATCTGCAGGTGCTTACATATTCTCTTCAAAAAATGGATATATTTGTCAATTAGATGAAGAAAAACCTTGTTATGTGGTGGTTAAGGAGAGAAGAAAATCATTCTTGGTAATTGATGGATAGTTTAAACGTATAAGCATCAGTGTTTTTTGCAATTAAATGGATTAAAAAGAAAGGTTTTTTTTTTTTTTTTTTTAAATGTGGGTGGAATAAAAGTAGTAAAAGTTCATTTTTGGCGATTAAATGGAAAAATAGTAGGCTTTCTTTTGGCAATATATATAAAGAAAAGTTCTTTTTTTTTAAAAAAATTAAATGGTATTTTGGAATTTAATGAAAATTCCCATGTGGGAAAGAATTGAATTTTGCTTATTTTGGTGTCTTTTCTTCAGAAATATAGGCTTTATTTGAAGAGGATCAGTCATCAGGCTAACATGGTGGTTGCATTTGGAGGCAACAATGATGCATCTTCTTATATGAGGATGAACCCTCTTGATGGCCTTGGAGATTATAGGACATTATCATGTTCAGGAAGATTGCCAAACGCCACGTATGCACCAGCTGGCATGCTAGGTAGGCTCAACAGTGCAACTGGTGTAGCCCTGCATAGCCTTACGGCTCCACCCGTGGTCCAACCAAATCATGCCCAAACCAAGCTCCAACCAGTTGCATCCTCAAATCATCTAAATATGATACCTTTTCAAGGAATCCCACCATCTTTTGATCTTGATCAACTACAGTACAGTAATAAACCAAATGCCCAACAAGAGGACTTCACTTCTATTGAAGAATCCCGAATCTTTACAGGTATATCCATACATTAGATTTCAATTTTCTGATCTTGAGTCTTTGCATTGTATTGATTCTTGGGTCCTTCCAGGTACCAATCTGGCTGATTTCAATTCCATTGATGAAAGGCAGAAACTTAGAGGTACGAAAACCATCACATTCAATTCAATAGATGAATCTTGAAAATTTGTTGTTTAATCCTGAATATTTACAGGTTCTAGTACCTTCACAGATCCTATTAGCGTTCTTGCAAGTCAAGGGGGTGTGAAGAAGACTTCCACAGGCACAGAATCTTTTGACCTTCTTTCCATTAGTTCTGGCTTTGTTGACCAGAATGGTAGTCAACCACCAAACTTTTCTTCTAATTTACTGCCCCTAGACGAAAGTTACAGTCATCGTGCCACCACTAATGGCGGTTTTAGTTCTAACATCACCACAACAGCAGCTGTACCTGTTGAAGCTCTTGGTGGTGGCTTAGTGGGTGACATTGTTCAAAATGTTAACAGATCTTTATGTAACCAAAAAGGAGGACCATGTGGTAAACACGGCTATAGCCCATATTCACAGAACGGTTTTTCCACACTAGACACTTCCACTCTAGCCAATTATGGTGGTTTGACTAATCCTGTGAGCCACAGTAGAGCAAATGGTGGTGGTTCAACTCTTGTCCAGACTGAGCAGACAAAACATCAAAGTGGTTTTGTTTCAAGCAATGGTTATGGTTCATTGGATGATATTATACCTGGAATGAAGAAACGGGTACAATATTTTGATCATCTTCCCTATATTAATTAGCCAACTTAATTGTCATTTAAACAATTGCAAATGAGTCAAATTCGGTCTGAGTTACACTCACTGTATCTTTTAACCTTTTACTAAGATTTTGTTCCTTGATTGGAAATCTTGTATTTTACATATCCATACGATTGAGTCCTTGGGTTTCCGAAATAGTGTAAAAAGAAGTGCTTCAAATTATTGCTATTTGACTCGGGCCTGTTCTAAAAAGTCGAGGTATTTCGAATTGTTTGTTGACACGGACAAAGTCAGGAAAAACCTCTAAAATATTTTCAACATTGTACCTTGGACATATAATAGTTCCGAATCGAATCTCTTTAGAAAGAAGATCTTTTGTATCATGGTAGCCTGCTCCAGTCCTCTTACGAAACTTTCATTATTGGGTTAGCCATACACTTCACATGTTTTTTTTTATTTATACTGTTAATTTTTTTTTAATTATTTTTTGCAATGCAGGAACAGGAGACTATGATGCTAATGAATGGAGAATTTGGGTATGATTCTTATATGGGTCCGGGTCGTTTGTATGATGAGTCTAGGTAGCATTTTGTTTCTAGAAATTGCAACCATTTAGAGGAATTTGTATTTATCTTTAATCTTCCTTGGATGTTGTCTTCTTTTTTCGTGTCATGGGTATGATGACATAAGATATATTAATTTTTCTAATATATAATTTTTCATAATGTCTTATGTCTTTTTGTTTAAGGTAATATAGCGTGACAATGATACGTCTTATATTTCTTGTGGTGTTATATTCAAACTTCCAAAATTAGGCTGCAAACAACACTTTAAAATCAACTCAAAACAGTTTACGTAAACCTCGTGAGTTTTACGTAAACCTTGTATGAATATCATCTATGTTGTTACATGATATATATGTATTTAGGAAAAAAAATTACAAACTTCTATTTTTATTGTTTTTTTAATATAAAAAAATATAACTAATATCATTAGTTTTTTTAGTATTATAAAAAAGAAAGACCGAAACGAGATATGGTCATACTTTTGCTTTGGCTCTCAAAATGATTCATGTGTTCCTAATCAATTTGGGTTTTGTTTATAATTAACATGTTAAATTTGATTAACAAGTCACGTGATGAAAATTTAAAATTTAATAACAATATTAAAACTATAAGAAAACTAAATTATGTAAAAACAGTCAGCCAAATAAATAGTGGTAAAAAATAATTTAAAAAACGCGCTGAACCGCCCTGTCGGATCGGGAATCAAAGGGGAGGGCTAATCCAAAAAACACAAATGAACGGCCATCAAATGAACCATCAGTTGAGCCGATTCACTGTAAGAACATATTTTAACATGATCATATTTGCTTTAACATTGTTTATGTTTGCTTAAAATATGTTCTTAATTCTATAATGTTTTTCGTATTTTTTAACTATTTATCATGCCATCCGATTTTTGAATTTGGTCTAACCAGGCCAATAAGACATCTAATTCAAACCAATAGGACGTCTAATTCAACATCCGGTCTAGTCATGAAAACATTGTTGGTACATCTTTTGCTATCTTTTAGAATGATGGTTGTGACATCTATTTTATAAAACAATATTTAAATTTATAGTTATCCTATTCAAATACTTATTTAATACACAATTTGCACGTTTGAGTGAAGTAATAAAATCAAACTAAAAGTCACTTATGGAGTTTCTACTACATTTTTGTGTTAAAGCTGAAAAGAAGAGGTATAAAAAATGATTGTATGTAAAGTTGAGTTATATGCGCATATTAGTTTGCATTTAAAGTATATGCATGTGTTCTTATGAGATAAATTACGTTTACATTAGCATACACCAATGTTGTAGAAATCGTTAAATGCTACTTGGGTGTTAAGGTATGGACTATGAATTAATTGGATTATATAGATCGGAATTTTCGTATATAATTTTTCAAAATTATATATATAACCAAATCTTTCTACATGATTTATATAAAAATATTCATTTGTATATATATGAGTTTGCCAGAATTTTAAGTTTCCGTCAAAAATCTTACTAGTATTTCAAATGTTGTCAAAAAAACTCGCTTGAATTTCAAAAGTCGATGGAATTTTCACAAGATCGGTTGATTTTTGGCCAATTTCTGGCTATTTAGGCCAATTTTTTATCTGACCAATTAGTTGGTCAATAAACTAAAATTGAAATTACGAACCACCACCTAGCGCCTAGGCACTAATTAATCGGCCATTTATGTTGATTTTTACGACACTGGCATACAATATTATGTTTCATACATCATGTATTCAGCTTAAAATATTAATTTAATTAACAACTAAATCCAATATTATTAAATGATAATAACTTTCTTGATTTTTGAAATTAATAATACAAGCTTAAGTGCATTGAACCTAAAAAGTGTAACAATTATTTTTTAATTATGTAATTTATGAAGGCATTATAAACTACATAATTTTCTATTCACAAACTAGTGAATAGATATGAAAAATAATTAATATATCATTAAGTAAATGAATTTAATCTGCAATTAGTTATAAAGTTTTTAATTAAACTTCTTTTTTTATCTAAACTTCTATTTAGATCTCTTACTATTATTAAAATTCAAATTATATTCATTAAAATATTCAATAATAATAGTAATAATAGTAATAATAGTAATTATTTTCCATGAATTATTTTTAAGTACTTTAAAATATTTAGCTTCATAGGATTATTTGAATGTTAAAATATAATATGTATAATTATTAAAAAAAATCAATTGTAGTTCTTATTTTTTTATAGACATAACCCGTGTAACACACGGGATTTAACCTATTAATTAATATACGAGTCTATACAAGTTTTATAAGCTAGTCTATTGTAATAGAAGAGTATTTAAGAAAGTCACATGTCATTTTATGATGTTTCTTTAACTTTGTAAATGCCTTTTATATTAAAGAAGAGAGCAGATGTCATTATGTGAGGTATTATAATCCTATTTCTCAATTTTCTTTTTATTTAAACTAGGTTTATACCCGCCGCGCGTTGCGGCGGATTATCACAATACACTCTTCTCAACGGGTATTATATGTCATTTGCAGAAGCATATGTTACATAGCAAAATCAAATCTCTTATCACGAACTCTATACAAATTTTCATAAAAACATAAAATCATACAAATATGTTACGAAAATAATAAAAAAATTAAATTCACTAACTAAATCCTTCTCATCGGCAACCAATTGGTTGAATTAAAAAAACCCCAAATCTCTAAGCACACATCGATTTTCTATGAAAACGAACAAATAACAGTTACCTTTTCCAAACACCACCAAAACCATACAAAGAACCATATTTTTTCACTAATCCTAGAGATAAAACCCCTAAACCCTATTTGGGTCGTTAATTTGAAATCTTGAAAATAAATACGTGGTCCACATTAACCCACATTAAAACTGACTTGTTTATTTAACACCAAATTTTTTATTCATGTTCAATGTGCAGCTCATTTTTATTTTCAAAATTCCAAATCAATGATCTAGATAGGGTTTAAGTATCCGCTCTAGAATCGGGTTTTAACAGGATACAAACTATATATATATAGGGTTTGGTTCCTTTGTTAACCCTTCCTTATTTCGTTAACTAAATAACTACATTTTATTACTTTGTGGACTATATTAAAGTAAATTTAATGATGTAGGTTTTTTCTTATTTTTTTATTAATGTAAGTGGACCCTACATTAATTAAAAAAGAAAAAAAAACATACACATTTAGATTTACTTTAATGTGAGCCTCAAAGTAATAAGATGTGTTTATTTGGTTAACTCAATAAATATGCGTAAAACCCACACACTATTTAATATTTTCAATGTGTATATATATGTGTGTGTGTGTGTGTGTGACCTTTAATATTTTCAATGTGTATATATGTGTGTGTGTAGGACCCATTTTACTATTCCCCTCCATGTGATTTAATATATAGAATAATAAGAAATATATTGAAAATAATATATTTTTAGATATTTAAATATATAAAATTATAAATAATAAATGAGTAAACTATTATTTAACTTTTTATTTATTTCCTTCCGTGTAACACACGGTTTCTTACGCTATTTAAATAATATAACGATAAAGCTATATTAAATTACTAACAAATACAAGAAACAAGAAGAATAATAATAGTTAGAAAATGTTTTACTTTATTCTACCCAACCAAGTTCCCGAGCGCGTTGCTCCCACAAAGAAGTCAACTTTTTTTCTTGTCTTGTTAGAGCCTCGGCTTGTTCTCTTGCTTGTTCACATGTTTCAGTAGCAGTGTTGCATTTTTCAGCCTCTTTTTGATACTGTGAAGCCACCCGTCTCGCTTCTCCGAATGTAGTATTCATATGGCGTATGTGTGCTTCACCAACTGTTTTCTGCAACTTAAGTTCTTCTGATAGTAAATCCACAAACTGCTTCTCCATTTCTTCTTTGAGATCAGGATCATCTTTCCCACAATCTGTGTTTTGCCAAAAAATTAGTTGTTAAGACGTTTGGTACTACGTTTTAAATGTGATTACATATGACATGAAATTACCAAAAAGAGATAATTAACTAAGCAAAACAGGCTTTAGATATGGTGTTTGGATGTGGTATTCTATCGTTTGAAGCTATGACAGTCAATTATATCATATAAAAGGGGGTATGAGTTTATTGTAATCTTTCACTTTAACCAGTTTTATTCATGCAAGAAAACACTAGAAATTGATTATTTGCATAATAAGATCATCATCACTTAAATAGCAGATGTGAGTATTCAAAATAAAGAAACAATTATTTGCATAGTGCAATAACAGAGTAAGCTCTCACCTGTTACAGAAAGGTTGACCAAGCCTGAAATAAATTAAACAAGAAAATAAAATTTTTTAGTATAATTTCATCTTACAGATGTATGAAAAACTCGAATTGACACAGATGCATCATAAGTATCCATCTCAGCATTGATCAAACAATTAACTCATTGCATGTAACCTATTTTTGTTTTCAAAATCAGGCACTTGAATTTTAACGTTATTTTACTTATTCAGTGAAAATAACGTTAAAATCGTTTCGGACGGTTGATCAAGCATCATGAGCCGAGGGTCTCACTGGAAGCAGCCTCTCTACCCCTACAAGGTAGGGGTAAGGCTGTCTACATCTCACCCTCCTCAGACCCTGCCTTAGCATGCTAATGGCAGGATATACTGAGTACGTTGATTGAAGCAGGCACTTGAATTTGAGACAAGATTCTTACCATGTAAAGAACAGATTGTGTTGGTAATTGTTGATGTATATGAAGTAAAATGGCCCAATTAATGAAGATCCATTTTTATTGGAAACAACATGAGACCCAAATTCTAGAATAAACCCTAAACATTGCATTCACCAGATTTTAGGATGTTCTATTGCATACATCATGAGACCTAATTTACCTATCATTTCACATAAATTCTGTGATGTTTGCAAGCCAGTACTATGTAAAAGATTGGCAAGTTTCTTGTGCTGATTTTGAATAAACCAATAAATCGAATCAAACTCTTTTTTCATAGTAAATTGTCAATCAAGAACAAAAATTAAACCCAAATCTTTCTCCAAAAAACTAAAAGATAATGAATCAGGTACTGCACTCCAGTTTCGCAAGATATCAAAAACTTTATAGAAACCCCAGATCAAATACCGTCTAAAATAAGGATTTGGTTACAGTAACATAAACATTAATGGGAATGATCAAGTTAAACTGACGGTTAAAAGCAAAACCCCCGAAAATTAACCAGATCAAATAAGAACGAAAGGAGTTTGATCACCAGGAGCAAGCTTGAGCAAGGATTGAGGAGGAGGACAATCACAAATGCACGGAGTACAAGAGATCGAAGAACTATGTTTCAAATTAAAACCCCTTTTGAGCTTCCAGTAAAGAGTTGGTCCGGATACACACAATGCTGAAATCACAGCCAAAATGACCAAACAACACCGGAAACAAGACCCAGATCGTCTTGTCATCTCTCTCCCTCTCCACACAATTCGATTATTTCTTCGTATGTGTAAAAGGTATTCGAGATCTCATGGAGTGACGGTGGTTTGTGTAAAAGAATTTGAGGAGAATGTAGCATGTGAAGGGTTCGGTATTTAGGAATTAGGATGAAGATATGCGAGTTTGCATTTGTTGAGAACCCTCCTGCTACAAGTGGAATTGATGAGCGGCCCTAAGAATTCAGGTGTCTGGAATGAAACGGGAAAAGAGGCCCCTAGCGAATTTAAATACTAAAGCAGAGGTGTTAAAAAAATCAAAAACCGAACCGTATTTGTAACTAAAAAAACGAATTTTGAAATTGGTTTTCAGTTCGGTTTCCAACCATATCCGAGTTCCAAATTACATTCCTAATCGTATCCGAATTCTGAATTTTGGTTTTCGGTTCGGTTTTCGGTTCTATTTTAGTTTTGAATTTGGTTTGTTTGGTTTATTCAGTTAACGGATTAAGTCTAATTCTGATTTAAAATTATTATTTTATAAACACTATATAAGATAAGGTTCGATTTATTCGGCTTTTTAACAAGTTTATTTGGTTGAATTCGGTTTGTAACCGGTTATTTTGTTGAATTTGGTTTGTAACCGGTTTATTTGGTTTTTAATTAGTTTATTCGGTTTGTTTGGTATTAATCAATAATCATAACTGAACCGAACCACTTCCCGACTTGGGTTTTCGGATAGAATGAAAACCAGTTAAATCAAACCAATGAACACAACTGATTTAAATAACATAAAAGTAACTTCCTATTCTTTATAAAGAATTACTTTTTGTAACTATTAAACAGTGTTTTTATAAATAGCTCATTTTCGTTATCTATAACTTGTTGGTTCTCGTTTAAACGAATATTTGGATATACGTATACATAAAAAAAAATTGTGCCCCCTAAAAAAATGGGCCGTGAACGGGGGTCGGGTTTGCCCCTCCCCCATGCCACCCCTGTTGATGAGATAAAAATTTGCAAAAACTCAGATGATTAAAAGTTAAACATGCGTTACGATTAACAAATGAAAGTTATAAGAAAATTATTTTATTTTAAAATACAGGAATAAATTCTAAATTTTGTAAAGTTGAGAAGATCGATATTGCAATTTAAATTTTAGAGTAAGTTTTGAAACTTTTCAACATAAATTGTTTACCAAAAAATAAATTAATGCATTATAATTATTTACAAAATTAATAAATTAATACAAAACAAATATTAATAAAATGAATAAAGTAGAACAAAATAAATCCACTTTAAAAAATACTATCATATACTTCTAATATACAAATTCATTGCGTGTATAAGATTTAATTACACAATTGGTCCATGTGTTATATTGAATTTGTGTTAGCAATTCATAAGTTTGAGAAATTAAACCATCATTAAAAATGATCACTATACCATATTAATATTTATTGTTATTGTTATAATTATTGATGTTGTTGTATTCAGTGGCGGATCCAGAATGTCTACTGAGTGGGGCCAAAAACAATATAATAAATTACATCAAAATTATAAACAATAAACTTCATTACATTCCTAACGTTTTCAAGTGCTTCCTTTTCAACCGCACAAATCACACAAGCCTTCAAAAAATCATCACCAATTCGATTACACAAATTTGTCTTTACGATCTTTACTGGCAAAAAACATCTTTCAACTATTGCAGTTGAAACCATGTGGGCCTTAAAATAAATTCCATGGGGGCCTAATTGATTTATTTAATCAAAATTAATAGAAATTACATGGCTATTAGCCTATTAAGAAGTTAAGTGGGGTCCTTCCACCCACTCAACCCTTCTTCCATCCGCCTTGGTTGTAATGATTTATATTAATATTATTACATAGTTGATTCATATGATATGTTAATTTTCCACTAATTGTCCCTATCTTTAAAAAATTATGCCAGTGATCCGAGCTATTTACAAAAATCTAACATTAGTGGTTCGTAAAGTGCAACCGGTAACTTTTCCGGTTAAATGTTGTAAATTGGTTGAAATGCCATTCATTAAAAGCAAAAGCCAATCTAGTGTTTGTTAATCTCAAAAGCACTTTTCATTTTAACTTATTAACTTATTGACTTTTTGAAGAAGTTAATAAGTTAAAATAGTGTTTGTTAATCTCAAAAGTACTTTTCATTTTAACTTATTGATTAGTCTTGAAAAATTGTTTTCAAGAAGCTAAAAATTCTAGCTTTTGGAAATAGCTCTTAACTTTTTGACAGAAAGCCATAAGTTAATAACCACTTTTGACAAAAAGTCATTTTGAAGTTAAATAAGCAATCCCAAACAGCCCATAATCTCCATCCACGTTCTCGCCATCCCATTCCCATTGTCTCAAATCCACCCCGTCCTCCCACCCATTTCATGATTGCAACACCACCATCCACCATTTTCAGACTAACACAACCAATAGTTCCATCTACCCATCAATCCTCTCCGACTCCGAAGTCCAAACATATGTGAATTTAAACGTACATGCAAAAGATCAAAATGTTATACATCTTTAATAATGATACTCAATTTGGATTAATCTTGACAGATTATCATAGGTTAACACTTTAAGACAAAGTTAAAAAAATGATATAAACGATATATATCTATATGTGTGTGTGTATGTCTATAGACACACACACACACACACACATATATATATAGGATATTAGGATCCAATTCAAATACAAACCGACTATTGCATTCAAATAGTACAAAGTCTGCTTTGTGTGATAAAATCACACAGACACAAAGTTATCACTCATAACCGTCTGTGTGATAACTCCGTCTGTGCATCTTAACTTCGTCTCTATTTGATTTTATCATGCAATAACTATTAAAAAATGCATGATAAGATTACACAAACTTCATACGCTTTGCATGTCAATTTGTCAAAACCAATTTGAACTTTAAGCTTTCATCATACACACATATGTGTGGAGATGTTAATTTTAAAACCATTAAAAAGTTGAGAACTCAGATTAAGAAATATAGATATAACATTTCAATAAAATTTGTAGCATTAAGAAAATTGTGTCTATTTCTCACTACTGTTATCCATTCAATTTAATTTGTAAAATTAAGAAAATTTGTTAAATTAAATTTTTTAACTACTCAGTTATAATAAAATTGAACTACTTTTATCTATTTCTCACTACTTTGTGTTCATCCCGTGGGTGTTTGATCGGTAATTTCCCTTTATCGGGTTATGTTGATAAGTCAGTCGGTCTCTCTTTGATCAACGAAGACCAGTCACTTATCTTTGGTCATCTCCTGAGCCATTACGTGTGCCTCAGACCTATTTTGGGGATTTAGGGTTCTTCATTGACTCTCCCTACAGGCGATATTGACGCAGATGTTAGCGCGACGCTGTTATGATTGAATGTTATCCGAGTTAAAGCTAAGAGAAGGTCTAAGACTCTAAGTACGACATGGCAGGATCAAAGGACAGTGAGTACCAGCTTGGCTTGCAACCTCAGTTGCAGCCATGGCAATTTAATCTTTTTGCTTGGATGTTAAATCATACTAAGCCTCAATTCCAGAGGTCAATTTTTAATGATAAGATGAGTTTTGATTAATGTAAGTTTGCAGCAATTAATCTTTGATCATGTTTTGTACAACTTTTATGCAATTTGGGTGTGATCTTGATTTCTGTCAAAGGTGTGTCTAACAGGTTTAATTTGGTTGTGATTTTGTAATTGGTAGGACTGATTCAGATGCAAAAGACAAGTCTATGCTACTTTCTTTCATTATGTTCATCAACCCAGGGCTGTGATAAACAAATCGTTGTAATTTTATCGTCACGATCAATCTCTCAACATAAACTGCATTTGGTATCATGGAAACCAATAACTAAGTCAGAAGTCAAAGGGGTTTGGGTCCCTAAAGGATATGAATAATGAATCTATCTATTCCGGTCAAATGGTTATGGAGGGTTAAATTGGATCAAAATGGTTTATGGCTCAAGGAAATCGCTTTGATCCAGAATAATAGGAAAACCATCAATGCCATTTGAAAAATCAAAACTACTCTTTATGAGTTTAATAAAATACCAAAAAAAAACATGCATTTCAATAATTACAACAATAATCAAGAAAAACAAGGCATCTGATGATTGAATTGAAGAGAGTGCGGCTCAGATCTGTAAATTGGCAATCAGACAAAGGGCCCGGACACCGCCATGGCTGCAGGACCGGTTGCATGTCAAGAGAAAAAAATTACACTTTCCTCTCCAACATACCATCCGGGTTGCCCCGCCAAGATACGGGCCGAATTCAATCCTATGCCCGATTATGATGTTCGGAAAATAATTCATACAGAAATTATTATCATCGCCGTCTCCAACTATCATCATCATCCTCATCGTAGCTTTTGCATACACACACATGTATATGTATATGTAAGAAGATTTTTTATTTTCTTTTTCTTTTTTTGAACAGCATTCATGAATATATGTATGTAAATATATATATATATACTAGGTTAGAACCCATATATAGAGAGAGAAAGAGAGGGATTGAGAACAATCGCATCCCATATAATCTATCTATACCTATATAATTGCTGTTTTCTGTTACATCATCCAAGGGTTGTTGATTTTGAGCCAAAAAATGGGGACGAACTCATCGGCTCACCAAGATCCGAACCGATCCGATCAGATCAGATGATGGGTGGCAAGAGAGGGGCAACAACCCTTTGAAAACTCCCCGTCTGTCTCTCTCGCCGGAGCCTCTTTCCGAACATCCTTCTTCAGATCCCTAATCTTGGTTACATGTAACAAGGGTTTTATAGCGACACCAATTTACCTTTATGTCCTCAGCTTTTGCAGAAATTTCCGAAGTGCTGATTTGGGAATATTGTTTCAACATTTTCAGGTTATGGGACGATATTAATTTCTTATAGTAAAAAATAAAAAGAACAATACAGAATTTTTTTAATCTATTTGAAACATAAAAATGACTAAATTTAATGAAAAAATAAAAACTTTCTCGATAAAAAAAGAAAGAAATGAAAAAAAATGCTTGACAATATGTTATTTTTATGTTATCCATTTTTTCAATCAAAAATCCGAGTAGCAAAGCTAATCTTACGAACCCATCTTTTGAATCAACAAGTAAAAATAAAATCTATGGGACGGAATAGAAATGCTTATCACGATGAATTATATTTGTTTGATACAGTATTGTCAATATAAAGGTTAATAAAATAATACGATGAAAAAGTACAACAAAAGATTAAATAATAGTAAAAAAATTGTGTTGGACTGGCACTGCATATGCATATATATTAGAATTTTTAGTTTAGATAAAAAATAAATAAAGAAAAGTAGAAAATAGATTTATACAATCAATAGTGTATAGAATATATAATAAGTCAAATAAAAAACTTCGAGTTTTAAAGGAATTAAATCATTCTGAGTTTGACAATTATTTGAATAAATTTCAAGCTATTAAAAAATTAAAAGTAATAACTTCATATTACAAGAAAACTAACGATGGACTTACATCGCATACAAAAAGCACTAAACAAAAATAGCTTCGTATTTCCGCTACATCATCGAACCCACTTGAACATACGAGTTATGTCACACCCCGAGCCGGCGGGGTTGGATCGGAGTCCCCGTCGGGCGGAAGGTTCCCGGAGCGCGATATCGTGAGTGATAATCGGGTTGATCAGATTGTTTACATAGCATCAATGTTAAGAATATCCAAAGCACAATAAAGCATTAAGATAGGATTACGAAGTTAAATTACAATGTTGATGTTTGATAATTTAACCAAGTAAACCTATCCAAAAGAATCAAATGTTTCTATCTTGTATCTGTACAAGATATCAAAAGAGATTCGAATTAACTACAAAAGATGTGCTCTTCAAAAGTCTGCTGGGTCCTCTAGTTGGGCTACCTAACATGCAAATTCTGAACCTTAGCTTATACCTGTGCGTCACCTGAGAAAGCATGTAAGAAAACGAGGTCAACACAATGGTTGGTGAGTTCATGTAGTTTTAGTATGTGAAAAGAAGCTTTTGTTTATTGAATCAAAGTTTACAAGTCTATATTATTTGTATGTATTAGCTTCAATATGAGTTTAACAAGCATCGTGTTTAGAAGTTTATGATAATCCCCCAAAAGCATTCATGTATCCCCTAGGTAACAACCCTAATCTCATTAACACCACTTGTATCATCCAACTCGGTATGCTTATATATAGGGCATACCCCTGGGTCAAGCCTACGACCCGCCCAGACGACGTCCCACCACATACTAAGTCGCATAGGACATTGTTGTTAATGATAATTAAGCGTCTTACCTAACATTCCACCTGCACAAAGTAGTATATGAGTATCAAGTTTGAGAGGCACCATTATGGACGGCTTAATACCCTAGGGAATTTAGCTTCCATCCATAACGGCCCTGATGAATAAATCAAGAAGAACACTGAATGACTAGTAGGGCTTGACCACTGTCAAGGCTCGGCGGTCACTCAGTCTGTCTTCCATGATTCTAACAACGAAGAGCACTGATGACTAGTAGGGCTTGACCAATGTCAAGACGCGGCGGCCATCAGTCGGTCTTACGATGTCCGACAAGGAGGAACACTGATGACTAGTAGGGATTGACACCTATGTCAACACGCGGCGGTCAACAGTCTGTCCTACAATGTCCTATAGCTTAATCATACAAGTTTAAAGCATCCACATAGTTTTACTGATGACTAGTAGGGCTTGACCAATGTCAAGACGCGGCGGTCAATCAGTCTGTTGTCTGAGCCTTCTCAAGTATATCAAGCATTCACATTAGCATCATCAGATAGCAAATACCCTTAGCACTTGGTATTAATACATAGCTTTAGTATTAGCAAGTAGCTTATGCCTTTAGCACTTGGCATAATCAAATAGCATTGAGTTTGAATAGTGTCTTAAACATTTATGAGTATCAAGACTTCCACCGTGTCAAGCATCCAAGAGTTTCAAGCAATTACGTGCTTTAAGAATTCTAAGCATATAAGTCTCTGTGAGTTCAGTTCTCGGGTTTAAGTTTAAGCAAATAAATGTATGTGTAAAACTGGCTTTAACACCTAGATTAAGAGTGTAAGAGATTAACCTTTAAAATAAAGATATAAAGTATTAGTGTTTAGAATATGCGTTCATAGTATTAGTTTTCGAAGCGAGTGTATCAAGTGTTAGCATTTAGCTTAAGTGTTTCAAAGCCTTAGCATCGAGTATGTTGTCTAAGTATCGAGTTTATAGCATAACATCAAGCGTATAGTTTAAGCACCTAGCTTTTAGCATAGGCATTTAGCCTAAAGTTTGAGAATAAAGTTTATAGCACAATCATCAAGCGTATAGTTTAAGCCTAAAGTTTCATAGCATAAGTGTCAAACATAAAGTTTAAGTATAAGTAATAAGTCATAAGTGTCAAGCATATAGTATAAGCACCACGAATAAGTGTAAAAGCATTTCTTTAAAACATTTCAATATTTGTTTAAAATGTATACATGCTCCTCAGTCCAGAGGTAAAAACAAAATAGTTTGAAAAGGGACAATGAACTCACCTTGTAGCTGTTAGGGTTGACTTAGCTTAAACAAAATGCACGCGCTCTTGATTGTAGTGGTTGTGAATTCAACTTCCTGTATTTATTTCACGTTGTTGTAACTTATAAGTATAAGTCTTTGAATGTGTGTTTGTGTGTGTGTTTGTGTTAGCCCTAAAGTTGGCTAACCCTCGTGAGTCTTGGTCATGATCCCTGTTCGGTCCCGTATATTTGGTTTAAGTCAATAACATTATAGGTTATCATCCGGTAGGTTTGAACTTGATTCATCCTTGAAATTTGCACATCTTGTCATTAGTCATAGTCCATTTGCTTTGATAAAGGCTTAGTGCTTATTTTCCAATTCCACTTTGTTGATCTTGTACATTTTGAACATTTATTGCATAATTATGAATTAATTAACAATCATTCTTTTGACATATATTGTTTTGATCTTGTGAAATGTATTAAACCCCTGTGGGCCTAAAATGGAATGTGGACCGAACACTACGACCAAGTTACTTGTTGGGCCTCCGTGTAACAAGTTGGGCCTTGGGCCCAAGCCTATGGGCCTTGGAATAACCTTGAACAATTGAGAGTTGTGAGGCCTATTGGAATGTGTGGGCCAATGATATAGGCTGTTGAAATACAAGGGCCCGGCCAAATGTTACAATGCATAGTAATCATGTGGCCTTGTGGGCCTCTATTGGGCCACGAGGGTATTATTGGGCCAGAGGTGGGCCCAGGCAAGAATTGTTGGGCCTAAAGTTATAATGGGCTGTAGGAACCATAATTGGGCCAGAAGTAGGCTATTGGCCAAGCCAATTGCAAGGTGGCCCCAAAGTTAGGACAAGTGCTTTAAAAGTAGGCCTTGGGGTCAATTTCTGTGGGCCTCGGGCTGAAATTGCCGGGCCCCATGGATTTCATCAAGGCTTGAAGTAAAATAGGTCTTGGGCCAACCTGGGCCTGATTCTTTTGGGCTGAAATTGAGTGTGGCCAAGTTATTCCTTGGGCACCTAATGGCTCTGGGCCGAATTTGTCACTTGGGCCGATTACATAGGCTGTTTTCAATCATGAAGCTGGGCTTGACACAAAGTGGGGTGTAGGTTGTTTAAGTGGACTGTGGAGTTATGCGGACCACTGTTGGGCCGAGTGGGCTAATGTGGCCTGATTACCTTCTCCATGGGCCATATGGATGTTATTGGACCAACGAGTTTTCTGGGCCAAAAAAAGGTACTGTTGGGCTATCACATGTTGCTGGCCTGCCTACTATTGTTGGGCTTGAAACAGTCCTTTGGGCTGTCTGGTGGATACATGGGTCTGAATGTGTTAAGTGGGCCGAACCAGATAATTGGGCCAATGGGTTCACTGGGCCTAGGCAGTGGGTATGGGCTGCACTCTTGGGCCAGCTGATGTTGTAACCACATAAGTAAAAGTGGGCTGAGTGAAGCTGTTGGGCTCCTTTGTTGGGCCGATTGAATTTAGGTGAGTTTAACCATTATGGGCCGAGTAGTGTAGGCTGTTAGAGGTGTGTGGACCAAACAAAGTGCCCATGAATCAAGCAACTGTGTTTGGCCAAATAAGGTTCTGGTCTCAGTGGTGCTTGGTCGATCACATGGATGTGGGCTGGGCGAATGTGAGCTGATGGTCGAATGGCAACTAAGAGCCGAATGAGAGATGGTGGTGGCCGAATCAAGGTAGTCGGCCGAATGTAGATGGGGAGTATGAGGGTAGTATCGAATGAGTGGAGGCCATTCGACCATGTGTCAGTCGACCTGGCCATTCGGCCTACTGTAGCCACTCGGTCCCAGCAGGTTTTTCCCAAGTTCTAGGTGTAACAAATGAAGGTATTCGATGGTGATGTGGTGCAAGGACTGAGTTTCGAGTGTGGGGGTTGAAAGAGATGAGTTAGAACCGGTTTGGGAGGTGGTGGTCGTTCGAGGGTCAAGAAAACCCTAGAATTCGAGATATTCACAGCCTCATACCTCGAATTTGAGTGGGTTTCACTCCAGATCCTCTGTACTTTCGTGTAAAGGAGATCAATACCTTCGTGTAGGTCCAAAGATGACGCGATTTGGCCAAGAAATGAGTGAGTTAGAAGGGTTTGAAGGTGTGAAAACCCTAAAAATGGTGGTAGCCGGATTTTTAGAGTAGGAGAGAGGAGGAAGATGAGTAAAATGAGAAACACTCTCATTTTAGGGTTTTTATACCCCGTGTGGTGTCCGGGTTCGTTTTTGTTGCTCGGTTCGCATTTTCGTCGCGTAACCGGAAATTACGCGTAATTAATATCTTTTAAACAAAAAGACTTTAATTTAGTTATTTTGATGAGTTTCAAAATTGTAAAATGTTAAACATTTTATTTTTATAAATTTTATTTCGTTCGCGTCGCGTTTTCGTTTCGTCAGATCGCGTCACTTACGCGCGTCTTCGTACAGAGCGCTAACTGTACGAACACGATTGTACGTTTCACTTTCTGATTTGGTTTTCTAATTATCAGTTATCGTTCAGAACGTTAAACTCACATATATGTTTGCGTGAATCGTCACCCACGCAAACACGCTGTCAGTTTATTATTCTAAAACGACACTGCAGATTTGATTTGAATTATGTTTCCCTCACTGTCGGACTCAACTGAACATCCTGTTATCACTTTGCTGTCGCGTTGAATTGTCGGTCATCTGATTCCTGTCATCTATGGATATCAGATCGCAACCGATTTGTTATTGTTATTCGTTTGAATACTGTTGTTTCCCTTGAGTTGTTGTATTTATCGTATTTAAGTTTTCACTTAAACACATACAACTGTAATTTGTTTCCTGAGTTCTGTTGTCACACAACTGTTTACGTACTGTATTTACACACAGTACGTGAAAGTACACACACCGTACGGACTTACCGTACGGTTTAGTACTAGTTGTCACAAGTTACAATAGTCAGAGCATCGAGCTCTCTTAAATCCATTTTACTTCAATATGCTTGAATGCGATGGTTCTTTATTTCCCTGGCTTTAATCACGGGTTTATGAACCAAAATCTCGTCTCGTCCGCTGCATCTGTCATAGTTGCTGCACAACAAGTCCAGTCAAACTCTCCCAACTTGTCAAAGCTGATCTGTCATAATTCCGGCAATTTCCATTTAGGCCCTTTGGTTTCTATTTCAGTATTTCACTCATTTTAGTATTTTACTATTATAGTGCGAGCTAGGGCAAAGCCCAATTATGATTAAGATAGAACCTGAATCTAATTAAAAGTGAAATATTCTCTTTTTTAAAAACATTTCATTTAAACTTAAACTAATTTTGCTTAAAATTCATCATAAACCTCACCTATCGTAACCGGCTGTAACGAACCGATTTAACTTTTTATTTAACAATCGATATGTGATGTAATGTTAAGTTAAATTGTGTTGTTAAGTGTGGAGTAGTAGGTTAAATGTTATTTATTTGTAAATGTTAAAAAGGGGTGATTAGAAATATGAGGGGCTAAAACTGCCAATAGTTAAAAGATGAATTAAAATGGGATTTTAAAGGGGAATAAGGGTCAACATGGTCAAAATCAGAATTTCTATTCTAGATTAGAAGGGGGCGACGACTAGCAAGGGAGAAAAGAGGAGAAAACTTGGAGATTTGATCAAATTCATCCACCAAAGTTGTTCTGATCTTAAATGCAAGCTTTGACTTGTATTCCTCTTCACATTTCTCAACTATAGGTATGTGGTTTCATACTTATGACTGAATTTTCGTGGGTCTCCATGGGTGGGTTAGGTTAGCAGTGATAAAATCAAAATTTTGGGTGTTTGAGGTAGTTAACACATGTGATTGTGTTTGTTGAGATGAAAATCAACTAACCTAACTATTTTGCATGTATTTGGTTTGAAAACTAAGAGTTGGAGTGTTAGGGAATTATGGGTTTGGGTGAAATTAGTGGGTTGAATGAACTATATAGTTTTGAATTGATGAATAGTTGCATTTGATAAGTATGTGCAGTGATTTGAATGAGAAATTATAATTAAGGAGTTGAGATTTCATATGTTTGTAATGAAATGAATGGAAACGTTCATCTTTTAAAATGTTGATGTTTTGGTGTCATAAAACTCTGCACATAAGGTGTTTGAGGAAATGCCTCAAACAACTAAAATGCAAGAATGAATTGTGATTATTGATGAACTTGGGGGAAATGGTTCATAAACTCAAATAGATGATTTGCTAGTGGTGTTTAGCCTAATTTCATATGTTGGAAGCAATTGAAATGTAAATTAATGAATTAGGAGAGTTTGACTATAGTAAAGTCAAATATGATGATAATGGGTCAAAGGGTTGGAAGTTTGTTTCTTGTGTATTGTTCCTAGATTGAATGTGTATGTGTGATAATATGATCTAGGAGGTGGAAGTACCAACCAAAGACCCGGTAAAGAGAAAGTAGAGCCAAGTGGAACTAAGGATCAAGGTGAGTAAACCTATTCATGAATAAGCAACCATAAGACTTATTCATGTTTGTCAATGTTTGAATTATTGGATTGCATAATGTGGTGTCTTGTAGTAGTTGTTGTTTGTTATGTAGTGTATGCATAATATATGTTGATGTCAATATATGATAGAGGATAATTGACACATAACTTGGGAGATGATCCACACTTGTGTGGAATTGGATGTAAGACCACAAAATTTGTGGCATTCATGGGGATGATCCACATTCGTGTGGAAGAATATATAAGTCCATACTTATATGGCAAAAAGCGGGATGATCCACATGCGTGTGGAAGCTTACGTAGAACCACTATCGAGTGGTATTGGGGAGGATCCACATTTGTGTGGAAGGTAATGGTTTGGTGGACATGAAATGGGTACTTTTGACCCGTTTAGAAATAATTGGAAGGCAATTATGATTAAGTATGATGATAATGATGAGATTATGATATTAGAAATGATTATAAATGTGATATATGGGGTTTAGAATGTAATTTTACCCCTCGAAATGTGGAGAAATGGTTTTGGATGCTTAAAACGCGAAAAAAAGTGGAAGTATGCTGTATGGGGCGTACAGTACGCTGCAGGGGGCGTACTGTACGTCGGCCACAGTATGGTACGCCCAAACCATTCTGTTGTACGCTGGTGCATTGGCGTACTGTACGCCGGGGCGGTAGTACCATACGCCGGGCAGTGTAATTTTCCGGATTTCGATTTCTTTTATAGAATTGATTCCGAGAATCGTTGGGGTTAACTCACTTAGTCCTTTTGGACTAACACTTGATTGTTTGTGGTTGTTTCAGGTCAAAGTAGGCTCGGCTACGAATCGGAACGATCAGACGGTTAAAAGGATCGAACCATGCTTTTGTAAAGATTAAGTAAATGAATTGTAAAGTTTAAAACTACACTTTTAACGCATTTGACATGTTTTGTAAATGATGAACATGTCTCGTTAGTCATGATTAACGTGTTAAATATTTTGAGGTGAATTGTAATGGTTTTAAAACCGATGAATCTGGGACCTAAATTTTTTTAAATTTCGCAATTATGTTAAACGTTTTGTTATGAGAATTGGGGTGTCACACCGGCACCCAATCTGATCTGACTCAATACGCCCATCTTGCTAGAAGATCAACAAATATAATATGATATGGTCCAAGGCCTTTGAGCGGGTGTTTAAGTCGGATTTTTCCCGGAAATTGATGGCTAGTGGGCTAGGACTCCATCTGTCTGGACTAATGAACAACTCGTGCATCCTTTAGCCATTGAGAGCCGCGAATAAAGTACATGATAGTTGGTTAGCTATCTGTCATAAAAATGGACCAAGGCAATGATCACTTTTTCTCTCAAATACAACCATAAATACGAAGATAACAAAGATAAGCATCGCATGCTTCAACTTTCATCACTACCTATATCTTAATTCTTACAACTTTATTTATTTACTACTGTTGATATTCGTTTGCTCCTGATTTATTTTCTTTGTTAAACCTCAATCCGACCCATAGTGTTTATTATTTAACATAACTACTAAAATACTTTAACGTTATGTTACGTGATTCAGGAGAGTACAGAATGATTAGGGAAAAAATAAAAGAAAAAGAATGAAAAATCTTTCATTCTAGCTTGTTTATTTTTCATTTTTTTTAAAGAGTACATTACAGTTTTAACTCTTATTTTTTAAGTGATATAACTATTTAAATATAAATAAAATTTTATATCAATTCAGCCACTATATTTTAAACAACTTACGCTTTTGGCACCCAATCATAGTTAAGTTTGGAGACTAAAACCGTTATAATAGTTATTTTTGACGGACTAAAATCATTACTTGTTTAAAACACACTGACATAATTAATAAAACATTATATTTTGAGCTGAAATAATAAAGAGTAAAATATCATTTTAGTTCTTGCGGTTTGAAACTTTTGTCATTTTATTACATAGTTTAATTTTTGTCATTTTAGTTATTATGATTTACATTTTATTGTCATTTTTATTTCTTGTTGTTTGGTCAATTTAGTTCAAAATTTTAAATTTAATTGGATTAAAATAACAATAAAATAGATACAATAATAACCAAAATAACAATAAAAATAAAACCATAATGACCAGAATGACAATAAAATAAAAACATAATAACCAAAATAATAATATTTAAACTATTGAACTAAAATGATAAAAATTAGTCAAATTATACAGAGTAAAATGACATTTTACTTAATTATAAAATTAGTTAAATAGATAAATCATAAAACCGTAATTTACTTTTTTCTTAAATGAAAATCAAACACGAACATTTTTTCAGTTTCTTTTCAATTTCTTTATTTCTCTTTTTAATGAACTCGGAACATAGTGCAAGTCTCAATCCAGTAACATCTGTAACTTCAAATGTAAAAAAAAACATTGGATGATTCAAGTGGGGCTCAGATCTGTACTTTGAAGTCTGACAAAGGGGTCGGACACCGCCATGGCTGCAATACCGGTTGCATGGTCCTATCACATACCATCCGGGTTGCCCCGCCAAGATACGGGCCGGATTCAACCCTGTGTCCGATTACGATGCTCGGATGACAAACCGTACAGAAATCAACATCATTGCCATCATATATCACCGCCGAATTCGTAATCCGTGCAAAGATTTAAAACATAACAAAAAGTGGGGTGTGTAAATAACGTTAATAAAAAGAAGAAAGAAAGAAAGATGCATGGATGAATGGGTGTGTTGATAACAGGTACCCTTAGTCTGTCCCTTTTTCCAAAGGGTGGTTGATGTAAGGCGAAAAAAGGGGGACAAATTCATCGGCTCAACAAGATCCGATCGTGTTGAGGCGAGAGAGGGGCAACCACCCTTCAAAAACCCCCACACCCTCTCGCCGGAGCCTCATTTGCATCTCCGAGCATCTTCTTCTTCAGATCCCCAATTTTTTGGTTTGCTTTTTCTCCAGTGAAAATAAATTTAAGTCCTAACATTTTCCATTTATGCCCTTTGCTTTCTTGGAGATTTACGAATGGGCATTGCATATTTTAGTCATTTTTTACTATCATTTTGCGAGTTGATTAAGAAATGGATGTTAAATCAGTAATTTGCAGTTTCTAACTTTTTTATCAACATTTATGCGAGATGCAAGTTTTGCATTTTTGTTATATTTGTGACTATTTTAATTAGTTTTATGTAAGGAAAAGATATTGTAAAAACTTATACAGCAAGTTCAGATTGTTTAACTCTTTAATGTGTTTGTTTAAATGTATAATAAGGGTGTGGCTAAATGTACCCTCCTTTTGAACTTGTCATACCCCCTCCCCTAAAATATTAAATATAAATTTGTTATAATCAACCCTTCAACTATATAACACAACCAAAATACACCAAATATTATTTTTACTTTAAATTCTACTAAACGTATCCCCTCTTACTTGGCATACCCTATACAAAATATAAAATTAAATTCATCCAAAATTAGATTTATTTGTATGAACCCTAGTTCCTCTTTGTTCAAATTCGATTGAACTGAGGCCCGATTGTTGTTACAAACATAGGGCTTTCGTTCCTCGAACAAAAACGAGTGTAATTGTATATGAAACACCTACCTTAGCTAACTAATTCATGTTCGTTGCTTGATGAACCGAAGTCGAACCGTCGGGTTCTTACATGCCTTTTTCTTGATTTGTGTTGAGATTGTGAATAGCTTTTGTTTACGCAGAGAGTTTCGCAGAGGTTAAAAGATTGTTTGGGTTCAATTAATTTTGAGTTTTATGCTCGTTTTAATAGACTTTGAGTTTGAGTTCGACTATGGTTATTTAAGCTTAGATTTCGTATTTATTTGATTTTTAAACGATGAATTGATGATGATAATGATTCCGTGATGTTTGAGTTTTGTAAAAACAGTCCCTTATGTTTTTGTTTAAAGGTTTATGGATCTTTTTAGTTAATTAAAAACATAAGGTTTACAAGTAAAAAAAATACAAAGGGGGGTATATTTAGCATAACCCGTATAATAATCAATATGATTACAATATTACTTTTTTACACGTATCCCCTTCTCTAATGCTTAAATTTCAAATATACCCATTTTAATTAAAATGAATTAAGAAATTATTATTTTACTCTTGCTTTAAAAAAAATTATTATACCTATTTTACCATTGCTTCAAATATATTCTTATTTTACGTTTTTTTCCTCTTTTTTAGTGTTTTTGCTTCTTTTTTGTTATCATTTTTCGTGTCTTTTTCTTTCATTTTTAATTGACGGAGCTTCAGTCGTATGGTGAGGGTGATGTCACACCCCGAGCCGGTGGTACGGATCGACTTCTCCGCCGGGCGGAATGTCCTCAGGGCGCGATATCGTGAATGATAATCGTGATGATCAGATTATTTACATAGCATCAACATTGACTAAAGCACAATAAAATATTAAACTAAGATTACAACGTTAAATTACAATATCAATTGTTGATAATTTAACTAAGTAAACCTATCAAAAGAATTAATGTTTCTATCTTGTATCGGTACAAGATATCAAAAGTGACTCGCATCAACAACCAAAATATGTGCTTTCCAAAAGTCTACTAGGTCCACTAACTGGGTATCCTAGTATGCAATCCTGAGCCTTAGCTTAGTCCTGTACGTCACCTGAGAAAGCATGTAAGAAAACAAAGTCAACACAATGGTTGGTGAGTTCATATAGTTTTAGTATTTGAAAAATAGTTTTGCAACCTCTTCGGTAAAACCTTAACCTCATTAACACCACCTGTATCATCCAGCTCGGTATGCTTATATATAGGGCATACCCCTGAGTTGAGCCTACAACCCGCCCAGATGCCGTCCCACCACATACTAAGCCACATAGGACATTGCTGTTAATGATAACTAAGCATTTTACCAACCATTAAATTCCATCGTAGTTTCAAGCATCATGTTTAGAAGTTTAAGTTATCTACCCAATAGCATTCCCAATCCCTTCGGTAACAACCTTAATCTCATTAACATCACATGTATTTTCCAGCTCGCTATGCTTATATATAGGGCATACCACTGAGTCGAGCCTACAACCCGCCCAGACGCCGTCCCACCACATACTAAGCCACATAGGACATTGCTGTTAATGATAATTAAGCGTCTTACCTACCATCAATCTCATCATAGCTTTAAGTGTTCTGATCATAAGTTTCAACACACACAAAATAGTGTTCGAGCATCAAGTTTTGAGAGTCACCATTATGGACAGCTGAGCACCCTAAGGAATTCAGCATTTATCCATAATGGTACTAAATATGACTCGCGACGTGTTTTGATAGAGGAATCCTCAAGATGACACAAAGTCAGCTAAAAGAAACCAAAATCATTCTAGTCACTCGTCATACCCATAGAGGAATCAAGAAGGACACTGAATGACTAGTATGGCTTGACCACTGTCAAGACGCGTCGGCCAATCAGTCTGCCTTACATGATCCTGACAACGAAGAGCACTGATGACTAGTATGGCTTGACCAATGTCAAGACGCGATGGCCAACAGTCGGTCTTACGATGTCCGACAACGAAGAACACTGATGACTAATAGGGGTTGACACATAGGTCAACACGCGGAGGCCAACAGTCTGTCTTACGATGTCCGATAGCTTAAGCATACAAGTTTAGAGCATTCCCATAGTTTAACTGATGACCAGTAGGGCTTGACCAATGTCAAGACGCGATGGTCAATCAGCCTGTCGTCTGAGCATTTCAAGTATATCAAGCATTCAAATGTTTCAAGTTTTTCAAGCACATCGAGCATTCAAGTGTACCAAGCATATTGAGCATTCCAGTGTTTCAAATGTACCAAGCATATTGAGCATTCCAGTGTTTCAAGTATTCCAAGCATATTAAGCGTACAAGTGTTTATAGCATTTCGAGCATATAAGTTTTTATAGCCTTTTGAGCAAGTAAGTCTTTTTGAGTTTAAGTTTTCAAGCTTACATAAATATAGTTTTCAAAAGCATTCCTAGTTTTAGTATTTGTATTTCTTATGCATTTAAAAGTTTCGAGAGTTTTAAGAAATTAAGTATAAGAGTAAACAAAATTAGCATTTATATTAAGAGTGTAAAATATTAACTTTTAAGAATAAGGGTATAAAGTATTAGTATTTAGAGTATGTATATATAGTATTAGCTTCCAGAACGAGTGTATCAAGTGTTAGCATTTAGCGTAAGTTTTTCAAAGCCTTAGCATTGAGCATAAAGTTTAAGCATTGAGTTTATAGCATAAACATCGAGCAGAAAGTTTAAGCATTGAGTTTATAGCATAAGCGTCAAGCAGATAGTTTAAGCATCAAGTTTGAAGCACAAGCATCAAGTAGATAGTTTAAGCATCGAGTTTGTAGCTTTCAGAATAAAAGTTTCAAGCTTAAGTATTAGTATAAGCATCATGAGTATGTGTAAAAGCGTTTAATAAACCTTTCAATAATTTCTTAAAATGTATAACATGCTTCTCAGTCCCGAGGTAAAAACAAATATGTTTGAAAAGGGACAAATGAACTCACCTGATGTTTGATGTGGTTGACTTAGCTTAAACTAGACTGCGTGCGCTCGTTGTTGTGTTGTGGTAGTATTCACGTTCCTGTATTGATTTCATGTTGTTTGTAGCTTATAAGTATATGTTCTAGATAAATTGTGTGTGTGTGTAGGTGTTAGCCCTAAGTTGGCTAACACTTGTGAGTCTCGTTCATCATTCGACCCTGTTAACTTGTTAGTGACTTTAGAACCCTTAACCAAATTAGATTAAACACTTCGTTATTGATCTAAATTCAATTTGATTAGTTTCATCATAAATAGATTCTAAGTACAAAGACTTAGATTTCTTTTGTTTAAATGTTATAAGTCCTTGGCATCTTATAAGAACTTATTAGTAAATAACCCTAAAGTTATCCTTGAGAAGTGTAACGTCTTAGATGCCATGATTTGCATTAAGTCCAAGAATCAATCAAATACTTTTGTTTCAACACTAATTAAGTAAGTCGTCTACATTATAGATCGAATTATTAAGTGAAATTGGGCAGAATGCGTACCGTTGGGCCAAATAATCTGGGTCAAATCAAGGCAATGTGTGGTCCAAACTATATGTACATGGACCTAATAGTCGCATGGGCTTTAGGCCAACTGGTTGGGCTGGAAAACCCCAGTGGGCCGCACCAAAGGAAATGGGCCGTAGGATTCGTGGGCTGTGACACCCCGTAAATTCCAAGTCAGGTTCTATTTTATTAAATGTTTATTTAATTGGCATTTGTACACGTGGCACTATAATTAGTTTAATTTAGTGTGACACATGGCACGACAGTACAAACACTGACACACAACAGGATAACCCAAGGGATTATCAGAAGTCGCACACACGTGCCAGAAGTCAAGAACGTTGGTGAACGTCAGAACAGTTAGGCACAGAAACACTTCACAAGTCAATTATGGCTAGTAATTGACAAATAGAGTCCAAACGATGTTCGAACGATGTTTTATAGTCGAGAAACGGGCGAAAATGGGCCCAGATCAACAAAATCAGCCTACTGGGCCTGACAAATGGGCCAGGCGGTACGCCTGACCCAAAGCCTTGACCTCTGGCGATCCGCCCGGAAGGAGCAAAGGGCGCCCCATCCGGTGGCCCCGCGCGGTACATCCGACGCCAATCACCCTCGCTGGGCGATACGCCTGGTAGACCTGTCAGCAGAAAATCTTCTTGTTACCACAAGCATCATTGCAATCCTACCACACTCATTATAATCGTTGCCAGACGCCACCATTCGAGTTTATCTATTCCAGAACACCTACAAACACCTCTGAAACACTCAAAGAACCTTCATTGACACCATAGTTGAAGCTTGGGTTGAGGATTCAAGCTTGAAGACATTGAAGAAAGACATTGTTGGAGCTTTGCACCACTATCACCACCATTCTCACGACTAGGAGAAGGATCTGAGAACTCCAGGAGCTGTTAGCATCACATTTCATCAAATTTTGGGGCATTTGAGGTAGTTCTATGGTTAATGTGCACTCTAAACACCGACAAACACACATGCAAGGGGTAAAACCCACATGCAAGCACCTATAGTGCACATGCATCTTATGATGATCCATGATGATGTGTTTGTATAGAATGCATGATTGGGTCTTGATATGGTGAAAAACCCACATGCATGTATGATCCATGGCATGTGGAATGATTTTTAATATTTAGATGTACATCTTGATGATATTGGAAGATGATTTCACGATTAGATGATGTTGAAATGGGTCAAAATGTGATTATTGATAAACTTGCCATTAATAGTAACTTTTTACTTATGAAATGTTAATGTGAATGATATTTGGTGTCATGCATGCCTATGCATGGCTATTTAGATGTTATTAGTATGATGATGATGTTTAGAATGTGATTTGGATTGAATTATAGTCATTTTTGAGATAGTTACTATCTTTAGTATCTTTTCGGGTCAAAATAATGATAGGAGATGATTTGGTTATATTGGGATGTTTAAAATGATGCTAAATGGCATATTATGATGATTGATGATATGAAAATTGGTTTAGAAATGTTGGAATGGTTATTTTTATGCGAAACTACAAAGTTACTATTTATAGTAACTTTATTTTTACAAAAAACCAACTTATGAACATTTTGTGTAATTTGAGCATGCTAAGTGGTTTATTATGTTTTATTATGATGATAGAATGCTAACTTAGATGGTTTCCGATATCACGTATGCTAGAAATGGAAACTTTTGTTGTGACACCTCATAATTTCCAGGTCAGCAACTCTATCATTTTTAATAATAATGTGTATTATTATTACATACGTGGCACTAGAATATTTGTATTTAGTGTGACACGTGGCACAACAGTCTGAACACGCCGATAATTCAGGGAATTATCGCACAACACTCGCACGTGTCTTGAATAACGAACGTTGGTGAACGGATCAAACTGTAACACGAAAACACTGCACTTAGGATCGATGAACCTAAATTAGTTAGAACAAGGCCTATGTGTCGAGAAACGATGATCGTATTCGAGAAATACGAGAAATTCGACTCAAAACAATGAAATTGGGCTTATTGGGCTCAACTGAGACCCATCGCGGTACGCGATGGGCACCCAATTGGGCCTTCGCGGTACGCGAAGCCCGAGCGGGAGAATTTGAATTCTCCGAAAAACGTCGCGGTACGCGACGACCGATCATCTTCCACCTCCGCGGTACGCGGCGTGTTTCGGGAACCGAATGATTATTTTAATCATCGCGGTACGCGATGATGATTTTTGGGCGGTGTCGCGGTACGCGACAGGTTTAGTTTCGCAGAAATCTTTATAAAACCAAGTTTAATCATTTTATTCACCTCTACACACAATCTTGCGGCTAACACACATCTTCTCGACCATCAACCATCTGTTACAACCATTTTGCACCAGCAGAAACCACTTCAAGGTCGTTTGGAAGCCATTGGTGAAGATTGAAGCCTTGTAGAACCCACAAGAACATCCTACTTTCTTGTTTCTGGAATCTAAACCGATCACAGCCACGTTGGGAGAGTTACAGACCTGCTCAGACCCTAATTCACGGATTTAAGGCATTATAAGGTAGTTTCTATGGTCAATCTTGCTTAAAACACTCACTAGGCACACATGCAAGCCTCGTAGGCTACATGCATCACCATTTTCACATTACCCACGAATTTGTGATGTTGTTAATCAGTTATTGACTGTGATTGCTACTGATTTAGTGATATGATGATAATCTATGATGATATTATTAAGGGTTTAATGACTATTTGATGATTATACTATGGAATGCTTACTTTAAGTGACATGCATGCATGAACTACAATGTTCTATGCCAATTCCAGTATTTAAATGTCCTTAGAATTGATATGTGAAGTGTTCCGCATGATTTAGAATGATTGATTATGTCAAAATCGACTATTTGGAGCTTATTGCTAAAAATAGTAACTTTTATGTTACAAAGTGGTGATTTTTGGTGAAATGACCACATGCATGTGATTTGATCTAAGATTTATGCTTGAAATGATGTTTAAGAGTTATCATGATAGTTATTTGATGCTTAGAAAGGTTTAGAATTGTTAAAAGCATGATTTTTATAAAGCTTACTAAAAATAGTAACTTTTTGGACACAAGTTGCAAATGCTTGATGAAAATGATAATGTATTGAGTCTAAGATGCTTATTTAGTGATTTAATAATAATATTGAAAGGATTATATTGATTGGAAGGTTTGATTTGTGATCATTTCTATAGGTTACTATAAATAGTAACTTTATTTCGCTAAGTCCATGATTTGTCGCATGTTAATCGTAATGATCATGATTAATAGGCTATCTATGACTAGGATAATGATACTTAGATGATGTTGGTTGATAAACTTGATAAAATATGCTTATTTTAGTAACTTTCCATATTTAGAAACTTTTACGCGCAAACTATGCTAAACCGGCTATGTGTAACTATGTGCTATGTGATAACATGCTCATTTAGGATAAATATGCATGTTAGAATAATCGGAATATGATCTTATGCATAACTTGCCAATTATGGAAACTTTCCTAAAATAGAAACTTACTATAAATAGTAAGTTTCCTCATAGGAACGATTTTGGTATCCGTACACTTCGTACGACACTAAACCGCACATTCCACGAGCACTTGATCCAAAACCGTCACCAACGGGTCGTTAGGTCAAACACGATCGATACGGTCAAACACGGTCAACTCGACCCACATAACCACTTAGTGTCGTTGAACACTAACACGGTCCGGTGAGACCCACATACGCGAACACAAACTCATAGTACCTATGTGATATAGGTGACTACTAGCCGGCGAGCTACGCAACTCTATTGAGCTAACGCATTACTCAAACTCAGGTGAGTTTACGGCCCCACTTTTACTCTTAACTGATTTGCTAAACTATTGGGGTGAGAATACACTGCAACTGTTTTAGATATAGGACTGGCATGTTGTGAAACCGTTTCTTTTTGAGTGTAACTATTATCGCATAAAGCCCTCACTTATCCTTACCGTTAATTTTTACGAACGAGTCGTTATTACGTAGTACTACTGGGTTTGACTAGCCCCACTCGGCAACAACTTTGACTGGAGGTCATAACGAGTGTAATAATCGATGTGAATTGCGAGTTCAGCGATGACTCGCGGAGGCAAATGGAAACAGTCTAGTTTCGGTAAGATGACATGACACACTCACGGATCGTAGATCCAACAACTAAACTTAAACATGCCCAGTATATATCTGTCTACTATTTCTGTCTGTCTAAACCTGTGAACTCACCAACTTTTTAGTTGACACTTTTCGCATGTATTCTCAGGTAACTAAAGGAGCACACGCTAGGACGCTCACAAGGACACACTAATGGAGTCAAGCTTACATATAGACTCATGTCCTAGGCTTGTGTGCATGTGTTCTGTTTTGAAAACAATTTAATCTTTGTAGTGTCTTGAACAATTACTTTCCGCTGCAGACTTATGTATATTTTGATATTTAACATTTCCGCTGCATACTATGAGAACTTGTATTGTTTTACAAACTGTGTGATTGTACAACTCATATACAGTCGTTCTATATGACCATGAGCTGTGATCCTGGCCACGTCACACCCACGTGGACTGACACCACGAGTGGGAATTTGGGGGTGTGACATTTGTGTACTAACATGACATAAGTGACCTATTTGATTTCGTATGATAATATGCTTTGTGTTAACATGATCACGTAGGACTAACGAGCATGCTAGAACTCTAAAACCGTTATGCTTTGTGAACTTTCCATAAATGGAAACTTACTATAAATAGTAAGTTGTCCATGTACGCGACTTGCGCGTTTTACACACGACGATTACTTACACGATTGCCACACGATACACAACCAACACACGGTTCACCAACGGGTCGTTGACTTGACACGGTCAACATTGGTCAAACACGGTCATTATGGACCAACACAGTCAAACACGGTTATTGTGGACCAACATGAGCAAACATGGTCATTGTGGACCAACACGGACAAACATGAGCAACCAAGGGTTGTTTAGCACAAACACGAGCACTAAAACAAACACAAACACTAGCACGGTCACATACACAAACTCACGTGCGGTATACGATATAGGTCACCGGTGACCGAGACGCCTTTCGACGCAGGAGCTTACGCTTGTTTATCACTCTCTTCACTAAGGTGTGTTTACGGCCCCTCTTTACTATTTTCAAACACTTTTAAATAGGGGGAGAATACTAGTTGCATCGAGTCAAACATTACTACTGTACAAACATCTTTATGTGTATGCTGGTTTATTAGACAAACATTAAGTGTTGAACTCGTAACAAGCCCTCACAAAGTCTCACCGTTAATGTACGAACAACGTGGTAGATTTGAATGGATCCGTTTGGGTATGACTAACCCCACGGGGCACAATATTGACTGAGTGTCACAACCCGTGAAATTCTGACCTATCTTACTGTGTGCACGAGACACAGTGGAGGCAATGACAAACAAGTGTAGTTCGGTAGTGACGCACTGACACTTGGAGCCTAGGGCTCGGTACTAACATATGATAAACAACATGACACGTTTTTCTTACTATTATGTACATATCAAAACGTGTGAACTCACCAACCATTGTGTTGACACTTTTTAAAGTTGTATTATCAGGTAACTGAGAGGATGAGGGACATCCAGGAATGCACAATTAAGGGAACGAGCATTAGGATCCTCATGCATTCCGTTTTTGAGTTATTTGAAAACAATTTGACTTTTGTTATGTATTAAACAGTGTAGAGTTGACATTTCAATTTCCGCTGCCTATGTATTAAACTTATAATTTCCGCTGCAATACTTTTTAACTTTCCGCTGCAAACTATTTTACTAAGTGTATGAGAAACATTGTAATTGTAAACGCATATAGAGGTGTTCTATATGACCTTGAGCTGTGATTCTGACCACGTCACACCCATGTGGACTGACACCACGAGTGGGAATTTGGGGGTATGACATGGGCCGACTGTGTACGGTAAGGTTTTGGGCCGATTATGGGCGTGCATGGCCGATTTAGGGTTGGGTCCTCGTGGTACCAGCGAACCTATCATCAAGGTTTGGTGACCACTCCAGGTCGATGAAGGGTTCGGCTCTCATGCATACTTTCAGCTGGTTCCAGGTTCGCCCCAGGTTCGTGGCTCATGCTAGGGTTCGGCAATGGTAGCGGGTTCGGCTGACTCCAAAGTTCGGCAACAAAAAGGTTCGGTGGTTGAAGCCGTTCCAGCATGGGTTCGTGGGTGATAGCTCAGCCAAGGGTTCGCGACAACCGAATGGTTCGGCCAGGTGTATGTAGGTTCGCCGGTGGGTTCGCCGGTCATATCTTTGTCAAAGGTTCACGTATAGGTCTGCCACAGCAAGGTTCGGCCACCTGAGCCACGAACCCTGTTCATCTTCATCATCATCGTTCGACTCTAATGTCACACCCCGGGCCGGCGGGAACGGATCGGGCTTTCCCGTCGGGCGGAAAGTTCCCGGGGCGCGATATCATTGTGTTGATAATCAAATGATCAGATTGTATACATTGCACATGAGATGTAATTGAGAAATGCTAAACATGACATGAAATAGAATTACAAAGTTAAATTACATTGTACATCATAATTTAACTAAGTAAATCTAATCAAAAAGAATCAGTGAGTTTATATCTTGAACTGTACAAGATATACAAAAATGATTCACTGTGTTGTCATTCAGAAGTATGCAATCAAAAGAAAGCTAGGTCTCCTATGAGTCCACTAGCTATGTACTTGCATGTAATGTCTACACCTGTCCGTCACCTGAGAAAACATGCATTTAAAACAAGTCAACACTAGGTTGGTGAGTTCATAATATTTGTAATTGAAAATCATTGAAATTGTCATGCAAACATTCACATTGTCATAATTGTAACTTGAAATACTTGTTTCACCCAATGGTCTCTCCTTAGTTGTATGTACAAGTAGGATATCATCTGATTAAGTATGCTTATATATAGGGAATCACGAAAGGGTCACCCCAGACGCTATCCCACCACATACTTAGTCAAATTCCACACCACTTGCGATACAACTAAAGATATCCATTCCCAAATCCGTGTGATTGTCACTCCTGAATCCCATGTGTTCACCTGTATAGAATAATTTGATGTTGGTATTTGTAGTTATCAATTGTAGTTTAGATAACTTTCATATATTAAGGATGTTAGATTCATTAAATCTGATCCTTTTATTATTCTATTGTGATGGTGAGTTAACTGATGATACACTTTTAAATATAAAGTGTGTGAGTTAATCTCTTGCAACTTGTTTTTGGATATCAGTGCATAGAGCCTAAACTGAACCCATTGAAATCCTCACGTAATCAGATTTCAATGCATTCAGTTTATCCCTACCACTCTGTATACGTATTGTCCTCAACATAGACTGTTATTAGTAGTGTGACATGAGAGTAGATCACTTTCTCAAACTACCAATCAACTGTATCTAAGTTGGATTAATTACTTATCACTGCATATTAATATCACCATGCGTCGCTTTCCAGAACCTGACTTGAAGTCGCCCTGTCACCGATCATACGTTACCGGCCAAATGAATCGTTACGATCAACATACTAGCCCTACAAGCTAGAGGTTTGTCAAACCTATGGTACCATTATGCTATCGTCGGTTTAATCACATCAAACTAACTGGTCAGCGAATTAAAGGGTCTTACATGATCTCAACATTTGGCACATGATTGAAATGATATAATACTACAGATCAACAGTAATTAATTGTAATTGTGTTCTCTTGTATTGTCGTGTTCCTTGTACTGTGTTTATCCATGGCATTAACAAAGTTGAATAAGAACTTGTCTTATTATATTATGTTAATCATTTGAGAGAATGATGCTGTTTCATGAAGTTACGTTATCATGATTATCATTCTTTGTTCCTTGTTTTCCTTGTAACATGTATTGAATTGAGAAGCTAAGTGTTATAAGAACGAGTCTTATTACACTTACTTGATTCTTGTAACGAATGATGTGATGAAGATGTATTATCATCATATCATTCATATGTGTATTCTTGTAATTATGTCATCTTGTTTCCTTGTAATTGATTCTATATCATTTATCGTAAGAATAACTAAATATTGTAGAATTTAATCCTACAACTAAGTTATTCTATTGTATTGATAAGTCATAATATAATGAAATCATTATTTACTTATCTTCAATTGTCATCTTGTAATCATTCAAGCATGCATACAATGATTTATGATAATAAACATTTTTATATCAAATAATCAAAGTATAAGTCATATGTAAGCAAAACTTTTAAATACATAAAAGTAAAGCATGTTTCTCAGCCCCGATAGTTGAAAATCAATTAAGATTAGAGAAAAGGGGCATATGAACTCACCTTGTAGTTGTTGAGGGTTGACTTAGCTTATATGTGAATGCACGCGCTCTCGTTTGAATTCGTTGTGTTCACGATCCTGTATTGATTTGTTGTAACTTGTAAGTATAACCTAATAGACTTTTGGGTGTGTATGTGTGGGTGTTAGCCCTAAGTTGGCTTTCACGCGTAAGACTTAGTCATGATCACCGTTCGGTCTCTTATGCAGGTTTTAAGTTAAAAAAAACCTTATGAGTTATTATCTTGTAATCTTTGACTTGACTCATTCTTGTAATTGTACACTTTGATCTTATGAAATATGTTAAACCCGAAGGTTTGAAGTGATGTGTAGACCGAACTATGTGACCAAGTCCTATGTTGGGCCTCTAGGTCATTTGTTGGGCCCTAGGCCCAAACCTATGGGCCTTGGTCTGTTCTTGAACCACCAAGAGTGTTAGACCATTTTGGAACATGTGAATCAGTGATATACAGTGTGGAAATACGAAAGCTTGGTCAATTGTTAAGAAACCTAATGAATAGGTGGCCTGGTGACCTCCATTGGGTCACGATGAGAAACTGTTGGGCCCGAAGTGGGCCCAGGCAAGATTTGTCGGGCCAAAGGTTAGAATGAACTGTAGGAACCATGGTTGGGCCAAAAATAGGTGGTTGTCCAAGATAATGACAAAGTGGCTCCAAAAAGGGAGGACAAAGGCCTCAAAGTGGGCCTTAAATCGATTTCTGTGGGCCTCGGGTAGATTTTGATGGGCCCCATGGATTTTGTCTCAGGCCTTTGCCAAAAGAACTCATGGGCCAAGTTGGGCCTGGATTAGAATGGCTGAAACAATAATGGGCCTTGAATTTGGGCTTTTGGCCAAAATGGTGGCCTTGAATCACATTTTGTGAGCCATGGGCCAAACTAGATGGGCCCCAAGGGATTTCTATCAGGCCCTGAGCACAATAAGTGTTGGGCCAACATGGGCCTGGATCAATTGGGCCAAAACTGTTATGGGCCCAATTCAAGGAAAATGTGGGCCATTTGGGCTTGTGTGAATTAATTCCAAGAGCCAACTTCATTCCAAATGAGTTAAATGATTATACTAGCTTATTCTGGGTCATGTTGGACTAAAATAGAGCTTGGGCCTGTAATGGGCCAAGGATTTTAGAGTTGGCTAGCTAGTGATGGGGTGTCCAACGTGTGAAGATGTAGCCGACTGTCAAAGGGTTGGCCGAATGATGGTAGTGCGGCGAATGAATACAACCTAGGTCGAATGAAGGGTCTTGGCCGAATGTTGTAGCTCGAATGAGGAGTGGTCGAATGAAATGCTGCATGGAGGTCGAATGGGTATATGGCCGAATGTGGTGTTGCATGGCGAATGAGGGCTCACGAATGAGGGTCCCTGGTCGAATGAAAGCGGCGAATAACATGGAGTATGTGGCCAGCGAATGGTGCTCTTTCGGCGATTGTGAGGGCTGGTCGAATGAGCATGTCGAATGAGGTGAAGACCGACTGAGGCCTGTCGAAGGAGGAGCTGCGAATGTGGGTCATACGGCCACCAGGTCATTCGACCCCAAGGCCATTCGGCCGAGCTGGATGTCGGGGTCGACCTGGGTGGTTGTATGGTGGTTCTAGCTCAGCTCTACGCTGGTCCATAGTGGATTAGAGATGCGTTCAAAATGGTGAGGTCGAGAAACCCATGTATAAGCCGGTTAGGGTTTGGTGAAGAAGAAGGGTTTGAAAACCCTAAAAACCGTGACTTTGACCACGATTTTACCTGGTTTCCAGTGGTGTAAAGCTTAGATCTGTTGTCCTTTCTTGTAGAGGATGTCGAGGGCTACGCGTGGGCGAAAGAATCACCCAATTTGGTTGAGAAACGAGAGAGATATGGAAGAGAGAAGGTCTTCAATGGTGGTATGTGTGTGTAGCCGGAAATGTAAGGTGAGAGAGGTTGGGGAAGATGGAAAATGAAAGAAAACTTTCATGTAAGGGTTTTTATACCCGCGTGGTGTTCGGGTTCGTTTCGGTTGCTCGGTTCGCGTTTTCGTTACGTTTCCGGAACGTAACGCGCGTATTTTTGGACTTTAATTTAAACGATTTTAATTACACAACTCTGATGAGTTTCAAAATTGTAAAACATTATTTATTTAGTTTTAATAATTTAAAATCGTTCGTGTCGAGTTTTTGTTATCGTTTCGTCAGAACACGTCGCCTTCGCGCGTATTCGTTCGAATCGTCACCCGAACAATTACGACGATGGTTTTGCTTTCTGACTTTTGTTTTCTACTTATCAGTCATTATTTCAGAACTCTAAACTCCCAGATATGTTTGTGTGAATCGTCACTCACGCAAACACGCTGCCAGTTTATTATTCCGAAATAACACTGCAATTGTGCTTGTTTTGTGTTTCCTCACTGTCGGACTCAACTAAACTCCATGTTTCACATTGTTTTTGAACTGTCTTGTCGGCCATCTGATTCCTGTCATCTGTGGACATCAGATCGCAATCGATATGTTTTCGCTGTTACTTGAACACTTGTTGTTTCTTGTGAATAGTTGTGTCAACTGTACTTAAGTTTTCACTCAAATACACACAACTAATGTTCAAATGTACGTTGTACTTATTGTATTTCAGTTTTCACAGAAATACGTACAACTTGTGTATTGTATATTGAATTCACATAATACATTTACTGTTCATAATCTTGTATATACACGTAGTATAAAGTGAAAGTACGCATACCGTACGGACTTGCCGGACGATCTGGCACTTGCTGTTACAGTCTCCCCTTGTTAAAGAAATTTCGTCCCGAAATTTAAGCATCAAAGTCGGGCTTCAATTCTCGAACAGTTGGGGATACTTTGCTTTCATGTTGTCCTCACGTTCCCAGGTAAACTCTGGTCCACGCTTGGAGTTCCATCGAACCTTTATAATAGGGATACGGCTTCGTTTCAGTCTCTTGACTTCACGTTCCATAATCTCTACAGGTTCTTCGATAAAATGTAGTTGTTCATCAATCTGTATCTCTTCCAACGGTATGATCAATGTTTCATCTGCTAGACACCTCTTGAGATTTGATACATGAAACACATCGTGTACTCCACTGAGTTCATCAGGGAGTCTGAGTCTATATGCCACAGGACCTATGCGTTGAGTAATCTCAAACGGTCCAACATACCGAGGTGCTAGCTTGCCTTTAGCCCCAAACCGGACTACGCCTTTCCATGGGGACACTTTCAACATGACTCGGTCACCCACATCGAATTCCAAAGGCTTGCGCCGTTTGTCTGCGTAACTCTTTTGGCGGCTACGTGTTGCTTGTAATCGTTGTTGTATCTGGGCAATCTTATCAGTAGTTTCCTGAATAAGTTCGGGCCTAGTGATTCTGTTGTCTCCCACTTCGGTCCAACAAATTGGAGACCGACATTTTCTACCATAGAGTGCTTCAAACGGAGCACATCCAATACTGCTGTGGTAGCTATTGTTGTAGGAGAACTCAATGAGTGGTAAATGAGTATCCCAACTTCCACCGAAGTCAAGGATGCATGTTCTCAACATATCCTCTAGGGTTTGAATGGTGCGCTCGCTTTGTCCATCCGTTTGTGGATGATAAGCAGTGCTCAAGTTAACACTTGTCCCTAAGGATTGTTGCAATGATTGCCAGAACCGCGAAGTAAATCGACTGTCCCGGTCGGAAATAATAGACAATGGCACCCCGTGCCTCACTACTATTTCATCAATGTATAGTCTTGCAAGTTTCTCCATCTTGTACGTTTCTCTGATCGGCAAGAAATGTGCGGATTTAGTCAATCGATCAATGATGACCCAAATAGAATCGTATCCGCTGGAAGTGCGGGGTAGCTTGGTAATGAAATCCATAGCTATTTGTTCCCACTTCCATTGTGGTATCTCCGGTTGTTCCAGCAAACCCGAAGGTTTCTGGTGTTCTGCTTTGACTTTGGCACATGTGATGCATTTGCCAACATAAGTGGCAATATCTTTCTTCATACCCGGCCACCAATAAAATGACCTAAGATCTTGATACATTTTATCGGTACCAGGATGAACTGAGTAACGTGTCTTGTGTGCCTCGTCAAGTATGAGTGTCCGAAGTTCATCTACTGCTGGAATCCAAACATGATCCAGATAATAGATAACTCCATCTTGTTTTGTCTTGAAATGTTTCTCGGCTCCACAATCGAGCTCGCGTTTCAGATTGTCTCTTGCCCCGGTCTCTTGTTGTGCTTGTAAAATATGGTCTCTCAAACTTGTTTGCACAGTCATTCCCATGGCGCGAACGCGTAAGGGTTTGACTCTTTCCTTCCGGCTCAAAGCATCTGCAACAACATTTGCTTTGCCCGGATGGTATTTGATCACACAATCGTAATCGTTCAGGAGCTCAACCCAACGTCTCTGTCTCATGTTAAGCTCTTTCTGATCAAATATGTGCTGTAAACTCTTGTGATCTGTGAAGATAGTGCACTTAGTACCATAAAGGTAGTGTCTCCAAATCTTTAATGCAAATACAACAGCTCCCAGTTCAAGATCGTGTGTCGTGTAATTCTTCTCGTGTATCTTCAGCTGTCGTGAGGCATAAGCAATGACTTTGTCTCGTTGCATCAAAACACATCCGAGTCCCCGATGGGAAGCATCACAATAAACTACAAAGTCATCATTGCCTTCTGGGAGTGTTAAGATTGGAGCATTGCACAATCTTTGTTTCAATGTCTGGAATGCCTCTTCTTGTTTCTGAGTCCACACAAAAGGTTCAGACTTCTGTGTGAGCTTGGTGAGAGGTAAAGCTATCTTAGAGAAATTCGAAATGAATCTCCTGTAATAACCTGCCAATCCCAAGAATGATCGAATCTCTGTTGGTGTTGTAGGCACATCCCAGTTCTTGATTGCTTCAATCTTGGCAGGATCCACGTGAATACCATTACTGTTAATCACGTGACCCAAGAACTGAACTTCACTTAGCCAAAATTCGCACTTGGAGAATTTGGCATAGAGTCGTTCTTCTTTCAGAAGCTCCAAAATTGTCTTGAGGTGTTGCTCATGTTCCTTCTTGTTCTTTGAATAAATCAGTATATCATCAATAAAGACGATCACAAACTGATCTAGATACGGCTTGCACACCTGGTTCATTAAGTCCATGAACACAGCCGGTGCGTTCGTCAATCCGAATGGCATCACCATAAATTCGTAATGACCATATCGAGTACGAAAAGCCGTCTTGGGTATGTCTTCCTCTTGAATCCGGAGCTGATGATAGCCTGATCTCAGGTCTATCTTTGAAAAGTACTGTGCTCCCTGTAACTGATCAAACAAATCATCAATCCTCGGTAACGGGTACCGATTCTTGATGGTGAGTTTGTTGAGTTCTCGATAATCGATGCACATCCTGAAAGTTCCATCCTTCTTTTTAACAAAAAGAACCGGAGCTCCCCATGGGGAAAAGCTCGGTCGGATGAATCCTTTATCGAGGAGTTCTTGTAATTGATTAGACAACTCCTGCATCTCAGATGGAGCAAGTCTGTAAGGAGACTTAGCTACAGGAGTTGCTCCCGGAATCAAGTCGATTCGAAACTGTACTGATCTCTCAGGTGGCAGTCCCGGTAAATCGTCCGGAAATACTTCTGCAAAATCTCTAACAACTGGCACGTCTTGAATCTTGATTGCCTTCTTGTCTTTCTGAATTACATGAGCTAAAAATGCAACACATTGTTTCCGTAAGCACTTGCGAGCTTTCATGCACGAGATTATCTTGACACTGCGTTTCGCTTGATCTCCACGAATCTCCAAGATTTCATTGTTCTCCATAGGAATACGTAATAGCTTATCGGAACAGATGAACTCAACTCGGTTAAGAGATAGCCAATCCATTCCGATGATAACATCGAAACTGCCCAGTTCCATCGGTATCAAGTCGATGGAAAATGTATGATCACCAAGTGTTAGTGGGCAATTCCTAAGTACTGTGTCAACTGTAATCTGTTTGCCATTAGCTATCTCAATTCTATAAGGGGAGTCTAATGATTCCTCAGCATGATTAAGATGGCTAGCAAAATCGGATGAGATAAAACTCTGATCCGCACCAGTGTCAAATAATATAGATGCATAAAAATCAGATAGGAGAAATGTACCCGTAATGACATTCGGGTCCTGTCTAGCAGCAGCTGCTCCGATCTGAAAGGCTCTTCCTCTTGGTGCTTGAGCCTGTTGTTGATTTCTCTTAGGGCAATCCCGAGAGAAGTGACCAGGTTCACCACAGTTGTAGCAAGACCTGTGATCGGTAGCAGCAGCAGCAGTGGCTGCATTGTTGTTTCTGTTCTGAGTCCTCTGACTCCTGCAGTAGTTTGCTGTGTGACCAAATCTTCCACAGTTGGTGCAGTGTCTGCACGGAACATTTGGTAGATGATGGTACTGGCATGAGTTGCACAAAGGTGCAGTGCCAGTGTATGGCTTCCTGATCTCCAACGGTTGTGGCTGATTGCGCATCGGAGTTTGAGTAGTGGCAGCAAAGTTTCTAACCACTTTCTGTTTCTTAGCCGGACGTTTATCCGACTTCTTGGAAGTTCCAGCTTTGGCTGTTTCAGCCTCCTTCCTGAATGCCCCAGAGGCAACCATCATATCTGTCAGGGATGCTGACAGTGTAACAACTAATTCCATGGTGGTAGGGTGAGCAGAAATCACATGACCTCGGATACTGGGCGGTAATCCACCAACATACCGCTCAATTCTCTTCTCAAGTGTTGGCACCACATCCGGTGCCAGAGTGGCTAACTCATGAAATCGTGTGGTGTAGGCCAGATGCCCAGCACCAATCATCTCCAGATTGAGTAGTTCAGTCTCAACCTTTTTCAGTTCATTTCTTGGGCAAAACTCTGCCCTCAACATCGCCTTGAATTCGTTCCACGGCATGGCCTGGGCCTCATCCCGGCCTCTGATTGATACCTGAGCGTTCCACCAGGTTAACGCTCGCTTGCTAAATGATCCAGCAGCATACTTTACTCTATTCTGTTCAGGGCAGCCACTGATGTCGAGGGTAGCCTCCATCTTCTCAATCCACTGGATCAGTCCGACTGCACCCTCGCTACCACTGAAACTGGGTGGCTTGCAGCCTACAAAGTTCTTGTAGGCATAGTCCTGACTCTGTCTGGTGTTACCGCTGCCTTCTCCAGATGAGTTAGCAACGTTGTTACTGTTGTTGTTGTTGATCCGGTTCATCATCTCTGGAATCACTTCCCTCAGTTGGCTTGTAAGAAGAGTAGCCAGTGCCACAGTAGCAGGGTCCATTTGATACGCTGGTGGTGGCGGAGGAGGAGGTGGAGGTGCTTGTGTAGGAGAGTCTGGCGGTGTCGGTGTCGAAGAGTGCGGAGCTGAACCTTGAGTCAGCGGTAATAGAGGTGGTTGTCTTCGTGGCGGCATTCTGATCATAACCGAAAGAAAATCGGTTAGTGCAGTGATCAGAAGCAGAAGACATATGCAAATAGAATCCTATATTATAAGAACTCTACATGAGGGTCCCTAGGTTATAGTCTAGGCCAAACCGTTTAAGTAATATGACCTATATTTCTCTATAACCATGGCTCTGATACCAATCTGTCACACCCCGGGCCGGCGGGAACGGATCGGGCTTTCCCGTCGGGCGGAAAGTTCCCGGGGCGCGATATCATTGTGTTGATAATCAAATGATCAGATTGTATACATTGCACATGAGATGTAATTGAGAAATGCTAAACATGACATGAAATAGAATTACAAAGTTAAATTACATTGTACATCATAATTTAACTAAGTAAATCTAATCAAAAAGAATCAGTGAGTTTATATCTTGAACTGTACAAGATATACAAAAATGATTCACTGTGTTGTCATTCAGAAGTATGCAATCAAAAGAAAGCTAGGTCTCCTATGAGTCCACTAGCTATGTACTTGCATGTAATGTCTACACCTGTCCGTCACCTGAGAAAACATGCATTTAAAACAAGTCAACACTAGGTTGGTGAGTTCATAATATTTGTAATTGAAAATCATTGAAATTGTCATGCAAACATTCACATTGTCATAATTGTAACTTGAAATACTTGTTTCACCCAATGGTCTCTCCTTAGTTGTATGTACAAGTAGGATATCATCTGATTAAGTATGCTTATATATAGGGAATCACGAAAGGGTCACCCCAGACGCTATCCCACCACATACTTAGTCAAATTCCACACCACTTGCGATACAACTAAAGATATCCATTCCCAAATCCGTGTGATTGTCACTCCTGAATCCCATGTGTTCACCTGTATAGAATAATTTGATGTTGGTATTTGTAGTTATCAATTGTAGTTTAGATAACTTTCATATATTAAGGATGTTAGATTCATTAAATCTGATCCTTTTATTATTCTATTGTGATGGTGAGTTAACTGATGATACACTTTTAAATATAAAGTGTGTGAGTTAATCTCTTGCAACTTGTTTTTGGATATCAGTGCATAGAGCCTAAACTGAACCCATTGAAATCCTCACGTAATCAGATTTCAATGCATTCAGTTTATCCCTACCACTCTGTATACGTATTGTCCTCAACATAGACTGTTATTAGTAGTGTGACATGAGAGTAGATCACTTTCTCAAACTACCAATCAACTGTATCTAAGTTGGATTAATTACTTATCACTGCATATTAATATCACCATGCGTCGCTTTCCAGAACCTGACTTGAAGTCGCCCTGTCACCGATCATACGTTACCGGCCAAATGAATCGTTACGATCAACATACTAGCCCTACAAGCTAGAGGTTTGTCAAACCTATGGTACCATTATGCTATCGTCGGTTTAATCACATCAAACTAACTGGTCAGCGAATTAAAGGGTCTTACATGATCTCAACATTTGGCACATGATTGAAATGATATAATACTACAGATCAACAGTAATTAATTGTAATTGTGTTCTCTTGTATTGTCGTGTTCCTTGTACTGTGTTTATCCATGGCATTAACAAAGTTGAATAAGAACTTGTCTTATTATATTATGTTAATCATTTGAGAGAATGATGCTGTTTCATGAAGTTACGTTATCATGATTATCATTCTTTGTTCCTTGTTTTCCTTGTAACATGTATTGAATTGAGAAGCTAAGTGTTATAAGAACGAGTCTTATTACACTTACTTGATTCTTGTAACGAATGATGTGATGAAGATGTATTATCATCATATCATTCATATGTGTATTCTTGTAATTATGTCATCTTGTTTCCTTGTAATTGATTCTATATCATTTATCGTAAGAATAACTAAATATTGTAGAATTTAATCCTACAACTAAGTTATTCTATTGTATTGATAAGTCATAATATAATGAAATCATTATTTACTTATCTTCAATTGTCATCTTGTAATCATTCAAGCATGCATACAATGATTTATGATAATAAACATTTTTATATCAAATAATCAAAGTATAAGTCATATGTAAGCAAAACTTTTAAATACATAAAAGTAAAGCATGTTTCTCAGCCCCGATAGTTGAAAATCAATTAAGATTAGAGAAAAGGGGCATATGAACTCACCTTGTAGTTGTTGAGGGTTGACTTAGCTTATATGTGAATGCACGCGCTCTCGTTTGAATTCGTTGTGTTCACGATCCTGTATTGATTTGTTGTAACTTGTAAGTATAACCTAATAGACTTTTGGGTGTGTATGTGTGGGTGTTAGCCCTAAGTTGGCTTTCACGCGTAAGACTTAGTCATGATCACCGTTCGGTCTCTTATGCAGGTTTTAAGTTAAAAAAAACCTTATGAGTTATTATCTTGTAATCTTTGACTTGACTCATTCTTGTAATTGTACACTTTGATCTTATGAAATATGTTAAACCCGAAGGTTTGAAGTGATGTGTAGACCGAACTATGTGACCAAGTCCTATGTTGGGCCTCTAGGTCATTTGTTGGGCCCTAGGCCCAAACCTATGGGCCTTGGTCTGTTCTTGAACCACCAAGAGTGTTAGACCATTTTGGAACATGTGAATCAGTGATATACAGTGTGGAAATACGAAAGCTTGGTCAATTGTTAAGAAACCTAATGAATAGGTGGCCTGGTGACCTCCATTGGGTCACGATGAGAAACTGTTGGGCCCGAAGTGGGCCCAGGCAAGATTTGTCGGGCCAAAGGTTAGAATGAACTGTAGGAACCATGGTTGGGCCAAAAATAGGTGGTTGTCCAAGATAATGACAAAGTGGCTCCAAAAAGGGAGGACAAAGGCCTCAAAGTGGGCCTTAAATCGATTTCTGTGGGCCTCGGGTAGATTTTGATGGGCCCCATGGATTTTGTCTCAGGCCTTTGCCAAAAGAACTCATGGGCCAAGTTGGGCCTGGATTAGAATGGCTGAAACAATAATGGGCCTTGAATTTGGGCTTTTGGCCAAAATGGTGGCCTTGAATCACATTTTGTGAGCCATGGGCCAAACTAGATGGGCCCCAAGGGATTTCTATCAGGCCCTGAGCACAATAAGTGTTGGGCCAACATGGGCCTGGATCAATTGGGCCAAAACTGTTATGGGCCCAATTCAAGGAAAATGTGGGCCATTTGGGCTTGTGTGAATTAATTCCAAGAGCCAACTTCATTCCAAATGAGTTAAATGATTATACTAGCTTATTCTGGGTCATGTTGGACTAAAATAGAGCTTGGGCCTGTAATGGGCCAAGGATTTTAGAGTTGGCTAGCTAGTGATGGGGTGTCCAACGTGTGAAGATGTAGCCGACTGTCAAAGGGTTGGCCGAATGATGGTAGTGCGGCGAATGAATACAACCTAGGTCGAATGAAGGGTCTTGGCCGAATGTTGTAGCTCGAATGAGGAGTGGTCGAATGAAATGCTGCATGGAGGTCGAATGGGTATATGGCCGAATGTGGTGTTGCATGGCGAATGAGGGCTCACGAATGAGGGTCCCTGGTCGAATGAAAGCGGCGAATAACATGGAGTATGTGGCCAGCGAATGGTGCTCTTTCGGCGATTGTGAGGGCTGGTCGAATGAGCATGTCGAATGAGGTGAAGACCGACTGAGGCCTGTCGAAGGAGGAGCTGCGAATGTGGGTCATACGGCCACCAGGTCATTCGACCCCAAGGCCATTCGGCCGAGCTGGATGTCGGGGTCGACCTGGGTGGTTGTATGGTGGTTCTAGCTCAGCTCTACGCTGGTCCATAGTGGATTAGAGATGCGTTCAAAATGGTGAGGTCGAGAAACCCATGTATAAGCCGGTTAGGGTTTGGTGAAGAAGAAGGGTTTGAAAACCCTAAAAACCGTGACTTCGACCACGATTTTACCTGGTTTCCAGTGGTGTAAAGCTTAGATCTGTTGTCCTTTCTTGTAGAGGATGTCGAGGGCTACGCGTGGGCGAAAGAATCACCCAATTTGGTTGAGAAACGAGAGAGATATGGAAGAGAGAAGGTCTTCAATGGTGGTATGTGTGTGTAGCCGGAAATGTAAGGTGAGAGAGGTTGGGGAAGATGGAAAATGAAAGAAAACTTTCATGTAAGGGTTTTTATACCCGCGTGGTGTTCGGGTTCGTTTCGGTTGCTCGGTTCGCGTTTTCGTTACGTTTCCGGAACGTAACGCGCGTATTTTTGGACTTTAATTTAAACGATTTTAATTACACAACTCTGATGAGTTTCAAAATTGTAAAACATTATTTATTTAGTTTTAATAATTTAAAATCGTTCGTGTCGAGTTTTTGTTATCGTTTCGTCAGAACACGTCGCCTTCGCGCGTATTCGTTCGAATCGTCACCCGAACAATTACGACGATGGTTTTGCTTTCTGACTTTTGTTTTCTACTTATCAGTCATTATTTCAGAACTCTAAACTCCCAGATATGTTTGTGTGAATCGTCACTCACGCAAACACGCTGCCAGTTTATTATTCCGAAATAACACTGCAATTGTGCTTGTTTTGTGTTTCCTCACTGTCGGACTCAACTAAACTCCATGTTTCACATTGTTTTTGAACTGTCTTGTCGGCCATCTGATTCCTGTCATCTGTGGACATCAGATCGCAATCGATATGTTTTCGCTGTTACTTGAACACTTGTTGTTTCTTGTGAATAGTTGTGTCAACTGTACTTAAGTTTTCACTCAAATACACACAACTAATGTTCAAATGTACGTTGTACTTATTGTATTTCAGTTTTCACAGAAATACGTACAACTTGTGTATTGTATATTGAATTCACATAATACATTTACTGTTCATAATCTTGTATATACACGTAGTATAAAGTGAAAGTACGCATACCGTACGGACTTGCCGGACGATCTGGCACTTGCTGTTACATCTAAGCTGTTTCAGGGCAGCTTCCCATTCGTAGATGTACCCTGAAGCGTTTTGGAGCGTGCAGGGTCCTAAAGGAAAGGGTTAAGGTCGGCTAAACGAGTGCAGTCGAGCAAGGGGTAATAAAACCCTAGATTTTCAAACATTCAAGCTTCATTACCTGGAATCCGGCTGGACAAATCCACAGATCTCTTGTACTTCCTTGTAGAGGAGGTCGAGAGCTACGCGTGGACAACAAGAACGCCCGATTTCGTCCACAAACGAGTGAGATATCGCGATTTGAAGAGTGATTATTCTTAGAAAGAGAAAGTGACGGTTGGGAGAGTTTAGAGAGAGAGAGATGTTAGAAAATGAAATAGATGTATCATTTAGTGTTTATATATCCCGGGGGTGTTCGGTTCGTTTCGGTTGCTCGGTTCTCGTTTTCGTCGTGTTTCCGGCACGTTACGCGCGTTTTTATAAATAAATAAAAATAGTTTATTTTTAAATGTTTGGAAGGTAGTTATTTCTTGTAAATATTTTAATATCATTGTTCTTGAATTATTTATTGAAATTTTATTATTTTAAGCGTCTCGTTATTTCTTTCGCGAATTTTACGTATTTTAATTAAAATAGTTTCCTTTTTAATTTATTTCTGATGAGTTTCAAAATTGTAAAACAGGAAATATTATATTTCCTTAAATTATTATCGTTCGTATCGTTTTCGTTTTGTCAGAAAACGTCACTTACGCACGTACTCGTACAATGCGCTAACTGTACGAACACGATCGTACGTTTCACTTTCTGATTTTGTTTTCTATTCTTCAGTCATCATTTCAGATCGTTAAACTTTCAGATCTATTCGTATAGATCGTCACCTACACGAATAACTCGTCGGTTTAGCATTCTGTAACAACAACTGTTATGATTTTGTTATGTTTATCCTCACATATGTTTAAACCTAATAGTATCAAATCAAACATGTGTGTACCTGTTCAGTGTTGTCTGATGTGTTTCTGATTATTAAACCCATGAGGTTTAAGTCAGATTTCAGAACAATAGCATAATAGTTTAGTGTTTAGCATCATGTGTCAATAATATATACATAGTTCATGTAGTTTGTACTTGAGTTACTGTGCAATTTACTGTGCGACTTACTGTTCCGGTAACGATTCCAGCACAGATGTTACAGGCGATGAACGAATTTGGTGTTTGCGTATGAGGTTTACGTATGTGTTTTTGGAATTCAAAGGTTACTAAAATGGTATGTTTGTCACATTGTTTAAAAATAGTAAAGTTTGGTATATATGTAATTAGACCTCAAAGAAGGGAGATATATGTAATTCTCTCTACTATTATTTATATATAATTATTGTTTACTCATAATGATTATACTTCTTTGTGAATATAAATATCAAATCGTCATTTCATTCTAAAACAATGAATCAAACTGTCTCAAAAACAAACATCACTTCCAAGAAATACAAACCAAAGTATAAGAGTGTAATGTTTTAAATTACAATAACACTTACCAAGTAAATTCCAAATATTTTAAACTATTGAAACAAAATAAAATTAAAGACTTTCACATTTGTATAATCTAGCATCAATAAACATGAATATAAGACCAACAAATATAACAATAAAAAAAAAGTTAATATTATTATTTAAATAATATTATCACTCATTTCAAATCATACATAAATAGTAAAAAAACCATAAAAAAAACGATCTATATCTCCTCTCAAACAATGTTCTCAAATTAAAATGATGCAAGGAAAAAAAAACTCAAGTCATACTATACTAATATCACTACTCGATCACAATGGAGGTGACATCACATTTGTCTAAACGCAAACCAAAAAACTGAACACAATAGTTTTTACTATGTCCAACAATAAATCAATTTATATCACATCACAGATGTGACATGACAAATATCTAATCATAGACCAAAAATCCAGGTACAACAATTTTCAATCTATCCTATTACAATAAATCACAATTTCGCAAGAAAAAATCCGTTTCAAGGAATTAGAACCCAACCATAAACAAACAATGTTAAATAGCATAGAACAAAATAACAAAAAATAGGCTTGCATTCACAGAATTTAGTACAAAAAAATGCAAACATAAATCAAACAAATAAAATAAGAGAGCATTATTTAATTGTTAATACTAATATCACTAGCTTTGATTATCACCATCTGTGATTACTTTTTTATTTGTATATATAGCTACGATAAAACAACATCTAACGCTATAGATACTAGATAGGGTCATGAACTTACGGCCTTACGCCACTGCACGAGCCTAACATAAATTCTTTGGGTTATACCGTTAAGTTTCGGCTAAACATGTTTGAGCCCATTTAAGGCCCAACCCGCCAACTCAATTCTGTAAACTTCAGTCTCGAGTCAACTTGTATGGTTAACTAATTGATCTGTTTATTTAATAAGAAAAAAAACATATATTATGTTATTTTGGTGTTTATTGTTGAATTTTAATATATTTACATTTTGATTATAAGATTAACAACAAAATTAAAAAAAAACATTAAATTATATCGATTAAGATGTTATATTACAATACAATAAAAAATAAAATGGATTATTAGCAAAATTAAAAAATAACATATTAATTAGAAAATGTTGTTATTTTATTTGAAAAACTGATATTTACACAACCTAATATATTTAGGTTACTTTTTATTCTATTAAATACATTTTGATTATGGTTTCAGATTTTAAGTTGAATATGAAATGTGTTTTATATTCATGTCAAACGAATCGTGTTTGGGCCTTGTTGGATTCGTAATACGAATACGATATTCGTGTAAATTTTTAAGGTTCAGGTTGTGTTAAACCGGTTACCCACCAACCCCTTTAGCACACCAAACTTTAGATATCCATGGACATCAGATGCATAGTTGAAAGAGAGATTTTCTTTGGTGAACATATAAAATCATGATAAGTCACCTACAAATTACGTAGTTGGGAGACATTAAGGAGCACCCCACTAATGTATAATTATAGAAAACAAATAAAATCAAGATAAGTCACCTACAAAGATGGTGAACATAAAATCAATATTATATTTCTCACGTTGTTATAGTTAAACTTTAGAAAAGTACATAATAATTAAAGAAGAAAAACAAACACAAGTAATCACAACACCAAGAAAAATCATTTGTTAGAAACACTGCAACATTTAACACGTTTCTGTATGACGAGTATCTTACTCCTCTACCCATTTTTGAAGCCACTTGCTTCAGGTAACTATATCTGAATATCAATATTTCATTTCAAAGATCAACCAACAAATGCTACCTATATGACCAACTATATGCAACAAATTCGTCTCATTTATGGTGTACATGTGTGAGACCTTAAGAGGGAAAAGTAAAAATGCACTAATTTTAACGTTATTTCAATCATTTTGTGAAAATAACGTTCATCATTGGGATGATCAACTCTACACAATAACTTTAAAACGGGACTCTTTCAGAGCAGCTTTTATATCCCAATTGGGATAATATATTAGATAATGTTGTTGTATATGCAACAAATCATCTCAAATCTACAATCTAAATTCACGAATTGAAACAGATAAAAGTAAACACTTTATACGCCTTAGACAACGTGGATATGAAATCGGTTGAAAAAGGTTTTCTGCTGCAATCAATAACAATCAAAAAACACAAATTTAAAATAATCTAGGTTGAGTTAATAAATCCATTACGAGTTTTGAGCCAAAGTTATGAACCAGCACTGGACAAATTCCACAATACCGCCATAGAATGGCAAAACCAGTATTGTAAAATTTTAGGGTAAAAATTTTGGCTAAGAACGATAAATCCTATTAAAAAAAACAATTGATAATTTGATATAAATAGAATAGATCGATAACCAAATCGGAGAAAGCAGGATTCAATACTTGAATAATCAATAAAAAATGGATAAATTTAAAAACAATTTTGAAAAAGAGATAACGAGGCTCAGATCTGTAAAAACAACCGGTGAAAATAGGATAATACCTCCATGGCTGCAACAATCACGCCGGAAAATTGCCCCGCCAAGATTGGGTATATCTCAACACACCGGTTGACTCAGACGAATAGAAACTCATCATCATCGCCCCTTTAACAAAGAGTAAATTACGCAATTCGTCCCCAATGATGTTATTATCGGTGGTGATGGTGGTGGTGTTGGAGTTGGATATTGCCAACAAGTAACCCAATCCATCGATCGATGAAACACAAATACCTCAAATACGTGTGTATTTGAATGTATATATGCATTGATCCTCCCCTATATATATATATATATGTATATATGTGTGTGTGTATAGATATAAATCTAAAGAAGGGCGGTTGAATGATGGGGCAAAATCGAAAATCATAAGCACCGGAGGGGGTTAACCACCCTTCAGAAACATCCCTTCCCTCCGTTGCTTCATTTCTTGATCGTCTGAGTTTTAGTTTTTGCCCCAAACCCTAGATCGTAGAAGATGATCGCTTTTTATAGAAGATACTAGATGCCCCCGCTAAATTTCCCGTTTTGTCCTTCGAAGTTAAAATATTTTGAAGGGTAAATGTACGAGTTAGGTAAGTAAGTTGATTAAATTATCCACAGCGGTCACCTCACTGAAAACCTTTCCTCATTGAAATTTCCTGTCATGTTATCACCCCACTGAAAACCTTTAACACCCACAATAAGAGCACTAGGAGTCGTCCCATGCTTCCCCGTTTTTCCCCATTGCCACATCAACGTCACATCAGGTTTCCCCACTTTTTCCCATTTTGCACGGTGTCGTCCCACTTTTCCCCATTTTCAAATCTTATTTTTAATTAATTATTTTAAAAATAAATAATAATAATAATAATTAAATAGATTCATTAAAAATAAAAAATAAAATTACATTAAAATTTAAAAAGATATTACATTAAATTAAAAAGATATTACATTAAATGAAAAAAACCACAACGATTATAAAAAATAAGCAACAACGATTAAATACATTTAAAATACTAGTTATTCGGTTTATTGGCGTGATATTGTTGCGATAAATGCTCCAAATGCTCGATAAGGTCGGCTCGAATGTTTTCGTGCGTTGTTCTTGATCGTAGCTGATAAAGAATGTCTTCTTCAGGCTGTTCATCGCTAGAAGGGTCCTCTATGTGCTCTGGTGATATTGCTGACCCATTCCATTTTAAAATCATATTGTGTAGAATGATACAAGCATACATAATTTTTCGTAAAACTTCGTGGATGATTTGCTTTGCGGGACGATGCAATATATTCCACTTTTCCTTCAAAATACCAAAAGCTCTTTCAACATCCTTTCGTGCAGCTTCTTGTGCTCTCTTGAATCGACAACGTTTTAAAACATTTTCGGGAGGATGCTGCAACGATTTCACTATAGTTGCCCAACTAGGATAAATCTCATCACCAAGATAATATCCAAGCTTGTATTCGACGCCGTTAACCATAAACGGGCACTTTGGGGCTGATCCATCAAGTATGTTGTTGAAAACATACGAACGATCAAGAACGTTGAGGTCATTGTTGGAGCCGGGAGGTCCAAAGAAAGAATGCCAAAACCAAGTGTCTTGTGATGCCACTGCTTCAAGCATCACCGTCGGAACCTTGTAATCACCCTGTGTGTATCGTCCGCGCCATTCAATCGGACAATTCTTCCAAACCCAATGCGTTCAATCTATACTTCCCAACATCCTCGGGAATTTGTGTCTTTCAGAATGCGATTGGTATAGCAACTGAACATCATTGTAAGTGGGTTTTCGAAGAAATTCTTTTGCATACAAACAAATAACACCGTCACAAAAATGGTCGAGGCTTTCACGAGACGTTCTTTCAGACATTTGTAAATACTCATCAAGAGCATCTGGAGCGTCACCATAAGCTAATTGTCGTATCGCTGACGTGCACTTTTGAAGTGCAGTAAAACTTTGATGACCTCTTGCATCAAACGATGTTTGAAAGTATTGATAATTCATTTCAATATCGTCTACGATACGCAAAAATAAATCTCTAGGCATACGAAATCTTCTTTCAAATAATTCGTTGGTGAATGTTGGGTTGGTTTCGGTGTTAAAATAATGATCAACAAGCCTCTTGTGTGATTCGGCACGATCGTCCCGACATATATACCTTTTAAAAATATTGTAACATATATATTGTAAAAAACATAATAAACAAAATATAAAAAAACAACTATACTAAAAAAATTGTGTATACCTTCTCGAAGAGGATGCGGTGGATGCAGACTCGTTTAAACTTGTGGCCACGATGGTTGACGAAAACTGAAAGTTTCGTTGTTTGATATTGATCTCGTCTTCTTCTGAACTTGACGATTTACTTTCAAATGGGGGAAGCTCAAACGTAAACGGATCCATTGTTTTAAACTTTATAAAATTTGAGTGTAGAATAAAATGATAAAGAGTGTGAGTTGTGATTGTTTTGAAGTTGTTTAAATAGAAAAAAAATTAGATTTTATTTTTTAAAAAAAACTTCCCAACGGTCAAAATACCTCCCCCCCAACGGTCGACACCCTTCCATTCCCAATTCGGCTTCAATCGGTGAGCCTTCCCCTATTTACCCCACCCCATTTCCGGGGGGCGGTGTTCCCATTCTTCCCCGATCCGGCAAAGTGCACCCCAAAGCCTTCCCGGGTTCCACTCCGGGAGGCCTAACACCCACAATGGTCACCCTACTGAAAACTCTTCCCCACTATTCCACATCATCAACATTATTTAAATTTAATTGATTTATTTAATTTTTTTGTTGCAAACTAAAAATAAAAACCTTAGGATTTAATTAAACCATTCAAATAAAAATATAAATCAAATAAAAGTTACATTGCAAATTTAAATTAAAAAAAAAACCATAGAAAAAAACTAACAATTCAAATAAAATTTAACAATATTTATCAAAGAGCTTTTTTTTCAATTTTATCATTATTTCACGATCTTCGTCGTCGAGCATTTCTGGAGGCAAAGACTCCATTGCTCTGAGGTCGGCTCGGAGAGTTTTCTCTTCGTGCATTTTTTTCCTATCTTCGTGTTTTTGTTTTTGAAAAGTTGTGAAAGCTTGGAGTTGATCAACGGGATCGGTTGTTGTCGGGTTAGAGAAGACGGTTTGACGACTCCATTACCCGGCTTCTTCTTCTTCATCCTTGATGTTAACCGCGTAATTTGTATGTGCGGTCAAACCCCCCGGCGAATACTCGTTCGATTCGGAGTTTTTGGTTCTTTTTGAAGAACCTTGGACCTCGTTACCTTCTTGGCAAAAAACACGGAATTTTGGCGAGTCTTTTATCGCCACCCAAACGTGATAGTGGTTAAACGTTTGGCCGTTACTCTTTAGTTGGTATTCCTTTTTGGCCCATTTCAACACGTTCTCGTCGCTCATCCTGCTTTTTCGGTTGTTGACGCAGTTACTATAGATCCCACTAAACTTTGTTAACTTGGTGCACATATCCTTCCACTTTGAATTTAATTGATGATATGTGCGGTATTCGGCATCGAATCCCATCACATTGTGCCAAGTAACGGTTACTTTTTTCCAAAAATTTTTGCGTTTTTGTGAATTACCTACAAAAAAAATTTAACCAAAAGTAAGTAAAAAAATTTATACCCTTTAAAATAATATATAACAAAACTAAGTAATAAACTTTTTACCTTTGGTTTTGTTCTCGGATTCGTCCATGTAGCATCTTCCGAGAGCGATTTCTTCATCGTGAGTTCATTGTTTCGGTGCCATTGCACCACCACTCGGCCATGTTCCGGCCGGCTGTTTGTTTTTCTTACCCTTTTTGTCACACCCCGAGCCGACGGGGTTGGATCGGAGTCCCCGCCGGGCGGAAGGTTCCCGGGGCGCGATATCGCGGATGATAATCATGATGATCAGATTGTTTACATAGCATCAATGTTAAGAATAACTAAAGCACAATCAAATGATAATTAGGATTACAAGGTTAAATTACATTACCAATGTTCTGCAATGTAACTAAGTAAACCTATCAAAAGAATAACATGTTTATATCTTGTATATGTACAAGATATCAAAAGTAATGTTTATCATCAACAAAAGATGTGCTTCCCAAAAGTCTACTAGGTCCTCTATCTGGGCAGCCTAGTATGCAATCCAAAAGTCTTAAGTCTATCCTTGTGCGTCACCTGAGAAAACATGTAAGAAAACAAAGTCAACACAATGGTTGGTGAGTTCATGTAGTTTTAGTATTTGTAAAATAGCTTTTGCAAATCTTTTAGGTAAAACCTTAACCTCATTAATAACACCTGTATCATCCAACTCGGTATGCTTATATATAAGGCATACCCCTGAGTCGAGCCTACGACCCGCCCAGACGCCGTCCCACCACATACTAAGCCGCATAGGACATTGCTATTAATGATAATTAAGCATTTTACCTGCCCTTCGATTCATTTCGTTCCATAGCTTTAGTTTACTGTTTCAAAGTTTACAAGTCTATAGCATCCGTAAGTATTAGCTTCAATATTAGTTTAAAAGCATCATGTTTAAAAGTTATGATATCGACCCAAAAGCATCTATGTTTCCCCCTAGGTAACGACCTTAATCTCATTAACACCACCTGTATCATCCAACTCGGTATGCTTATATATAGGGCATACCCCTGAGTCGAGCCTACGACCCGCCCAGACGCCGTCCCACCACATACTAAGTCGCATAGGACATTGTTGTTAATGATAATTAAGCGTCTTACCTACCTCCATTTTGTTTATAGCTTTCGCATTATGTTTATAGCATGAGTGAACATTGAGGAATCACTGTATGGCAAGCACTGAGAGGCCATAAGTCTACCCCTCAAGTCCCGACTATAAAGGTCACCCTATGGCAAGCACTGAGAGACCATAATAGGTGCCTTCTAGTCCTGACTGTGAAGAACACATGAAGGCAAGCACTGAGAGACCAACTATTGTTCTTCAAGTCCCGACTAGGGAGAACACATGAAGGCAAGCACTGAGAGACCAACTATTGTTCTTCCATAGTCAATAGTTTTAGCATCCAAATAGTTTCACAACCGGTAAGGCAAGCACTGAGGGGCCAAACCGTTGCTTTTGCATGACAAGTTTATAGCTTTTAAAGTTTAACAACCGGAGAGGCAAGCACTGAGAGGCCAAACCGTTGCTTTTGCATAACAAGTTTATAACTTTCAAAGTTTAACAACCGGAGAGGCAAGCACTGAGAGGCCAAACCGTTGCTTTTGTATAACAAGTCTATAGCTTAAAAAATGTTTAAGGCGTTCGTAGTTTTAAACATATAGTTTATGGTATAAATGTTAAGCATCTAGTTTAAGTATATAGTTTATAGCTTAAACATCGAGTGTGTAGTTTAAGAATATAGTTTATAGCGTAAGCATCAAGAGTAGCATTTAAGAATATAGCTTAGAGCATAAGTCTAAAGAGCATAGTTTAAGATTATAGTTTATAGCATAAGCTTCAAGACTATAGTTTAAGAATATAGTTTAAGAATAAATTAAGCTTCTAGTTTGCAACATAAGCATCAATCACCAAGTTTAAGCATATTGTAGTAGCATAAGCATCAAGTCTTCTAAGCATCCAACATATGTTTTCAAGCCTCAAGTTTAAAGTATAAGTTTCAAGTCTATTGTTTTTCAAAGTATTCTAAGTTTCAAGCATAAGTTTCAACATAAATATCGTGTTTATGTTTAAAGCATTAAATAACAATTCAAGAGTTTTATGAAAATGTTTAACATGCTTCTCAGTCCCGAAGTAAAACAAATAAATTTAAAAAGGGACAAATGAACTCACCTGTAGTTGTAGGGTTGACTTAGCTTAAAAAGAAAGAATGCGCACGCTCTTGATTGTACTTTGTTGAATATTCACGTTCCTGTATTGATTTCACATTGCATTTGAATTATAAGTGTTGAGTGTAATTGTTCGAGTGTGTGTGTTGACCCTATAACCGGTTAACACTTATGAGTCTCGGTCTTGTTCTTCATTCGGCCCTTGTACTCGTTGTAGATTTCCGGTCCTTTTTAACTCAATGTAATTATTGTCAAAAGAAACATAATTGTAACACTTAAGTTAATTACGTTATTTATAAGTGTGCAAGTCCATTTAATTATAAACATGAGTTTATAGTTTAAAGTCTTCCATTTAGATTTTGTTACTCCTAAAATACTTGTTATGTACATCACCCTTTGTTAATAAAACATAAGGTTTTTGACTCCATAATTAACTCCAAATCGCCTCTGTGTTATTTTAAGAAAGTTTTTGCATAGTATCCACGAGTTAAACATGCTTATTTGTTTACATCTTAATGCCACTTGGATCGATTTAATGGACCATGGGCCGAATGATTATATATTGTGTATGTAGGCCGGACTAACTGTAATTGGGCCATAGAATTGTTTTAATGGTGTTGGGCCGATTAATTGGGCTGCATAGGTGTGCTGTTGGGCTGATTTCGTGTGGACTCAGTGTAGTTGGACCACATCCTAGGTATTGGGCCAAGACATAATAAATTGGGTCGAATATGTGGGCTGCAAAAGGAATGACTTGGGCTTTATGTGGGGCCGAACAACTGATCCCAATTGTGGGTGGCTGCATAGTGAGACGGCCACAATTTAAATTGTTGGCTCAAGATGTGGGCTGTAACCAAACGATTTAATCTGGACTCACAGTTGGGCCTTAGTGGGCTACATAAGGTAACAGTTTGGCCGGCTAGTTGTTTTGTTTAGGGTTAGGCCGCATGATTTATTCAGACATTATCATGAAACGTCTCCATAGCAGCGAACCTTGAGTCTAGTGGAGACCAGGGTTCGGTCATGGTTCGCCCCCACCAAGGTTCGTGGTTCACGCACAGAAGGTTTGTTTAACTGAAGTCCTTGGGTTCGTTGAGTAGGGAGTAGGGTTCGGCTAGCAAACCCTGGTCATGCAGGTTCGTTTGGCTCACTGGTTCGTCATCATATGAAGGTTCGTGAAAACTCACAGACTCGGCTCAGGGATGTAGCAGCTCGATGGTTCGTGACTAGAGGCTACAGTAGGGTTCGTGATGAAGGAAGATGGCTCGTGAGTCACATGTGAGAATCAAGTGGGTTCGTGAACATGCAATATGGTTCGGCCGACTTATGTAGATTCGGCTCCTTCATCAGCAGCTGAACGAACCCACTCTCTTGATTCCCATCATCATCGACCCATGGTGGTTGTGGTTAGGCTAGTAGATCTGCCGGTGGTCGGTGGTTCCAACTAGGTGGTGAGTCGGCCATAGGTGTGTATATGTCGAACAAAAAGGGGTGCTGAAAACCCTATTTTCAGTCATGTTTCAAGCATCATACCTTCGATTTTGCTAGTTATTAGCTCCGATCTGTTGTACTTTCAAGTAGAGCTCGTCAAGGGCTACGCGTGGGCGAAAGAATCACCCAAATCGGATGAGAAATGAAGAAGTTATGAGCATTTGAAGGTGTAAAAATGGAGGTTTTGGTTGTAGCCGGAAATTGTAAGAGAGAGAGAGGTTGAAGATGATAAAATGAGATAACCTTCTCATTTTAGGTTTTTATACTACGGGTGGTGTCCGGGTCCATTTCGGTTGCTCGGTTCGCTAATTCGTCGCGTAACCGGATTTCTACGCGCGTTTTTCGTAAATAAAATAAATAAAAATAAAAATAAAAGAATTATTTCAGGATGTTTAAAATACAAATATTATTGAAAATTATTTTAAATGTCGTTTATTTAATTTATTTATCGAATTGTCATATTTTACGCGTTTCGTTAATTTGCTCGCGATTTAATAAAATAGTTTAATTTATTTTCATTTATGATGAGTTTCAAAATTGTAAAATAGGAAATATTTTATTTCCTTAAATTTATGATCGTTCGTATCGTTATTCGTTTTCATTTTCGTTTCATCAGATCGCGTCGCCATCGCGCGTATTCGTTCGAATCGTCATTCGAACGAACACGACGATGGCTTCGCCTTCTGATTCTTGTTTTCTACTGTTAAGTTATTATTTCAGAACGTTAAACTATCAGAATCATTCGTACAGATCGTCACCTATACGAATAATACATCGGTTTAGCATTCTGAAACGACAACTGTTAAGATTTTGTTTTGTTTAACCTCACATACGTCTATACACAATAGCATCATATCAAGTATTTATGTTTCAACATTGTGTTGTCTGACATGTTTCTGACTGTTAAACCCTAAGGTTTCAGTCAGTTTCAGACAATTGTATAGTAGTTTCATGTTGAGCAGAAATGCATCAATAGTCTAAACATAGTTTCACGAAATGTGTACCTGAATTGCTGTACATGTTACTGTACAGTTTACTGTTCCGGTAACGATTCCGGTACAGATGTTACACTTTTTGCGTTTTTGAGTGTCTTGTGTCTCCGGCACGACCTCGTTATCAGGTTGACTCGGTGACACAAAATCATATTCGAACCGAGGTTGGGAGTAGGGAGCAAAACCGGGTTGAAAGTATGAAGGTGGTTGGAAGTTTGGTGGATGTTGTTGAAAGTGTTGGATGTTCGGGTTTTGTTGTAGTTGAACCAATAAATTTCTAAGCGATTCAGGATCGTATGAGAACAGGTTGAATTCGGGATTGGGATTGTTAGGCCTTGGATTCATGTTTGTAATTTTTTTTAAAAAAAATATAGAGAGAAAGATGAAAGATGAAGAGATTTGGGTGGTTTTTTGAGTAAAAAGGTTGAGTATTTATTTAGTTTTAAAAATTTGTTTTGTTTTTTTTTGTTTTTTTTTTACAAAATTGCCGTTAACCAACGGCTAGAATTTTGGGCCAATCACATCTCATCATTCACGACGGGGAGCAGGAGCCGTGGGAGGGTTTCCAACGGGGGCCGCGAACTAGGGGGCGGTGTTCCCGTGCGACGCCGCCGCGGGGAGGAAGCCCGCTGGCCGGGCGGGACGACCATTGTGGTCGGTCTTAGTGTCCTTAAAATCCAGCCCAATAATTAGGACTCTTACATTCTAATATGGAGGTCGAGGTTCGAATTCATCTGGAGGCAAGTTTGAAGAACATCAGGTGAAGGGTCAGCTTGAGTTCTATCACAGATTTGATTCTGATGGGGGGCGAATGTTTACCCATTCAACGGGGTTCCTACGCAACAGGGGGTTATGGTTCTCACGACGGTTAGAGGAGTCCGATCTTGAACGATCGCTCTCAAAAGGTAGGGAACACAAGAGAATACCGCCGTTAAAAAAAGTAAGTTTATTAGGTTTTTTTTCTTCACTGTCAAGATTTTCTAACCTAATTGTATGTATTAACTTTTTTTTAGAAGAGGCCTTAGTTTCGAATCTTTTTATAATTAAGAAGGTGGTTTTCTAGTTTTTTTTTTCTGAACATATGATATATATGTGTTATGACTAATGTATAAGATTTCCTTCGATGACATATAGCCAATCAATTGTTGTCGTTTAAAAAAAATACTTCTTCACAAAAATATATTATTTAAAAAATTCACTCTTTCATATAAGTAAATTAGGAATGTTTGGGGTTATTTGTCAAACAACTTTTTAATAGATAAGAGATCTAAATAATTCAACATATTTTTCAACTTAATTATTAAAAATCTTTTTAGTCAATTCAAATATGTTATTAAAAGGTTTTAAAATAGTCAAGCTACGTAAGTTCGCATATTTAGAACTTCTTAAGATTTTCCTTGGTTTTTCAATCGTTAGTCAACAAAAATGTTTTTAAAACAAGACCAGACATGAAACCGGTATCGTCAGCGGTCGAGCTAGATTTAAAAACCAGATGACGTCAAAATATTATATATAATATAAAATATATTTAAAACACCGGCTCAACCGCCTAGTTCCCGGTCAGACCACCGGCCAACCGGTTCGACCATCTAGTTCATTCAAAAACGGTTCTGAGCACATAACCGACCCGCCTTTGGTACCAAATCCAGTCTGACCCGCCGGTCCAGCTTTGTAAACATTTGTCAACAAGACAGAGAGCATTCGGTTTCCATGAGACATGAACATTAATCTGATAATTAGTTCTAACCAGACACCAATTGCAAGGCAACAAGACCTGCCCAAACAGTTTTGAGTTCACTACCTTTCACATGAACAGGTCGTTTATGAGCTAAAACCATACCAAACCCAAAGTTGTTTTTTTTAAATACCAGTCTATTTAGGCTATTTGATAAATAGCTCAGTTATCTATTTAGGCGGTTCAGCATCCAAAACCCACTTAGCTAAGGTTCCAATTTTAAACCAAAGGGCTAAAAAAATCAATTCCATATTTAAACCAAAGGACAAAAAAAATCAAGAAGCATGCCCACTTGAAATTTACTTTCATGACCTCTTATTTAATAAGGCATGAAGGAGTTTCTAGTTAAACAAACTATGTGGAATCACTTTCTATATAAAGAACTTCATAAGAATTAAGGAAAAACATGGTGATGTGGGATAGTAGAATGCTTCAAGCAGGACATTAAATTCTTTATAAAGGAAGCATCAAACTAATTCAAAATGATGTCATAACTGGTATATCTTCCAAGTTATAATGGTATCATGATCATCAGCTCCACTTTCATGATTAGCCACTGACTGTTAGAAAGAACCTGTACAAGGGCATGAACGAAAAAGAAAAAAAAAACAGAAAAAAAAAAACAAATTGTATCAGTAACTGAAAAAAAAAAAGCAAACAGAATTATGCAAGTGCTTTCTCAAACAGCACTTACAAAGTTCATAGCTTCAAATTGAACCCATCCTTCCAGTTGCCTAATATATGCTGCAAGAACTTCTACTAAGATTTCAAGTCAATATATGACAAAATAAACATTTTTAACATGATTTCTTTGATTTGTATCTGGTCCACTGCGAGTTCAACATGTAATTTTAAATACCCTTTCAGATTAGTTCAGTTATACGGGTGGGTCACAGAATGCATAACCAAACCATCAGTTACCACAGATACTTGAGCCACCAGTTTATTTGGTTACAGGGTATGTATGGGTGGTCTGCTTTGTCGGTTATTAGTTATTCTGATTATACTGCTCACCCCCTGTCTTGGTTGTATGTCCATTTTGCTCTATAAAGTGTTAACAGGCTTAACAGCCTACATTGGAACACACTAAACATTTTTTGAGCTTGGTAATTGAATGCTGTTTTCAAGCTTAGTGATCAAATAACTACAGTCTTAGCCCAATATTCCATTTATAAAATCAACCATAAAATGTACGCCTCCATCATCCCAAAATTTACACACTCAACATTATCAAGATTAATATAACATTTTTTTCCCATAAATTACAATTTTTGATAGTTCCTGAAGATTTCACAAGCAATTCAAAAACCAAAATAACCATAATAATAAAGAAATTCCAGTTGCCGTGCCAAGATACTGGCGGGGTCTAATTCCATGCCCAATTAGGCAATTATGGTAATCCATAGTTCCATACAGAAATTAATACCATTGCCATCTCCAGACATCATCATTCATCATTGTAACTTTTGCAAACACAATGAAACGCACACGCATATATGTACTAATATATGCTTTTGTGAATATGCATAGATACAATGTAACACGTGGATGGAGCAAATATTATCTTATTTAGGAAGTATAGATATTGAGAGAGAGACTGTGAACACGATTACCAGAGTAGTAACCATGGAGTTGCACTATCCCATCCCCATAAATGATATATAATTGATGTATAAGTTTCGCTGATGGGTTGTCGACTTTGATGAAAAAAAAGGGATGAACTCAATGGCCTAACATGACCAGTCATGTTAAGCTTTCAAAGATAGAGCTTGAAATGATTCAAGGTCAAACATTCTTAAAACAAAAGTAATCCTTCCATCCTTGTTGGAAACCTCAATTAGTAATGTTATTTGTTCTTAAAATTAGATAAAAACAAGCAATAAAACTAACTAAATTTGAAACTTGACAGATAACACTTTTTTCATGCTTACCCTTTCATCAACTTTGAAATGGAAGGCTCCTGTCTCTAGTCCAATCCAATCCAATCTACATCAATCCAGCTTTTGCCTGCGAGCACTCCCCATGGTCAGCAGCAAGGGAAATTATACCCTTGTTTCATTTAATTAATTCAATTAGCATAAAACTAATAACATAACGTATATAATTAGTTCATTAGTCAAAGTGTCAAAAAAGTTATACCTTGCAAAAACTCGTTGATATACATATAAATAATCAAGAAGACAAAAATTACCCATCAATGATGACAAAATAATGATAATATCTAAATTGAAAATCATATTGCATTCATAGAATGGAGGCTCAGATCTGTTGCAATCGACCTTTTATTTGCCCTAATCCACCATGGCTGCAATCATAGTTGCAACTGAATATCAAACTCTAGATAGAACAATTGCCCTCTAGATTGCCCAGCCAAGACAAAGATCAGGTCTACAAACTGCCGATTTTGCTCATACTACATATAATCATCACCGCCTCAAACTTACAAAAAAAAAATAGCAGCAGCACCAGCACCAGAAAAAATCCAGCAAACACAGCCAGGCAATACCATTAGAGGTGGACAAATCGGTTTCTTGGCCCAAACCAATTCAGGTTGGGTTAAAGATGATCAACGCTAGTGAAGAACTCAGTGAGGCTCAGATCTGTTAAAAATAATCGGAGCAAAGAGGAACAAACCGCCATGGCTGCAAACATCGCCACCGGATATTACCCCGCCAAGATACGGTAAGTTTCAATCTTCGCTCGATCACTCAGACAACGAGAAATTAATCATCATCGCCTCTAATCATCTCATGATTCTGAAGTAGTATCGATATGTTCTCATCGTAAAGAAAAAAAATGAAACAGAAACAGATGCAGCTAACTGAATACATAAAGAATTGAAGGATGTAGCATAGAATAGCATAGCATAAACCACAGGACCAAAACTGTAATTAACTCAGTGGATGGAAAATCAGAGTGAAGTTCCAACTGACAGGGGTGTTGATTTTGGGGGTAAATCGAAGATCATGGGCTGTGCAGAGGGGGTAACACCCCATGAAAACAACCGATCCCTCTGCAGCCTCCTTTCCTCATGTTGTCTGAGCTTTCGGTCCCCCAAACCCTAATTTACGAATCGGATATCTCATTTTATTGCAGATGGTCTGTGTTCTGCGGTTAAAGTTGGCTTTTTGACCGAAACATGTTTTATCGTATTTAACATGACATATACGACGAAATCTATACTACCTAGTAAATGAATAACAAATATGTCACTTGTCATTCTTATATCAATTTTTGTCACATGTCATTTTCATATTCATTCATCATTAAATATCACTATTATATTAATCTTTCATTTAATTATATTTTACTAATTCTCTCTAGGCCTGTAAACGAACCGAACGAACACGAACACAGGCATGTTCGTGTTCGTTCATTTACACTTAACCGAACACGAACACGAACACCTTAACGAACATGAATTTTGTGTTCGTGTTCGTTTATTAAGAAAATGAATATGTTCGTGTTCGTTTGTGTTCGTTCATTAATAAGTTAAATGAACTGTTCATGAACACAAACGAACTAAAATAAACGAACAAATATAAATGGACATTTTTTAACACCATTGAACAGTTATAAACGAACTTAAACACTATTGAACAAACATAAATGAACACAATTGAACAAGTATAAACGAGCATAAGCGACAAGTCTTAAAATGTACATACATATCACTCGTAAATTAGTCAATTAACCGAACAAAAGCTAGCATTACATAGTTAACGAACATAAACGAACACAAATAAACGAACATAAATAAACGAACATAACCGAACTGTTCATGAACATAAATAAACGAACACAAGGTGTGTTCATGTTCGTTCATTTAATTAAACGAACACAAATTTAGTGTTCGTGTTCGTTCATTTATTAAATAAACGAACATAAACGAACTTCTTACCGAACTGTTCACGAACAGTTCATGAACTGTTCGGTTCGTTTACAGGCCTAATTCTCTCTCTTATTTAAGTTAAAAAATTTTAAAAAATTAAATTGTATACTTAAATGCAAAAATATATATTTTTTTAATAATTATAAGTAGATTTCAATTATATCTTATTTTAAAATATAATTTTATAATTTTTAAGTATTTATTATTTATAATTTTTAAATCTTAATTAATTTATAATTTCATTAACGACCAATATGATATTCAACATACAAATTTTCATAAAACTATTAGTTTATAACAAAATAAATTTAGTCAATTCATATTAAACATTTTTAAGTGTTCATTGGTTGTTCAAAATAACTTTAATAATTATAAAAATAATATTTTACCTATCAAATATCAATTTTGTAGGTACTAAACTTTAAAATTGCTATTTTAATGCTTAAAATATTTGTTTATGCATATCTTGATCATCTTATATCAAAATATCGTTTTATAATTTTAAAATTATTATTTCTAATTGTTTAATATTTTATATTTATTCCGTGTAATACACGGGGTAATAATCTAGTTGATGCATATATAAAGTATGAAAACAAATTTTTTAACACTTAATTTGGTAATTAAATATTGACACTTCTATTTTTTATATATCAAAAAAGACAAAGGATAAAATATTGACGATCTATGTTTTATATATCAAAAAAGATAAATGATTAAGTTTAGCATTTTAATTTTTATTAATTTAAAAAGATTAAATTATGGTTTTGGTCCATATGATTTAAGTGGTTTAACTATTTCAGCCAAAATAAAATATTCTATCAATTCAGCCCCTGTGGTATATACAACTATCGGTTTTTGCCCCTCAAACTTAACTATTATAAAGGCTTTGGCCCAAAATCTAACTATGGTTGTGGGCCAAAAACATTATTTGTCTAAACTACATGGGCTGAATTAATAAACGATTATATTTTTAGCTAAAATAGTCAAAACACTTAAATCTAATAGGCTAAAACCGTAATTTACTCATTTAAAAACGGGATTTACATAAATAGTTCTCATGGTTTCTATCATTTTACAAGTTGTTCTCTAATTTTTTAAATTACAAGGGCTACTTGTTCTCTATTGAATCGATCACACCAAATTCTTCTTCCAATCGATCGATTATAGCATCATTGATATTTCATGGCACTCAACATTGTCCGTACCTATTTTATGGATTTGAACCAAGTAAGAGGATGATTACGTTTCCGTAATGTGACCCTGTCTAATTTGTCTAGCTGAATTTTCTTTGATAAAAAAAAAATAAGCAAGCAAAGGAAGGCTACAACAAAAATATGCCATGCACTACTCATAAAAATCAAGGTCAAGTTGATACAAAACAACAAATCTTGTGCATACAAACAATATATATAGCCTTAGTTAGACACATAAAATACAATGGATCAGTAGAGTATACATCAAAGCTAAAACTAGAAGCTAGAGTAATCTGTGAGTATGCCTAGGATGAGCAATTGGATAAGGTTCATGTTATATTATTGCCCAAGTTGAAACAGAAAACACACTAATGAGTGAGTGTACATCAAAGCTAAAACTATAAGATATAGGCGTCCATAAGGTTCTATGTTATAAGGTGATTCATGGATTTCTAGTTCAATAAAAAAAAAAGGAATCTGACCATCTCCTATGACTCTTCTTTTTTTAAATTGATAAATGGACCTTTTGGTGAGAATTTCTATGTATATTTGCTTGGGCTTCTTATACAAGAAAATCTTTTTTTTCCTTACGTACTAAAATAATATGCATATGTGTATATGAGCTTCTTATAATGACTTGTTTAAGAATTTAATAAATCAAACTCTCTTTTTTTAATGATAATGGTATGCTTTAGAAAAATGAAACCAGTAATATAGGTTTTAAAGACATGCATCTTTACACTAAAGCGCCATATAAAACCTTTAATGAGTTTTTTTTAACTTATTCGCAGTATAGGGAGGATTAAGTTTGGTAATCACTGAATTGCAATGAAATAAGAACAAAACATGAGCAACACCTCAACTCAAGCATTTCGCTAGTATCTCCACCAATTATGAATTGATTTGTCATAGATAACAACATTTTTGTTAGGATAGTAGACATGGAATTAAAATTCTTCTAAGAGTATTAATAAAGTGGAATTTCACTTTCTCATATCAATATCATTATAACAAATAATAGTTTTATAAGAAATAAAGATGATTCTTCATTTTTGTTTTTTCATGATTTGTATATTTGAACAGTGTAAGTATTGATTTAATGTATTTGCAGTCTGGTTTTGATATATTAGGGTTTTACATTAAAACAACCATTACGACGTGTTTTGATATATGAGAAGTTGACAAAATTCACGACACGACACAACATTCACATGAAAAGAATATAGTTCACAACAAATTAACAAAGCTAAAATATAAAATCATAAATAAAAAAAAATTCAAAATGTGAGAACAAAGATAACTTGAAGCTAAGACGTCAAAAAGAAATTAACATACCCTGAGAACTTTTACTTTTTTCAGCCATCTTATGGTAGCTAGCAAAAAGTTTTACTTTAGAAAACACATTCGTTAAAACAAAGAATTTGAATCTTAATTAAAAATTCGTTATAACAAAGACGTCATTTGAATCCTAATTAAAATTAAAATTTCGTTATAACAAAGATGTAATTGAATCTTAATCAAAAATTAATGTTGGTCTCCTGACTGTCATCGTTCATTGTGAATAATCTTCTAAAATCATTGGGCTGAAACATATTCATTCAATTAATTTTCTAAATCATGTGATACATAGTTGATTACATTGAACACTGCTTTTGATTGCTGAGAACCACCGGCGAAGCTCTTCAGCACCACATGTCCCTTTTTTTTCTTTCTTTAATGTTAATTTTTCGACCGAAATGTTATTTTTAGTTAAAAATAGTGATTTCGTCTTCTTGTTTCAAAAAATCAAAATATATTATAGGCCCCAAAAATTCTCACATCACTCTCAGTACGCTCCAGGTCCATAAATGCTGAGAATATCATTTGTTTGAATTCTGAAAACACAGATAATCAAATACAAGCCTAGAAAGCAGATAATTTTGAATAAAATCTGATGTATGAAACCATATATAAACAATTTCGCTCGACTGTCATGTCTAACTGTATGCAACAAATAAAAACTTACGTTAAAAATGATTATAGTTAAGTGGTAACCTTCCTATACAACATACCCAAAACGAAAAATCAACCATCAAATGTTAATACTTTCAACAATAAATCATCTCAGATATACAGCCTAACTTCACAAGCTAGAACAAATAACAACTACGGTTCATACACAAGTTCTATTAATGAGAGGTATTTGGTATCCTTCCATGTTTCAATAAAACAAAATGATCGCCTCTAAAGAGAGGCTCAGCTACACCTTAACTTAAGGTCCTTTAAGTGACACTGTGTACCAAATCGTCCATGGTTAAAGGGAGGTTTGTGCTGCATGCCCAAATGTTTATGAGCTTTGATCCAAAATAGGATAATTCATGAGGCTACGATTCCTAAAGCAAACACAGCAAAAAGAATTAGCAAAAATATTAACAAAGTCAAATTAAAACTAAATAACCCCTAAGCACAGCAAAACCAGCAACCTGTCATTAGGCTATGCGTTATGAGACGTAAGGAGGGCTTGACCACCCTCCATCACGCGGTCTCTCTTTTTTTTTTGGTATGAACTATGAAATCAGTCGAAAAAACAATATGATACCAATAAAGTAGATCTATAAACTAAAAAACGAATCGGCAAAAGCAGGCGAAAAATAAAGTAAAAAAAATGGATAAAAGTGAAGCATAATTGTTGAAGAGAGAATGAGGCTCAGATCTGTAAAAACAATCAGTGCAAATAGGATAAAACCTACATGGCTGCAACAATCACGGTTGAATCTAGCTCCGGAAAGTTGCCCCGCCAAGATTGGGCATATCTCAAACACCGACTGACTCAGGCAACTAGATATCTACATCATCATTGCCCCAATTATAAAGAGTAAATTACAGAGGATGGTAACGGAATTGGATGATAATATGTAAGCATGTGTATGTGTGTATATATGTATGTATATATGAATCTGAATAAGACTCACACGATTGAGACCTTAGCTGTTCAAAAAAAAAAAAAAAGAATCTGAAGAAGAAAGGTGGTTGAAAAGAGGGGCAAAATCGAAAATCATGAGCAACAGAGGGGGTTAACCACCCTTCAGAAACATCCCTTCCCTTCGTTGCCTCATTTCATCAGCGCCTGAGTTTTTCTGTTTGCACCCAAACCCTACGTCGAAGAAGATAGATCTCATTTTATTGTAGGTTTAATCTCTTTGTCCAGCAAAATTTGTTTCATACCGATAGTTGGACCTTTTTTAATCTTCAGTAAACTAGTAAGTAGTAACCTTCTTTTTTACTTTATGGTTGGATCAAAATAACGTTTTTTCTTCAAAAGTTTCAAAATGTCTTTATTCTTCATAAATTATGCATTCTGTCTCGATCAACTCTAACCCACTAATACCGTTTATTTTTTCTGTTAAATGTAAGAGTATTTTAGACTTTTCACACATAATAGCTAGTTTGTAAAAAAATTTATTGAGGACTTTTATGTAAATTACTCTCTTTCTTTTCCCTACCCTACCATCGATCACCATCCAAACATCCATCATCAACAAGCATCAGCCGTCACCAGGCCCACCACCACCATCAGCGAAGCTCCACCACCATCAGCCTAGCTCCACCACCTTTGGCTGAGCTTCATCATCATCAGTCAAGCTCCATCACCGTCAGTATGCCTGGAAAAATGGACGGGTTGGGTCGGGTTGGGTAACAGGTTAGGATAGGTGCGGGTCAGAACGACTTTTAAGTAAAATGAGTTCGGGTCTAAATGGTTTGTTTTTAAAAAACATCAGTTTAGTTTAACTTAAGATGTGTTATAAGCAAACAAATAGTCCATTTGGATAATTTTTAGTGATTTTCTCATCAAATATGTTATTAATCATTCTTAAATGTTTGAATCCATTGTATTTACATACTTTTTTGGTTACCCATCTTGGCCCGCATTGTGTTTAAGTGTTACACATTCAATATTATGATGTTACCCATTTCAACCCATTATATTACAATTGTTTACCTAAACCAACCCATTTACTTTGACATGGGTAAAAATTGCCACCTCTAACCGTCAGCTGCCACCCTCTTTCCCACCATCATCAACACTATCACTGTCAACACCTGCAAAACTCTAATTTCCCACCTGCAAAATCCTTGTTGTTGAAGAAGAAAACCTAATTGAACGAATCTCTCACTTAATCGTCTCCTTACTTGAACCAGAAACCCTAGATACGCACATACACATCGTCAGAAAAATTCATCATCACTTCGAACAGAAAGAAGTATTCTCACCGGTTGTAGCCTCCGGTATTGCGAAAGAAGGGCGGCGGCGGTGGTCAGATTCCGAGAGCTTGAAGGTAGATGGCGGTGGTGTGGTTTGGTGGACGATGGAGCTGCTGCGGCGTGGTGCAAGTTTATGGTGGTGGTGTCATCCAATGAAGATATACGGTGGTGGTGATGGACGATTGGTAATGTGATGGATCAAGTGGTCATGTGGTTAAGGGGAAGGAAATGAGGTGGTAGGGGTTTGGTGTTTATTTGATAATATACATATTTAGTCCTTTAATTTGTTTTCTTTTCTATTAGTAACTTGATTAATTTTTACACAACTAACCCTTATGTGTGAAAAGTTTAAAATACCCTTACATTTAACATAAAAAATAAACGGTGTTAGTGGGTTGGAGCTGATCGAGACCGAATGCATACTTTAGTGAAGCAAAAAAGACATTTTGAAATTTTTGGAGGAAAAACGTTATTTTGATCAAACCACAGGGAGCAAAAACGAAGTTTACTCTTTAATCTTATTATCATAAACTCCTCGCAAATCTAAAAACTGCATTTACTATAGTCATTGCTATCACATCAGTTTTTACATATTATTCATACATGCATTCTCTTACATCTTTTTAACTCTAAGTCAACATTTGCATATATATCCTCTCTTCTATATCACCGTTTTATTTTTTATTTTTCTTTTAAACAAATGATTTTTTAATGTAAAAACATATTTAATAAATAAATAAAAATATAATTAAATAATTAAAAATAAAAGAAACAAGAAAAAATAAGTTAAAAAACGAGTTATTTTGAGTATATATATATATGGGAAAACTAGCTGTTTTTTTTTCTAAATACAGTTGCTTTGACCCACCCACTTTTTCTGCACTTGGGTGTACTTTTGAAAGTGCAAGAGAAGGTAAATGCATGGTGCTCCATTACATCAAAGTTCAACGTGAGACGACCAAATAGGGTGAGGGGCGTGTTGGGGAACCTTATTACTTTGTTTAATTGCCATACGAAAAAAAATTATTTTAATTTAACGATGTACAGAAAATAACTGTAACAGTTGCATACGAGAATTACGTCATCAATGACGTAGGCACATTTGATCGTTCTAGAAATCCACGTTGTTCTAATACTTGTAATTGTTACAGATTGATAGTAGGCGAGAAATGATGAACGTGGGCGAAAACCGTGTACAAAACGGAGTCCTGGATGGTCCGGAATCGAAAAACGAAGAAAAATCACTAAGTATTGGTCGATCGGACTCATCGCGGTACGCGATGGAGGGGTCGGGAATCCTCCGCGGTACGCGATGATTGCAAAATATCTAAGATTCCTCCGGAAATCGTCGCGGTACGCGAAGCCTTTTTGGGCACCTCGTCGCGGTACGCGACGGGTGTGGCGGTGGAATGATCTGATCCTTTTATCATATTTTCATGAAGAATTTCATTTTATTACTCTATCGAACTTCTTCGACCTACCAGACGAAAAACCATCTGTTTCCACCATCAAAACTCTATTTGAAGCCATCAGAAGCCGTGGATTGTACCAGGGCTCATCTTAACAAGTTCTGATCGTTGTTTTGAAGTCAGAAATCCGTCAAATTAGGTAATGATCCGTTTAAACCTTCTGGTTTGATTTTGATTGATTAGATCTTGATTTTGAACGTAATGACATAGTTAGGATTGTTGATTATTGCCTAGATGATGGCTAGGATTGATTATAAACAAAAAACAGGAAGTGTTAACGGTTAAATCCTTGTTTTGATCCGTTGTAATGCCCGGTTTTCATGAAACCATACCCATGATTATAATGGTTTAACCCATTTGATTATGACAATGTAGGTGATTAGTTGGATTAATCTTTGAAATGCAAAGGTTAAATTCAAGTGTTTCAAACTAATCATAATTATTAACATACTCATTGGAACGATTATCTGATGTTTATGATAACAATCAGATCAGTATGTTAAACATGGTTATTAAACCTATTCAAATGCTACATTGTGATATTTCATGATATTTGGGTAATCAATAACAAGGATTAATCATTCCTAAGCAATTAATCTGTTTAGAAATTGTTATAGCATTATAATCAACAACATTAACTATTTGGTTAATCCAAGATTATTCTGATTAATCAAACATGTCATCAACTTCATATTAGGAACCTGAATTAGTATAGGTTCTTACATTATCATACATTGTATGATATAACATTAAATTAATCAATTAAATACTCAATAGTGGTTTGATGACTTTCAAAGCAATGTCTTCGACATTAGACGTTCAAAAAGATCTAATCAGTAAGTTAAAGAACAAATAACCCATTAAATATATAATAATGCAGACTTACACTATTATCATCAGTCTGCGAGTTATCTTGCTATCTTGAGATATCAGGTGAGTTTCGTACAACCCCTTTTATTTTTAATCTTTTATAAACATCGGGGAACACTGTTGAACTTTTATTGAACATATGATATGTATCACTGTTATCTGCGTGATTTCATGTGATTGTTGAGAACTTGTGGATTTCATGGGATTTTGCCTGGAGAACAAGAACACTATCACTGTAACATCAGTGCCGGACGCGTGCCGGAACAGTGATCGTAACAGTAAACATGTACAGTGATTCAGGTACACATTTCGTTAAACTATGTTTAGACTATTTATACATTTGATTAGCATGAAACTATTAAACGATTGTCTGAATCTGACTGAAACCTTAGGGTTAAACAGTCTGAAACATGTCAGACAACACAGTGTTGAAACACAAATACTCGATGTGATACTAGTTTTCATAAACATATGTGAGGTGGAACAAAACGAAATTATAACGGTTATTGTTACGGAATGCTAAACCGACGAGTTATTCGTATAGGTGACGATCTGTACGAATGATTCTGAAAGTTTAACGTTCTGAAATAATGACTTAACAGTAGAAAACAAGAATCAGGAAGCCAAACCATCGACGTGTTCGTTCGAATGACGATTCGAACGAATACGCGCGATGGTGACGCGATCTGATTAAACGAATAACGATTCGAACGATAATAATTTAAAGAAATATAATATTTCTTATTTTACAATTTTGAAATTCATCATAAAATAAATTAACTTTAACTATCTTAATTTAAATCGCGAACAAATTATCTAAACGCTAAAAATTAAACAAAACGCGTAAACTATTAAAAAATTCGATATTTATTTATACGTATCGATATTTAATATAATTCCTAATAATATTTATAATTTGTTCATCCTAAAATAATTCTTTTTAATTTATTTACGAAATACACGCGTAAGGAGCCGGATACGCGACGGGATTGCGAACCGAACAACCAAAACGGACCCGGACACCACACGTGATATATAAGTGTTAAATATGAGTGAAAATCCTCATTTCATACCCACCTTCTTCCTCTCTCTTCCAATTCCCGGCCAAGCACCACCACCTCCACAACCCACCTTCAAGAGACCATAACTTGCTCGTTTTTAGCCCGATTTGGGTGATTCTTTCGCCCACGTGAAGCTCTCGACGTCCTCTACGCTAAAGTACAACAGATCTGGAAGTTTAAACAGCCAAAAACAAGGTATGATCAAGAGAACATCCCGATAATTAGGGTTTTCGTCTACTTGTTCACTCTCAAACAGTAGATTGATGAGAGGTTTCACGCACATACTCACGACTCCATGAAGGACTGCTCGTGGTGTTGTATCAGCCGTAGACCCAGCTCCCTAACTGTTCAGGTCGAGGAAGGTGACGAGGGTGACCAGGGTTCGTGGGTGTACATCTAGGCCGAACCCTATCTGGTTACCTACCACCGAACCTGTGAGGGGGATATTATCAAACGAACCCTTCGAACTCATCTGTGGCGAGCCTTAGCCGAACCCATGCAGGTGTTGCATGGGCGAACCAGAGCCGAAGCCTGCAGCTTTAGCCGAACCCTTCTAATCGCATGCTGGAACCGAACCTTCACCATTCAGCGAACCCTACACCTTTAGGCGAACCCCTCTGAGCCACGAACCCATGATCACGAACCCTTTTATTCCCGATACCCAGCATGTTGAGTGGCGAACCATTGGAGGCAAGACCCAGCCGAACCCCTACCAGCACCACCGAACCCTGCATGGATGCCGAATCCTCCTTGCACAACGAACCCTTGGCCATAAGAGGCGAGTCTGTTAATGGCTTTAACCAGCCGAACCCTGGTTAGTCCTGAGCCTTGGCCGAAGCTTCCACTGTTCACGAACCATCCTTCATCAGCGAACCCTAGTAGAGCTGAAGAATCCATGAACCTTTTTATCAGGGGTTCGCTGGTTATGTTGTGAGATTGTGTGAAGCTCGACTAAACCACAAGACTCAATCGGCTCATGTGGCAGCCCAGTGATAACCTACTTCGGCCCATGAAATAACAGGCCCAATCCTTTTTTTTTTTTCTCTTTGGCCCACGACATGGAACAAGCATGAGGCCACCCTTTTTATTTATTCTCGGCCCAATCTTAATACCATGGCCACACACACTTGTTCAGTCCAATAACCGACCCACATACATGTTACCACTAGGCCCAACTACTTATTAACTAAGCCTAATACTTAAATAAGTTTATGGAGGGCCCAATAGTTGGCCCATGACCCTAGTTGGTCCATGATGTAGCCAACCGACCTATGTGGTTGTTTCTAAAACCCTAATCGGCCCATTAACATTTGAGAACCACTTCTAGCCTAAAGCCCAAATGATCAATATATAACCATTTTTATTCGGCCCACTTATTAGAATACAACTTAACATATCCTAGCCCATGAAACAATAAGTTTTGCAAGAAAAGCGTTATGGCTATTTAACTATTAAGAAATCATTATTTAAAATACTAAAAAGTATAATAGGGCCGAATGAAAACTACGCCTCGTGAGTGTTAGCCAATCAAGGACTAACACTAGTATGTATACACGCAATGAATTACTACAAACTTATACTCATGAATTACAAATACTATGAACTTAACACAGGAGCGTGAACATCAAAACAAGTGCAAACAAAGAGGGAGCGCATTCTTATTCTATTTAGTCAATCACTTCGGACCTAAGGTGAGTTCATTTGTCCCTTTTCAAACTTATTTGTTTTACTTCGGGACTGAGAAGCATGTTAAATATTTTCATAAACTCTTGAAATGTTATTTAATGCTTTAAACATAAACATGATACTTATGTTGAAACTTATACCTTAAAAATTGAGGCTTGAAAACATATGTGGGATGCTTAGGAGACTTGATACTTATGCTACAACAATATGCTTAAACTTGGTGATTGATGCTTATGTTGCAAGCTAGAAGTTTAATATATTCTTAAACTATATCCTTGAAGCTTATGCTATAAACTATATTCTTAAACTATATTCTTAAACTATATCCTTGAAGCTTATGCTATAAACTATATTCTTAAACTATATTCTTAAACTATATCCTTGAAGCTTATGCTATAAACTATATTCTTAAACTATATTCTTAAACTATATTCTTGAAGCTTATACTATAAACTATATTCTTAAACCATACGCTTGAAGCTTATGCTATAAACTATATACTTAGATTAGATGCTTAACATTTATGCTATAAACTATATGCTTAAAACTACGGATGCTTTAAACCTTTTGTAAGCTATAAACTTGTTATGCAAAAGCAACGGTTTGGCCTCTCAGTGCTTGCCTCTCCGGTTGCTAAACTTAAAAGCTATAAACTTGTTATGCAAAAGCAACGGTTTGGCCTCTCAGTGCTTGCCTCTCCGGTTGCTAAACTTAAAAGCTATAAACTTGTTATGCAAAAGCAACGGTTTGGCCTCTCAGTGCTTGCCTCTCCGGTTGCTAAACTTAAAAGCTATAAACTTGTTATGCAAAAGCAACGGTTTGGCCTCTCAGTGCTTGCCTCTCCGGTTGCTAAACTTAAAAGCTATAAACTTGTTATGCAAAAGCAACGGTTTGGCCTCTCAGTGCTTGCCTCTCCGGTTGCTAAACTTAAAAGCTATAAACATGATAAGCTAAAACAACGGTTTGGCCTCTCAGTGCTTGCCTCTCCGGTTGTTAAACATTGGATGCTATAAACTATTGACTATGGAAGAACAATAGTTGGTCTTTCAGTGCTTGCCTTCATGTGTTCTTCCTAGTCGGGACTTGAAGAACAATAGTTGGTCTCTCAGTGCTTGCCTTCATGTGTTCTTCACAGTCAGGACTAGAAGGCACCTATTATGGTCTCTCAGTGCTTGCCATAGGGTGACCTTTATGGTCGGGACTTGAGGGGTAAACTTATGGTCTCTCAGTGCTTGCCATACAGTGATTTCTCAATGTTCACTCATGCTATAAACTTAAACATAAAGCTAAAGCTATAAACGATATGGAGGGTAGGTAAGACGCTTAGTTATCATTAACAGCAATGTCCTATGCGACTTAGTATGTGGTGGGACGGCGTCTGGGCGGGTTGTAGGCTCGACTCAGGGGTATGCCCTATACATAAGCATACCGAGTTGGATGATACAGGTGGTGTTAATGAAATTAAGGTTGTTACCTAGGGGAAACATGGATGCTTTTGGGTCAATATCATAAACTTTAAACATGATGCTTTTAAACGAATATTGAAGCTATTGCATACGAATGCTATAGACTTGTAAACTTTGAGACAATAAACTAAAGCTGTGATGAGGAATGAATTGGATGATGGGTAAAATGCTTAATTATCATTAATAACAATGTCCTATGTGACTTAGTATGTGGTGGGACGGCGTCTGGGCGGGTTGTAGGCTCGACTCAGGGGTATGCCCTATACATAAGCATACCGAGTTGGATGATACAGGTGTTGTTAATGAGGTTAGGGTTTTACCGAAGGAGGTTTGCTAAAGCTATTTTCTTTTAAACTTATAAACTCTATGAACTCACCAACCGTTGTGTTGACTTTGTTTTCTTACATGTTTCTCAGGTGACGCACAGGAATAGGCTTAAGCTTTTGGATTGCATATTAGGATACCAGATAGCAGACCTAGTAGACTTTTGGAGAAGCACATATTATGCTATGGATGCGATACACTTTGGATATCTTGTACAGTTACAAGATATAAACATGTTATTCTTTTGATAGGTTTACTTAGTTAAATTGCAGAACTTTGATAATGTAATTTAACTTTGTAACCCCAATTATCATTTGATTGTGCTTTAGTTATTCTTAAACATTGAAGCTATGTAAACAATCTGATCATCATGATTATCACCCGCGATATCGCGCCCCGGGAACTTTCCGCCCGACGGGGACTCCGATCCAACCCCGCCGGCTCGGGGTGTGACAATCACAGATTTAAAAGTCCTCATTTCTGAACTGTATCTAGTGAACCCATGTGTGGCCGAACGGGGAAACAATGATAGTACTATCGGCTGACCACCCATTTGCTGGGAGGATTGCATCTCCCCTTGTGTGAATGTTTGTTTCCTGTTTTTAGACTGCTTAATGTTGTGATAGACATTAAGATAATGAGGCATTAAGATGCTACCGACGGGTAGTATCTTGTAGAACAATATCGTTGGAAAGGAACTAGATACGGGTCCCATGATTATCTTGAACTGAACATTTTGAGAACTTGTAATTACATATCATATCATATTGTGGAACTTGAACTTACGAACTCACCAGCTTTGTGCTGACGTTTTCAAATTAAATCTTTTTGCAGGGAGACAGTGACACTCAGTGAGGCAGCACTTCAAACACTAGTAATTAAATAAGTTAGTTGTGTAATAAACTAAGTTGTAAACTATGATACTGATTGTAATGACGAAACCCTGTAATGTATTTATTTTAAGTTAATTTGTGTGTTGTGATATCGGATCAAGCAAGTCACCCCTCACCTCAGAGACATCACCACTATGCTTCCGCGACAGTTTCAGTGACATCATAGATAAGGTGACGAGGGGTGGGGGTGTGACAATAACCATCTTTATTAAAAAAAATATAACAAAACAAATAAAATCAATAAAATGTAAATATTGTTATAAACCTCTTCGTAACCATTGTAATCATTAGAATTTGTCATAAATGACAAAAATTGACGTAACCAATGCAATTCAGCGTGAAGGGGCTTCACCCCCCCTCCCTCACGCCCCCATCACCATAACGTATATGGGCGTGACCACCAAGTGGTGGTCAGCCGTGAGGGGCTTCACCGCGTGAAGGATAAGGGGAGAAGAAATGGGGAAAAATGTGGTGATAACGTGGAGTGATGAGAAGTGATGAGGGAGTGATTGAAAACATATGAAAAAGATGATGTGAAGTGATACGGGGTGATGGTGTTGGTTAATTATGGGACGCCTATATGAAGTGAGGTGATGTGATGCATAACACATGGACTTATGTGATCGTCATAATCATCTGACATATAATTACATATTTTAATAGTTCAAATACTATTTAAGACGATCTAACAAAAGATATCAATCTTAACATCGATTAGAGATACATGCATCAACACACACGTGTGTATATGTAATTTCTTGTTTTGTCCATGTCTTAAAATAAATTGACGATAAATATTTACCCCCCTTAAATCATTGTTTTTTATAATTTGTATAACTTTATTGATTCTCATTTGATTGCGTGTACATTATTCATATTTTATATCCCTTCACATGTGTGTTTATGTATATTTCATCAAAATACGAAGTTTAACTTGCTTACTACAAATAATCAGGTCTCTACTATATCTATTGCATTTAGGTTCCTTCCATCATATTTATTACATCTCACCCAAGCCTTTTTAAAGTTTACATCTTAAAAAAATTATTGAATTTCACTTTCAATTACGGTAAACTTGCGATTTATCACCATCTATTAATATCCCTTCATAACTAATTGTATACATGTTTGTCAATACTAGGATAGTTGAACGTCATTGTATCATCACAATTTTTTTTTTTCATTCTAAAGTAAAAAAAAAAAAAAAGATCTAAGTATAATTCATTCATATCCAGAATGATAAGTAAAAGTATGCAACAACTTGATTATAATACCACTAGGTTAAATCCCGTGTGTTACACGGATGAAATAAATGAAATATTATCTTTTAGAATACTTGTATATATTGCACTACGTTATAAACTTGTGTATTACACGGATTTAATATAAAATATTAAATTAAAAAACGTCATTGGATGATAAAAATCTTATTGTTCAAAAAATCCTTTTATAATATATTTTATTTTTTAAAAAAAATCATTTTTTAAGATGACTTAATTTTTACATAAATTTTGTTTTTTGAAAATAAAATATTTCTTACTTTAAAAGTTTTGATTTTAGAGAATTTCATATTTTATAAAAAAATTTTAAAGTGTGCTCTATAATAATAAGATAAATAATATGTTAGTTATTAGTATTATAATTATTTATTTAATAAGAGATAGAATATAATTATTTAATAGGAGAGAGAATTAAGTGTAATTATAAGGTGTTGACAAGTGGCAATTGTAATGTAAGAAGGTGACATGTGGCATTAGTGGTGTAAGAATGTGACATGTGTCAAATTTGTTACTCTTTTATTATAGAGTATAGATTTCCGATATTTATAGTATTCTCGTATATTACAACTAGACTATTACACTGTGTATTACACGGATTTAATATCAAATATGAAACAATTATTAATAAAAATTTAATTTATAAAACAATAATTTAAGATAAAATGATTATTTTATATATTAATAAATACTTTTAGTAACAAAACAATAATTAAAATTTTTAATAACTATACAAATGATAAACGATCTTTTTCCTTTATAACAATTATTATATTAGAGCAAACTAATAATAAAAATTACATTTTATATTCTATCAAATAATAACTTTTATAAATCAAGAAGTTTAAATACAATTTCTGTAATTATTGAATTTAAATGACCATATTTAAAAGTAATGTCAAACATAAAGTAACAAAAGCTTAACTTTCTTTATCATTTTTCTAACTTCGGTTCTTAAATAAATTAAAAAACGTAATTTGTTTATAAAAATCTTATTGTTTAAGACTCTCGTTGATAGTTTATTTTCTTTTTATAAAAATTCATTTTCAAATAAAACTTGGTTTTTGTGTAACTTTGATTTTCTGAAACTAAAATATTACTTATTTTAAAAAAGTTAAGATTAAAAAATTCATATTTTACAAAAAAAAATTTATGTGGTTTTAATAAAATGATAAATAATATTATTAGTTATTACTATTATAATTATTTAATATGAGAAAAAATTAAATAAATTGATATTAAATTAACATGTAGCAAAATACATTTTTGATTATTGCTATAGCAAAAAATTTTCATTTACTTCGCTTTACATTTTTCTTAGCAAAAGGACATTAAATTCAAATTCATAAAGTTTGACCGCAAGTCAACCGTTATCGTAATTAGAAGGATAGTCAATGGTCGTAAATGACCATGTCATATGGCGTAATTGTTAAAGCACATTGCACAAGGTGAAAACTGATTTATGATAAATTAAGACGATAGCTAGTGACAGGACTGTCGAAGTTAAATTTCTGGAACATGGGCATCTTGGGATGAAATCTAGTAAGTGTCACAATCTACCCAAAAGTGGTTGTAAATGCCTATTTTATATGACCAAGATCAAATATCGAAGAATTTAGACAACCTTGATCTGTTTTAAGGGAAGTGGAAACAACCAGTGTCAATATATGTGTGTGTATAATATGGTAAAGAGATATATAACGCCCCAAATTATTGGTAATATCCACATAGTTAGTTTTAACTAATTTGGGTTTAACTAAAATACGTAGAAATGTAGAATTAATCTTGATGGATTTAACTAAAATATGAAGAATTAACCTATTCATATCCACCCCATATCGCAAATCATGCCCTAACCCATGTAGTTATAGAACATGGGCCCAATTGTTTATTTTTTTCATACTCATTCCAGTTTATTTTATTTTTTCATGTATTTCTTTCTCTCATACCAAACAAATCACAATTTTCTTTTCATCAAATCTATAATTATATATCACGTATTTGCAAATGTCATGTAAGAGACAATTTAAACATATATTACAAGTGACTTGCATTATTTATAAACTTACAACATACACGTGTGATCACCATGTGTTTTAGTTATTGTTTCTAAAAAACAGTTGGTAATAAAAAAACAAGATTAATGAAATTTTAAAAATATAAATTGCGTTTGATATTCGTTTTTACAATGTCGGATTTTATGATTTTGAAGTACACTTTTATGGCATGTTTTTTAATCTTCATTTTAATGTACAACTTTAAATGCTTCTCTTTACATACTTAACTACGACACTACGTAAAATCTCTGCAACATCTTCAAACCGAATCAATTTTTAATCTTGTTTAAAAATTAATATATCTGTTATTTTATACTTATTTAATGGATAATACACAAAGCTTATTGTTAGGATGATAAACATTTAAACTACCATTTGAAAAGATAATAAAGATCAGAATTGGTGCATACCAGGTTATTTACTTTTGAACTTTTTTTTAATTTAAAAACATGATAATGATTTAGAAAACAACAAAAACAAAAAAAAAAGTAAAAAAAACTGAAAACCAAAACACCAAAAACCGATTGGTTTGTAATAACTAAAAAAAAATTTCCGGTTTCGGTTTTACCCAAAAACAAACCACAAGAATATGCCTAAAGTCTCAAAGATGTCACAAAATGTATCTAATGATTAAAAAATAGAAAAGTATAAAAAAATAATATGTGGGTTTTGATTAGTACCAGTTGCTGTTGCTAAAATCAAGTTTCCTTGACAACTCTTGTAACTGAAGTTGTAACTGCTTAGTTAGGTAGATATTCCCATGGTAAAGTCGATACAAATTTAAAGATTTCGACCTACATTTTGAGTATTTTAAGCTATAATAACTAATGTTAGACTACCCGCAATGCAAGCAGATGCATTTAACACATGCATCCTGATCATCATTGCCACATCAGCTTTTTAACCATTATTTTCACATGCATTCTCTCTCCTCTTTTTAACCCCAACCCATTCTTCCCACATACATCATATATCCTCTTTATCACAATTTCTTATTACCCTCTATTAAATGAAGCGGGCCCCACAACTGGACCCACCTCTGCCTACAATGCCTTGCACTTCCCCACGTACATGCGCTCCCTTTCTTTTTCTCTCCACTGCGCTTGTCAGACACATTTATTACACGTCAGCCACATGCAAGAATTAAACGGATGCATTGTAGGCAGTCTTATTCCACTTGAAACGTTGAATGCCTTAGAAAACAATTGGGCCCATGCCTGTTTAGAGCTACGGTTGTATAACTACAACACAGAATTCAGATTTCACTTCAGATATCAAATCTTATAAAAACACAAACAATAGTAGTAATTTCACAAGAAACTTTCAAAAGATGATCATAACATTGAAATTAGGGTGCTGTTGGAAAGTCTAACATAAAGGGACTGTCATACACATGAATACCAATAGATTTTTCAAAAATAGCAAAATAAGATAGAGTTCTTAATCCATCATCCAAACTGTTAAATAATCAAAGCAAGGATACAACATCTAGAAAACATAACTTATATGGATAAGATTAAGATTCGAGGCTCAGATCTGTAAATAATCAGAGCAAAGAGGATAAAACCGCCATGGCTGCGACTATCTCGGTCGTATCGATGGTAGAATCCAATCGAAACAGCCGGAAAATCGCCCCGCCAAGTTACGGAAAATCTCAAACTTCGCTGATTTTACTCATACAACAAGAATTTCATCATCATCGCCTCTAATTTATTAATTAGTATAGATTATAACTGTTTCTGCTTATATGTTCTTTATGATCCCAAAATGTAGGAGTATAACAGATTGCCGTTCAAAAAAATACATACATACATACATATATATATATATATATAGATAGATACACACACCAAAGGGTTGTTGATCTTAGGAGCAAATCGAAGTCATCGGCGGCGTAGGGCGGCAACCACCCTTAGAAACCTTCCCTCCGCCGCCTCATTTTTTTCGTTGCATGAGTTTTCATCGTTTGCCCCAAACCCTAGCTTTCTGACAAAGGTTCTGTTTTGTAGGCGAGAGTGCCGAGACCTTCTTTCACTTTGAGTAATTTACTTTTTTAACCTCGGTCTAGTGTTTGGACAAATAGTTCTGGTTTTTACTTTTTAGGCTGTCATATTTTTTATATTTTTTAAAATTCATATTCACATACTAATCAAGTCACGTAAACGTTACGTACCCGTCACATAAACAACCAATGTTATCACTCTTAAATCACTATACTTCATCACCACATATATTATCATCATCCTCTTATCAAACCACAATAAAACCCTCTTTTTTCCACTTTCTTCCTCGTTCACATCGTGAGGTTGGTCACGAATTTGAAACCACAGGGTGGTAACACCCGTGTGTGTAGTGGTATTGTGAGGGTTAAGGATGTGATGAATGATGGTCAAATCTCTTCTCACGCCTCACTACACATAGTCTAAACACTAACCAAAGTCGAATGTTATTAAATTGAAATTTAATAGAGAGTAGTTTAAAAAAAGTTAATTGACACAACTTAATAAAATTCTAACAATCAAGGGCTTCTAGCCTAATGTTTACCCCCTTGACTTTCCTATGGGAGGTTTTGGGTTCGAATCCGGGATGAGACATATTTGCTGAAACAAGGTCAAGGGGTTTACCCAGTTGTGTGGTTCCTCCTGAGGTAGGATCGGGCATACGCCCCAGAGCGTCAAATATGAGGGGACGGTTAAAATCTCGTCTTGGGTGTCGTTGTACCAAGCCGTTCAAAAAAAAATTCTGACATATTTTAAAATAAGCTCGAATACCAGTATAAATTGTGTGAGAGAAGTTGAATAGTTTTTAATCACAATCATAGCATTTAACATTAGAAAAATTTTCTTTATGCTTAGTATAATGTTTTACTTTTGTTAATTTGCTTGACTTTATTGCTCGAGACTTTATTTTAACAGCATACGTCCGGTTACCCGGAATCATCCTGGAAAATAAATCAGCCTTCTGCCCGAATAACAGAGCGTGATGACCTGGCTCACCCGCACAGAAGGAAACATACAATTAGGAAAACCATCTGGCTCAACCCAACACCTCTCATTAGAGAAGTTACGGGACTACAATTAGATTAGAAGCCCTTTGAAACTTTACTTTCGCTTCTTGATTTTTATGACTATAACATCCAAATATAAATGAAAAACGTTGTAAATTTTCTAATAATCTCTACATATAAAAGATTGTTTTTAACAAATTTTATGATAGTAATATTCTAAATTCTCTCCTTGCATTTCGTAAACATGCCTTTACCCGAACATATTTTAACCTATTATCCAATCGGCTTATTTCGCAAGACTTGTTAAAACTCAAAAAGTGCTAGTTCTAAATTTGGCAAAACAAAATCACAAACAACAATCTATTACAAACTTAGGATTTACTAAGACGAATGTTGTATTACTAATATTTGCACCATGATATGAATAAATTAGTGTTATTCTTGCACCAATCCTTCAAACCTCACACTGTTAAAAATATATGGTCAATTTTTCAATTTTATAATTCTTTATATGTTTTTAGACTAATTGTTCTTTTTTTTATTTTTATATATTATTGTTTGTTCGATTGGATTACTAAATGGACTTTGAGAAATGGTTGGGCTGCTTTGGTCACAAGCTGCCGTAACTCAGAGTTTTTTTTGAATGGAGAAAGTCTTAATTGTGCGAACCCACTGTTTCTAAAACATGATACCAAGGTCTAGTTACCTGAACCTCCTATGAGTCACCACAACCACTCAAGAAGGAAACCCCACTTGAAAAACCCCTGACCCATATTTCGATGCGAGAAGAATTTGAACCCAAAACCTTCCATTTGAAAGAATCTTGAGTTAGAATTGAGTCAATGTCTCATTCATAACTCATAGAGAGTAACTTGATGGTTTGAGCTAACTCATAAAGAGTAATTTGAAGAATATGTATTTTTCTTCTCATTCAAGATAGGAACTCTTTTTCTCACATTTTTAGGGCTTTTTCTTTGAATTTGTTTGTAAGGTTTCTCAATATTTTTATTTGTGTTTAGTATTTGATCTAATCATCATATTGATGATTTAGATAAGTCTGTGAGAGGTGTTATACTCAAGAGTAGATCTGTTATATCTCTTGTTTGAGTATGTAAACTCTCTATTTAGTTTTCTATTAATCTCAAATTCATGAGGAGTCTACTTGTGATACCATGATTTCTTGACATTCATACACCCTATATGCCTAGTAATTGGTCTAATATATGTCTATTATAAGCCTTCTTTCTCACACAGCTTACTTGATTATTGGGAGCAATGTTTTTAAAACCAAACCGGATGTCAAACCGATTTCTTTACAGGTCAGCGGTCGGACAGGTTGAACCGGTCGGACCAGATTTAAAAACCGGATGATGTTAGAAATATTATATAATATATTTATAATATATATGATATATTTGTATTAAATGTATATCGCATATAAACATATTTATATACTCATATATAAGTTTTTTTTTTTGAACGGCATATATGAAACTATATTAAATGTACATATACATCTAGCCATCTAGCTTTACACCTTACCAGTTGACAGCTTTTCACCTTTTCCAGTTTTCCATCTTTTCAAAAACACTTTCTCTAAAAAAGTTAAAACCCGCGATTCTTATCTACCTGTCACTCGGTTCGCCGCAGCAGTTCCGTTCACCACCACCGCACCAGTTCCGTTCACCACCGCCGCACCAGTCCACGCACCAATCTGTTCTGATCTTGCTCCGCCGCCCCCAGCTGAACCAATCGGAACTGATCTCGCCCCATCGCCCACGGCCGCACCAACCGGATGTGCTCTCGTCCCGTCGCCCTCCGCCATCCGTCGCACCAACCGGAGCTGCTGACACCCAGTCGACCGCAACAACCGCCGCACCAACCGATCCGTTCATCACTTTTGTTGCCGGATCTTCGAGTGTGTTGATTTAAGATAATTTGTTCAAATCCCGGTCGAATCGCCGGTTTACCGGTAGGCCCATCGGCTTCCGGTTAAACCGCCCGGTTCCTTCCAAAACGATCCCCAACACATAACCGTACCACCAGAAATACCGAATCCCGGTCAGGCAGGTCCGGCCGGTCTGGGTTTGAAACCATTGATTGGGAGTGTTTCCTACTCCCAAAGGGTTATGTTGTTAGGCTATGTGCTATGCATCACTTATCACAACTTCACGTAACGTCACGTAGGCGTCACATAATCAACCAACACTATTCCCCTTATCTCCACATCATCATCATGTGTTATTATCACCCCGTCATCACCGCCCCATCACCCTATTTTTTCCCTTTTCTTCCCATTTTTATTCCTCTTTCACGTCGTGAGGGCTGTCACGAGTGATCCCCTCACGCCCCTGTGTAATGGGGGGAGGGCGCCACCAGGGCGTGACCGGTGCCCCTCAAGCCTTCTTCACAGTGCACAACACATAACCTTAGAATACTACCACGTCACATAATCTGCATAAGGCTTTATTATCATTATGCCTTGATCTCATTTGAACAAACAAGTGACACTACCAAACACTCGAACACATTTAATCATGAAAAGAATATTGGACAACAAATTTGGGCAAGTCATTCTGTATCAATTTTCCTTTCCAAAAAACAACCATCACAAGGTTGTCATTTTAATGCATAAATCATAATGAAATTATGATCTAAATTTTCTAATCAAAACAAACAAACAGATTGAAAGATTACAGATAATCAGGCTATGTTTCATCTCTTTATCAGGAAAAAAACAAGAAAAAACTCAAACTAATTTTATTTTACTTAAGAAACATTTTCAAAAGGCAAAACCAGAACACTATTATGGTACATGGACATCTTATTTACAATTTTTTAGGTATTTTTTTTTAGATATGAACAATATACGAGTGAAAAATATAACATGATACTAATAAAATTAATCAATTATATATGAAAACAGATCAGTCATCAGACAAAGCAAGATCAGAAACGTGAATAATCAAGAAGGAAAAAAATAAAAGAAGGATAAACATAAAACAAAATAGTTGAAGACAAAATGAGGCTCAGATCTGTTAACCAAAATCGGTGCAGTTAGGATAAAACCTCCATGGCTGCAACAATCACGGCGGCGTCAAATAATTTTACCACCGGAAAATTGCCCCGCCAAGATTCGGTATATCTCAAACCCCGATTGACTCAGACAAGTAGAAATTCATCATCATTGCCCCTATTATAAAGAGTTAATTACACAGATCATCCCCGGGATAATATATCATCAGTTGAGTTGATCATGTGGGTTCACATCCGGGTTTAACCCGGTGTAAAGTATTCGCCGTTCAAAAAAATAAATAAATAAATGAATAAACTCAGAAACAGAGCGTACATGTAGATCTAAAGCAAAAAGGCGGTTGAATAGCGGAGGCAAAATCGAAAATCATAAGCAACGAAGGGGGTTAACCAGCCTTCAGTAACATCCCTGCCCTTCGTTGCCTCATTTCTTCCATGTCTGAGTTCTTTTGTTTGCCCCGAACCCTAATTTGGAAGAAGATGTCGGTATTATATATTAGTGGGTCGGTTTACTCTCCTTGTTACGACTGAATTGACCGTTTTGTCCTTCTAAATCGTTTTAGTAGCATTCTCGTTTAACATATAGGATTGTGACCGACGTGTCATGGGTTCAAGTCATGTCAAGGACAATTTAAAAGATATCCAGATGATAGAAGTAATCTTGAACTTAATCTTAGATTATGTATCAATGTGGGGCGAGGTTTACCCATTCCAGGGGGTTTCCGTACATCTGGTGTGGTCGCGTCTTACCTCTGTCCGGTGGGCCCTGTTAAGATAACATACGTGATATGTAGGATCGTCATCGTTCAAATATATATCTTACTTCTTATCTTACTATACTAATAAACAAAAATATTGTTTGTCACTTGTCACAATTTTAGGCTAATAATGCCACTTGGCAACTTTTGGTATCACATTAAGTTTTCTCTCTTATTAAATTAATAATTCTCATATTCAATAATTATAATATTAATAATATTATTAACCTTTTTAATACTAAATAGTTTTATAATCAACTAAAAATAATATTTGATCAAATAAACACTTTAAAAAAATACTAAGATATGGATTTTATTCTTCTAAAAATCATTTTTTTAGAAATAAAAAATTTTAAATCGGTATTTATTATAATTTTTTTCTTCTAAAAAACATGCATTCTAAAAAAATTAAAAAAAACAAAATAAACTATAATACATAGACTTAAAGAATAGTTTTTTATAAACAAAATTTTTTCTTCTAAAAAACATGTATTCTAAAAAAAATAAAAATAAAATAAAATTGACTATAATACATAAATTTAAAGAATAGTTTTTTATAAACAAATGACATTTTTAGTATTAAATTTATAATAACTAATTTCTTTTAAAAATAAAGTTTTTGATCATTGTTTTATCACATAAAGTACTTATTAATACGTATTTTGATCATTTTATATTAAAATGTTATTTTATAATTTATAAATTTGTATTACTAACTAATTAATATTTTATATTAAAACCGTGTAACACACTGGGTATATTCTAGTGTGTCTATATATATATATAAGCCTATATGAGACGTATATCTTCCTCAAACACCTAACTGATTTGAAAATAATTAGACTCGTATACACCTTGTATATGACATATACACCCTTAGTAAGCCTATAGTATGAGATAAATTATAACTAGAAATTCAAACAAATAATAATTGACTCTCATTTATACATATACAAGATGTATGAAGTGTGTGAGATGAATGTGAAGCTAACAAGACCCTTAATATACAAAGCGCAAGATCTAATGCTCTTCTATCGGTTATATTTGTAATAATTATATTTGCAACAACTATATTTTAATGACTTTTGATATAACCTTATAATACTTGTATATAATATTTACTTTTCAACCTTATAAATCAAAAACATCTCAAACACGAGAGACATCTTTTATGTTTTAAAATCACTTTAGAAGAAGTAATGGAAACTCATCCGGTCATAAGATTTGTTCACCTTTGGTGTTTGAAAACCATGCAATTATGAAACCTATTCAATCTATAAACTAAGACCATCTCCAACAGTTTTTGGTTCAAACCAGCCACATCACTACCACATCAGCTTTCTTAAAAACTGTAACACCCAAACTTTACACACGATTACACGTGTCCCATTTTTAGGTCCCAAATTAAACTTTATCAAAAATCATGTTCGGAAGCGTGAAATTTCATTTTCACAAGTTAAACACACTTAATTTCAATCATTTACATTTATGATTAATAAAAACTGGTGTGTTTAAGTTTAATACTACCACATACTTTACATAACGTTTGGTTCTGCTTCACAACGTGCCCGATCTGATTGCCCAATGCATATCTATCTTGACCTGTAACATCACATATAAGGTCACAATTAGTTCATATGAACTAAGTAAGTAACCCCTCCCAAAATTCCCAAAAACTTATTTAAACCCATCCACATACATATCATATGGATGTTAATCATTTTTAGATAATAATATATATCATATTCAAACATCAACTTGCACCCAACACATATGGTGCATTTATTTCCCTTAGTGGGACATTCTCACAATATGAATATATTATCTAATTCAACTCTACCACCAGCACCTCTGGCTAAATTTAAAACACCAAATATACATATATTTTATTGACTTAACCAATTATCCACACATCTGTGGTTTCAACAATTTAACTTCCGGATTAACCGGTTATCCACACATTTGTGGTATCATACATATATTAAGTCTTAAGATGTTCACCAACCGGTACTTCCATCTAAGACAATTGACAGCACCTCTGTCTATCCACCATTGTGGAGTCATATTTATTTAGTCTTAAGATGTTCACCAACCGGTACTTCCATCTAAGACAATTGACAGCACCTCTGTCTATCCACCATTGTGGAGTCATATTTATTTAGTCTAAGATGTTCACCCACCGGTACTTCCATCTAGACAATTGACAGCACCTCTGTCTATCCACCATTGTGGAGTCATATTTATTTAGTCTAAGATGTTCACCCACCGGTACTTCCATCTAGACAATTGACAGCACCTCTGTCTATCCACCATTGTGGAGTCATATTTATTTAGTTTCAAGATGTTCACCAACCGGTACTTCCATCTAAGACAATTGACAGCACCTCTGTCTATCCACCATTGTGGAATCATATTTATTTAGTCTTAAGATGTTCACCAACCGGTACTTCCATCTAAGACAATTGACAGCACCTCTGTCTATCCACCATTGTGGAGTCATAACAACAAAATGTAGAAATACATTTTTCACAATTAAAAGTCAAGCTGAGTCATTTCTATTCGAATTGACTCTCACAATGTAATAATGTCATATTACCAATCATCAACTATTAATCACAATAGTTTAATCAAAGTTACACTATGGTGTTCACAATCATGTACTTCCACCATAGCTATTTGTCAGCACCTCTGACTAATCACACATTTGTGATATCATAGTCAAACACCGGCTCATCCGGCTATTCTTATGCAATCTATGTTGCATAATTAATTCAATCGTGACATAAACACATTGGAACTTAACATTTATACATTAGAGTCTATTAACTCAATTAGTTCCAATCTAGTTATGCCCATTCATTCAAATCAACCAAAATATATACATCAAAATCAAGTAGACTCTTTCTACTACTTATATGTAATGTTACAGTAAGTTGGGTAACTTACCTGGTTCAAGCGGTTGTTCACTTCCTACAACCTCTTTTTCACTTCTGTGGCTTATCCCTTGACTTTCACCGTCAATACCTAGTTGCATATTCACACATATACAACTATACTCAAATACATATAACACATATAATCAAGTTTAACGCACTTGACTGATTTGACTTCCTCAAAGTCAATTTATCACATAATTGACTCTATCTTACTATATTTAGTAAGTTTTAGTCAATTAACCATATCCCATGCCTTCCTTGGCATTTCATCGAATAATTGATGTTCATTATATTAGTTACGATCTTTAATCACTTTTATTATTTAATTTTTCATTTAAGATCATAACTATTAATAATTTTAACATCAATTCATCAAAATCATCATTTAATCTATGGATTATAATCCATAATTTATTTAAAATCATATTCAACCCATTCTGCTAGTTATCCTACCATGATATGGGTTTCATAACAACCGGACATTATCCCGGCTTCAAAACGAAGATTTCACCGTCAAAATATCAAGTTCTTCGTTTCTAACAATCCCTAGTTATCAACTAGGCAATAATCAATACCCATAATCATATTATTACAATCAAAACTAGATTTAATCCACACAATATTAAACTAGTAGGATAAAACAAACCGTTACCTGATCTGACGGATTTCTACGGTTAAAACAATGATCGGGACTTGAAAACACAATCCTTGGTGAGATTTATGACTTCATATGGCTTTAATATGGAGTTTGATAGCTTAGAAATGAGTTTATGTCGTCTGGAGGTCAAGAAGGGTCGAAAGAAATGAGTTTTGAGCCTTCCCATGCGTTCTGATCGTTTTAACAAAATTTTGGCCGACATATGTCCCTGGGCGCATAGCCTGGCTCCGGAGGGTTGGGGGTTAGGCGGTACGCCTAGCGGGTTTTTCTTCCAATATTTGATTTAAACTTCGTTTCGCGATTCCGGGAGCATACGAACTCCGTTTTGCGCACGGTTTTCGCCCACGTTCATCATTTTTCACATACTATCAATCCCCAATAACAAAAGTTACTAAATCCTCGTGGATTTCAAGCACGACCAAATGTGCTCTTGCCATAGATGACGTAATTCTTACATATTTTTCAAATCACAACAACCACAACCGTTTGATTAACGATTATTCACAATACATTTCTTTATTAAAAACCGGTTGTTACAAATCTCCCCTCCTTACAGAGGTTTCGTCCCCGAAACCGATTAAACGTCAAAAAGGAAATGATAATACTTTCTCATTTCATTTTCTGACTTCCCAAATGGCGTCAAATCCCCTTATATTATTCCATTGAACCTTCACCTGGTTCAGGGATTTGTTTCTCAACTGGTTGACTTTCCTGTCAATATAGTTATCGGTTGTTCCACATATTTCATCTTGTCATAAATTTCCAAATCTTCTAGTGGCATGTAAACCGATTCATTAGCCAGAAATTTTCTTAGATATAACACATGAAAAGTATCATGTATACCATTCAATTCCTCCGGTAGCTCAATACGATAAGTAACACTACCTATCCGAGCTATAATTCAGAATGGTTCGATAAAACGTGGCTTAACTTCCCTTGCTTTCTAAAACGTATCACACCTTTCCACGGTGAGACTTTTAACAACACAAAATCTTCCACCTGAAACTCACTAGTCCTCCTATACTTATTAGCATAGGCATTCTGACAGTTTTATGCCACCTTCAAATAAACTAGAATCTAATATATTCGTTCATTCCTTACTTTAACTAACTTTTTATTTGCCAGTTCTCATTGTCCAACTTCTCCTCAACACCAAGGAGTACAACATTTCCTCCCATATAACATTTCATATGGAGGCATTCCAATACTGGAATGATAACTGTTATTATACGAGAACTCCGTCAACGGTAGATAATCATCCCAACTACCGCCAAAGTCAATAATACATGCTCGTAACGTATCCTCCAATGTTTGAATGGTCCTTTCACTTTGACCATCAATCTGAGGATGATACACTGTGCTTATCAACAATCCTAATTCTTCCTGGAAATTTTTCCAGAAATGAGAAGTAAATCAAGTGTCTCGATCAAAATTATTCGTCACTGGCACACCATGCCGAGACACCACTTCTTTAATATACATTTCAAGCATAGTTGAACATTTATCCTTAAATAAACATAATCATTATACATGATTCCACATAATCAATCTACACTTGATTATTTGGTTTGACTTTCTTCATTCAAACCAAACCATACACTTAAGTGTATTTCTACATGCATCTTATCTCTCTTTTGAATATTCACGTAAATATTCATCCCATCATATGTATGAATACAATTTATACATACAATAATTATCCTATTTCTTTACAAATAGGCATAACTCTGACTTTTTAAAGTCAAGCATCATGTATAACGTATTTAACACACAACCACAACCGAATGACTTAACATTCGCGTTATTCATTCATTTATATAGATAGACATTCTTATTTACCATTCATGCTCAACCCTTATCATTTAACACCATACATGTGTGCACACAAAACTCCAATTGTGCATCATATTTCCCAAAAGTCAAACTTAAACAATTTGACTCTTGAAATTAGATGTCTACACTCTTGTAGATCATCTTTGGTTCACACACCTTGTGAATCGAAACACACATAACCAATTTAATGTCTACACTTTTGTAGATCATAACATCCACAGTATGATGGTTGTTTACACTCTTGTAAATCAATTCGATCATTATCATTAGTTGAATGTTCACATACCCTGTAAATCATTCAACTACAATAACCACACTAACCCTAACCATTTACCTCAACTTCAATTAGAACAACAAATCACATATATGCTACATGCATATACCATTGTAGTGTGGACTCACCTAATCTTATAACTACAAGTTCCACGAAATGGGTAATTTATTATCATGTACATATACATGGTTTACCCCCAATGCCACAAAAATGTGGACTTATATGAAAAACATCAACGCCATTTCATTATGGACTTACATGACAAATATTAATGCCACGCATGCACCAGTGGTCTTACATCGGTTTCACACGAATGTGAAGCGTCACCCATTATCTGTGTCAGTTATTCTAAACATATAACGACACTTTTATTAGTTATGCAATTTATCATAACATTAATCAATTTCAACAAAACTCAGGTTGTTACATTCAATATTTGATTCAATAATCCCAAATGCCACCCCATGTGGTTTCATATTCATATATTTCCACACAATGTGGATTATCATCAATTTATAGTGTCAACTATAAATTATCATTTAGTAACACTTTTCAAGCTAAGCATTTAGCACATAACATTCATCTAATACTACAAGACATTTGTCAAATAGTTAAATACCACCACCATGTGGTTTTATATTTTCAACATTTCATGACACACATGGTCAATTTACCATTCAAGTTATTACAATTACTACAGGTCAATTTCAAGTAGTTTCAACAAACATAATCACACAACACATAAGCACCAATATGTCTTATGGTTGCATATTAGTGAGTAAGTAATTCACCTATTCACATTAACCATAACTTTGACTTTTAAAAGTCAACATCGTTCAACACATACTCACATATTAACCAATCCACACGCATGTGGAATTTTTTTTTCCAATGCCTCACTAAGGAGAAATTACATGACAACTCAATGTCATTCCAAGATGGTTTTACACATCTAACACAAGGCCATTCACATGTGGTCTTACAAATAAATTCAACGCCACTTACAAGTGGTCTTATATGATAAATCTAATGCCATTCACCAATGATCTTTCATGTTAAACCCAATGCCACCCACCAGTGGTCTTACATGTTAAATATACACAAAATGCCATACATTATGGTCTTAAATTTGCTTTAACACTATTATAAATAGTTTCCATTTCAATGTGTCAATTACTATCAACATGTAATGACACTATCACAATTTATGAAATCATATCATAACATTCACTATACGTATACACATTGTATACTTACAACTCTATATATCCCGCATATAATTATATGCACATTATATAAATTAATAACATGTTTAAATCATTACATCACAAACTTAAACATGTATGAACACATAAACATAATTATGTGTCCTTTTCCCCATTTTACCCTAAACGGGTCAAATTTCACATTTTTAATTTGTGTATACACACCAAGACATTTTCCATGTTCAAATGGATTAATTTTCCCCAACACATCAAATGTTATTGCCTATACTCGTGTAGGTCTTTTCACATTAAATTTTTTTTTTTTCCAATTCATTTCTCTTGAATTGGTAACACTATTACCCACAAGTAATAGATACATTAAACTCATAACACCTTACCTGATTTCAATAGCCTAAGTATAAAATGATTCCCATAAGAGCTTGTTCATATCATGTTTGCACTAGTAAGTTGGCCAGACGTACTAGTTCATTCATTATATGCCCAATTCCTTACTTCCTTCATTACATACTCAAGACATTGATTTCGGTTTCACATAATCAATCAAATCACATTTAACATGTAATGATTCACATTACATTTAACAATTATATTACAGGACATAGATATGCTAACCTCATACATTCGGCATCATGATCGGGTCTTCGAATCAAACGTTATGTTTTCATATCAAGAGCATAAAAGTTTGAGATCAAGTGTTCATGACGCACTTGATTCACTCAAACCATTGCTCTGATACCAACTCTGTAACACCCAAACTTTACACACGATTACACGTGTCCCATTTTTAGGTCCCAAATTAAACTTTATCAAAAATCATGTTCGGAAGCGTGAAATTTCATTTTCACAAGTTAAACACACTTAATTTCAATCATTTACATTTATGATTAATAAAAACTGGTGTGTTTAAGTTTAATACTACCACATACTTTACATAACGTTTGGTTCTGCTTCACAACGTGCCCGATCTGATTGCCCAATGCATATCTATCTTGACCTGTAACATCACATATAAGGTCACAATTAGTTCATATGAACTAAGTAAGTAACCCCTCCCAAAATTCCCAAAAACTTATTTAAACCCATCCACATACATATCATATGGATGTTAATCATTTTTAGATAATAATATATATCATATTCAAACATCAACTTGCACCCAACACATATGGTGCATTTATTTCCCTTAGTGGGACATTCTCACAATATGAATATATTATCTAATTCAACTCTACCACCAGCACCTCTGGCTAAATTTAAAACACCAAATATACATATATTTTATTGACTTAACCAATTATCCACACATCTGTGGTTTCAACAATTTAACTTCCGGATTAACCGGTTATCCACACATTTGTGGTATCATACATATATTAAGTCTTAAGATGTTCACCAACCGGTACTTCCATCTAAGACAATTGACAGCACCTCTGTCTATCCACCATTGTGGAGTCATATTTATTTAGTCTTAAGATGTTCACCAACCGGTACTTCCATCTAAGACAATTGACAGCACCTCTGTCTATCCACCATTGTGGAGTCATATTTATTTAGTCTAAGATGTTCACCCACCGGTACTTCCATCTAGACAATTGACAGCACCTCTGTCTATCCACCATTGTGGAGTCATATTTATTTAGTCTAAGATGTTCACCCACCGGTACTTCCATCTAGACAATTGACAGCACCTCTGTCTATCCACCATTGTGGAGTCATATTTATTTAGTTTCAAGATGTTCACCAACCGGTACTTCCATCTAAGACAATTGACAGCACCTCTGTCTATCCACCATTGTGGAATCATATTTATTTAGTCTTAAGATGTTCACCAACCGGTACTTCCATCTAAGACAATTGACAGCACCTCTGTCTATCCACCATTGTGGAGTCATAACAACAAAATGTAGAAATACATTTTTCACAATTAAAAGTCAAGCTGAGTCATTTCTATTCGAATTGACTCTCACAATGTAATAATGTCATATTACCAATCATCAACTATTAATCACAATAGTTTAATCAAAGTTACACTATGGTGTTCACAATCATGTACTTCCACCATAGCTATTTGTCAGCACCTCTGACTAATCACACATTTGTGATATCATAGTCAAACACCGGCTCATCCGGCTATTCTTATGCAATCTATGTTGCATAATTAATTCAATCGTGACATAAACACATTGGAACTTAACATTTATACATTAGAGTCTATTAACTCAATTAGTTCCAATCTAGTTATGCCCATTCATTCAAATCAACCAAAATATATACATCAAAATCAAGTAGACTCTTTCTACTACTTATATGTAATGTTACAGTAAGTTGGGTAACTTACCTGGTTCAAGCGGTTGTTCACTTCCTACAACCTCTTTTTCACTTCTGTGGCTTATCCCTTGACTTTCACCGTCAATACCTAGTTGCATATTCACACATATACAACTATACTCAAATACATATAACACATATAATCAAGTTTAACGCACTTGACTGATTTGACTTCCTCAAAGTCAATTTATCACATAATTGACTCTATCTTACTATATTTAGTAAGTTTTAGTCAATTAACCATATCCCATGCCTTCCTTGGCATTTCATCGAATAATTGATGTTCATTATATTAGTTACGATCTTTAATCACTTTTATTATTTAATTTTTCATTTAAGATCATAACTATTAATAATTTTAACATCAATTCATCAAAATCATCATTTAATCTATGGATTATAATCCATAATTTATTTAAAATCATATTCAACCCATTCTGCTAGTTATCCTACCATGATATGGGTTTCATAACAACCGGACATTATCCCGGCTTCAAAACGAAGATTTCACCGTCAAAATATCAAGTTCTTCGTTTCTAACAATCCCTAGTTATCAACTAGGCAATAATCAATACCCATAATCATATTATTACAATCAAAACTAGATTTAATCCACACAATATTAAACTAGTAGGATAAAACAAACCGTTACCTGATCTGACGGATTTCTACGGTTAAAACAATGATCGGGACTTGAAAACACAATCCTTGGTGAGATTTATGACTTCATATGGCTTTAATATGGAGTTTGATAGCTTAGAAATGAGTTTATGTCGTCTGGAGGTCAAGAAGGGTCGAAAGAAATGAGTTTTGAGCCTTCCCATGCGTTCTGATCGTTTTAACAAAATTTTGGCCGACATATGTCCCTGGGCGCATAGCCTGGCTCCGGAGGGTTGGGGGTTAGGCGGTACGCCTAGCGGGTTTTTCTTCCAATATTTGATTTAAACTTCGTTTCGCGATTCCGGGAGCATACGAACTCCGTTTTGCGCACGGTTTTCGCCCACGTTCATCATTTTTCACATACTATCAATCCCCAATAACAAAAGTTACTAAATCCTCGTGGATTTCAAGCACGACCAAATGTGCTCTTGCCATAGATGACGTAATTCTTACATATTTTTCAAATCACAACAACCACAACCGTTTGATTAACGATTATTCACAATACATTTCTTTATTAAAAACCGGTTGTTACAAAAACCATCTTTTTTACTCCAACAATACACCTTTTCAAACCATCTTTACATTTCTACATCATCACTTACTTTTACATTTATTTTAAATAAGAATTTCACAATACTATAAAATATTTAATTTTTATTTAAATGAATAGCAATATAATAAAAATTTAGTAAAAACTAGATTAACTAAAATATAATAAATAAATAAATAAATAATTTACATAATTTAAAATGACAATTACTCTAATAAAATGAAAGAGAGATAATTAAAAAGTTTTGTCTAATAATAAAACCTACATATTATTATTATTCTTAACCGTCCACAAATGTTCCACTAAATCATTCCGAAGTGCATGATGAGCTTCATTGTTACGTAAATCCCTGAACCGTTCCATGTACGCTTGGAAATCAGATGTCGGTCCATGAAATGGGGGTTCAGGTGGTTCATCTTCATCATTCGACCAATCTGTTATAGCGGCCCCTTCATCCTCCACAATCATATTGTGTAGTATAATGCATGCATACATTATATCTTTTATAAATTTCATGCTCCAAATTCTTACTGGACCTTTTATGATGTGCTATCGAGCTTGGAGAACACCGAATGCTCTCTCCACATCTTTTCTTGCAGACTCATGGCATGCCTTGAAATCTAGCATCTTCTGGTTTTGTGGATACGTGAAACTTTTTACAAGTGTAGACCATTCAGGGTATATTCCATCTGCTAGATAGTATCCTGTAGTGTATTCATTTCCATTCACTGTAAAATTGCAAGGTGGAGCCGTACCTTCTAAGACATCGTTGAATACTGGAGATTGATTTATAACGTTCACGTCATTGTTTGATCCAGCAACACCAAAATAGGCATGACAAATCCACAAGTCGTAAGACGCAACTGCCTCGAGCATGATTGTAGGACCGCTATGATCACCTCTTGTGTATTGACCTTTCCATGCAACTGGACAATTTTTCCAGTACCAATGCATGCAATCAATGCTTCCTAACATTCCAGGCAAACCATGCTTTGTAGAATGTTTATCTAGTAGTCGTTGGATGTCTTGTTCATTTGGCCTCCTTAGATAAACATCAGCATAGATTTCAATGACATACCTACAAAACTTTTGAAGACATTCCATGGCAGTACTTTCACCAATGCGTACATATTCATCGCATTGATCACCGGCTAAGCCATATGCCAACATGCGTATGGCACATGTGCATTTTTGAAGAGGGGATAAACCCGGTCGGTGTGCTGCATCATATCTTTGTGTAAAGTACGGAGAATGATTTGACATGTCATCTACAATTCTGAGAAAAAGATTTTTTCTCATCCGAAACCTTCTTCTAAAGTAGCTTCCAGGGTAAACCGGTTGGGGAGAAAAGTAATCATTCCATAGACGTGTGTTGCCTTCTACACGACCTCTGTTTATTTCTTTGCGTTTCTCTTTGTTAGGTTGTCTTGAACTTGACTCTGAATCTTCAGCACGCCTCCTCTTGATTTCTTCATACATATTTTCGTATTCATCATCCATCAATAACTCGAGTTGCTTATTCCACAAGCTCATGAAGTAAGCATCAGAATTTATAGGAACGTCTGACATTTCTTCATCACTCAAACTCATTTTGAATAAAGATTGGGGATAAAAGGTTGTGAGGTAAGTTGAAGATAAATGGATGTATATATGGTGAAAAACTAGCCCTTACAAAATGGAATATGCCCGCACCATTATTTTCAATCTGAGAAAGCTAAATTTCCTTATGAGCATGTATGGGAGGTGGTTAGGTTCCAACCAAAATGGAATATGCCCGCACCATTACATACAAAGAGGAAAAAGACGTCTGCTTCTGGGGAGTATAGTACATCAGCTTCAGATGGCCACACAACACCTTTCGACCTCAATGCCGAAAGCAATCCAATAACTGTTGAAGAGTATGACGTCAACCTAGAAGACGCCCATGAACATTACCAGGAGCCGACTCGTCCTATTGGTACCAAGAAAGCTAAGGCGTTGACAAAGGCTGCAAAGAGAAAAGAAAAATCAAATGAGACCGACGAATCTCTCGAGGAGATGTTTCGTTTGAAAGCAACGATGTTAAAACAACATCAACAAAAAATGGATGACTTTATAGTTAATCAAGATATGAACATACTTTTTGCGGATCGTTCGCATATGGACCCGAAGAGACTAGCGATTCACAAGAAAGTATGTGACAAAATAATGGCGAAACATGGGTTGGATGACGTTGATTTGAATGAGTAGGATTTGTTGTAACATTTTTTTTTCTAGGACTCTTTGTAATGTCTAGGACTTCTTATAACCTTTTTCTAGGACTTCTTGTAACGTTTTTCTAGGACTTCTTGTAACGTTTTTCTAGGACTTCTTGTAACGTTTTTTTAGGACTTCTTGTAACGTTGTTTTTTCTAGGACTTGGTGTAATGTTTTTTTATTCGAATTAAGCGTTGTAAAATAGAAAATAAAATCGTTAAAAAACTAGTCGTTAAAAAAATTAAACCGTTAAACTTGCCGTTACGTCAAAAAAAAAAGACAAACAAAAAAAATACATAAATTTTTAAACAAATATAAAAAATATGTATATAAGTATAATATTTTAATATATTTTATAAATATAAATATGGGTGTATATATATATATATATGGTGAAAGAAGTAATGTGGGGCCCACAATTAGTGGTTTTTGTTGGTTTGAAAAACCAAACCTCTTTGGTTTGAACCACCTCCTCCAATGGTGGATTGATTTTGTTGCTTGGTTTGAACCTTAAAATTCCATCCGTTGGAGATGGTCTAAGAGGAGTCACGTAACGATGATGATAAGAATATATATATTTTTAAAACAGGTAACATAATCTAAAAGCCCATCAGAACAATACAACTTATGAGAAGATTATTTATATATATATTAAAAACCAAAGATCCATCCTCTCACAAATTTCACTGTTCCTTTCCTACCTTTTTTAATGCGTAGCGTACAATTCATATGTGCATAGATGTATGTCGTCTCAGTGTCTCACCATCCCCTTTTCACTTTCTCACCTTCTCCTCATTACCGATCTCCCCTTAATATCACTTTCTCAACTTCTCATCATCACCGATCGCTTCAGTTTAGTTTCGCCGGTGTCCGTCACCACCAATGACCGCATATCATCTTCGTCGGCTCAGGCGGTGGTGGCCATGCAACCGGTTAGGCTCAGACGGAGGCGGCGATGAAAGCGGTTAGGCTCAGACGAACGCGGCGATGCAAGCAGTTGGGCTCAGACGAAGGCGGCGATGCAATCAGTTAGGCTCAGATGGAGGCAGCGATGCAATTGATTTGTATTAGGCGGTGATACAATCAATGATCCCTTCCAACATCATCTTCACTGCCTCTCTCTGTGTATTCACCTACTGTTTTTATTTTTTTATTTCTCATAATTTTAGGTTTTAAATCTAGGTTTAAAACTCAGTAAAATACAATGAGTATTTCAATTTGGGATTTTCTTCTTTTGATTATGCTTGATTCTAAATGAAGACATGTAGAAAGCTGCTTTTGATAAAGGCCACAAATATGATTTCAAAGAACCTAATGAATCTGAATTGACTCTCTCTAAAAACTGCTAAACTTCTTTTGATGTTGTTTGCTTCTCAAGAACCCACACTCACACGTATCTTCATAAACATATATTAATCATGGCTAAATCCTCTGTGTTGTTAACCTAATGTGTGATCTTTTTTGCAGTTTTCTCCCTAACGGGTTGAATTATTTGATTAGGAATTCAAGTGAGCTTTTGATGGTATTTTGTTATGGCTCTATAATTCAACCTACTGTTTGATTCTTTTTTTTTCTAATTTTTTGCTTTTACCTAGATTCTTACTAATCATATTAGCTTATTTAAAACATGTAATACTTTAGGTTGGTTGTTATACGATGTGTTATTTTAGGTACATTGAACATGGGTAAGGTCGTCAAATGAAAGAAATATATTTTAACACATACACCCAAACCCATCAAAACTTGAAAAAAAGACGGTGTTCACCAGCATTGCTTCATACCTTTCCTTACTTATAAGTTCTAGCATCTTTTGAAATGCATAATGAAACCCAATTAAAAAAAACTATCCATATTATAATAACCTTATATGCCTTATTCATAATAAGCTTCTCATTTTCTTCTATGTGCAGGCACAATATTCACCATATATCGTACTATAAATGATGTAGAGAGTGATGCAGGAAACTTTAGTCCCAAGGTGATGTGTTAGCATACGAGTCCAAAACTTTAATATCGGCAAGTAGTGTCTCCAACAAAACAAAATCAATTACAAAAGCTTTATGAACATTTATAATCCACTATTAACAACAGCAACATTTCTAATCTACTATTAATAACAACACAGTATCAAAGATCTACCACGCTATTTGACTGACCATAATAGTTGATGCAGCTGTAGGTTCATTTTATAATTGACCCATCTTGGCCAATGTATGCAGGTTCAACTATATCATTATATTGACCTTACAGGAAAAAGAAAAAAGAAACCTTACGCTGCATACTACTCAGGTAAACAAACCAATACAATTTTTCATTTTATACGCATGCGAATTTCCCGCCGCAACGCGCGGGAGGAAATTCCTAGTTACCCATCAAAAGTGAAGCACCCATTTAAAAGATGTATGGAAACTCATCCGGTCATAAGATTTGTTCAACTTTGGTGCTTGAAAACCACACAGTTATGATACCTATTCAACCTATGAAATAAGAGGAGTCACGTAATAATGATAATAGTAATTTATTTTTGAAACAAGTAACATAATAATTTTTTTCTAAAAAATCATCAGAACAAGACGACTTATGAGAAGACTATTACCTATCAAAAGTGAAGTACCCATTTGAAAAAAAAAAACTGATTAGAAGAGTATGTCCGCCTAATTCTAATAGTACGATAAAGTGCAGATATGTGACGGTTCCAGGTGTTTTGATGAGTATTAATAATTCTACTTAAAGTATTCAACTTTAAATAAGAGGAACAAGGACAAAGATGATCACTCTTTTGATAATTTTTCATCAACTTCTTCCTAAGAACACTAAACTGAAGTTGTAAGGGGGTCTAGAGTTCAAATCACGGCACCACCTAATTTTCCTTTAGTTACGGGATTTACCTACCTCATGTTGGCCGCATGACCGTTCGGTGAGAGGCGTCTAATGGTGTTGTTCACATTTTTTTTTTAATTTTTTAGGTATCAAGTTTGGGTTGGAAACATATTTGGATTGGTTTCTTATTACTACACATGAATGATGTTGGACTGTGTGTTACGACAATAATCCATGTCAATTTCATGTTTTTAACATTAAATAGCTTAAAAATAATAAATTACAAATAAAGAAATTTAAGAAACTTAATATTATATTTTAAGATATTATATAATTGAAGTTTTCTTATGATTTATTAAATGTTAATTGATTTTTATGATAAGATCTATATATTTTATATTTAATGGTTTAATTTAATTATTTTTTATTAATATTCAAAATAAAAGATAATTAGTGTTTAATAGGAGAGAGATAAGAGAAATAAATTTATAAAATCCATGAGAAGATCATGTGTCTAAGCTTGTTATTCTTTTATTAGAATAAGGATTATAAAGCTTTAATTTAAAAATTACTTTTAAAAATATTTTATATTTTTGAAATAGCTTGTTATTTAAAAATGTTTGTATTTTATCAGAAAATTATGTATTAATAAAAAGATCTTTTTTTAATATATTAGTAATATGTTTATTAATTTTAGAAAAAATATAGACAATATCTTACTATTTAATATTATTTAATAAAACAAATAAATATCTAACAAGAGATAAGTGAGAAAATTGATACAAGAAAACTTAAATTTATATCATATATCTCTCTGTTTTTTATTTATTAGTTATAGAAGAAATATCGACCCCTCTTACGAAGTCGTCGGTTTAATTTAATCTAATTAGTCTAAGGGTAGTCCATTTTAACATCTGATCTAAGTCGTGTAAAGTACTCTAAGTTGAAGTTTTATTTTATTTTATTTTTGGGGTTGCTATTTCAGTTTTCATTAAACCAAACACTCTTTTCCTATGTATTTTACATTGCGCTTTCTTCATCTCCTAACCCCCTTAAATATTTTTGTCTGTTTTATTTCATCATTGATATGATTTTCATGAATTTTCATTGTAGATTAGTGCATTCTTCATTCAACTCTAAACTAGAGTACACAATGTGTTATAATGTGTTTAATTTCAAATGTGATTCTTGAATACATATGTAAATCATCTGAAGTAATTGTTCTCTAGAGCTTGAAATTTAGGGTTACATGACGCTTATATTTTATTTGAAATGGTTTACTCTTATACTCTTTTGATTGTATCATTTAATTATAGAAAACAAATTGATTATATTCTTTACACCTCTCTATAAAAAAAATTAAATAACACAAGACGTTTTAACTAGTACCCTACAAATGAATTGATTATACAAGTCAATTCATTAGGTATGAATTAAATCTTTTCTACATTTGAGTTACTTTTTTAGGACAATTGATTGATTGTATGAATAGATTACTATATCCCGTAGAAGGTGCGTGTATGCAAACAACTGATTCTCTTTAAAGTTTAAACTATAATATTTATTTCCACAATATATTGAAATTTATCATGCATTTATGACTTGTTGCGACTTCCAAAAAGTACACCCAACTTTATAATTTATTTATTTATAATCGGCAAACAAGATCTTTATCGGCATGACTATTAGCCCAAATGGACCTCAGACCCAACAACTCACACGTTGCGATCACAGTTCGCTACCAACTCTTTGGTATCCAACGCTCAGGTGTTGGCAAGCACTGAATCGAGCAAATCCAACTGTCCTCAAGAGGAAATCCACTATGTGGTAAAACTTCCTGATTTTATTTTTTGTTTTGTTTTGCAAAACATTCACAGAAAAATGGCAAAGAAATGCTATTTGAGTAATTAACCTGATTTTATTTCTTTTCTGAACATTGATTCCAGTTTTAGATGGAATAAATACGCCATAACCTATTTTCTATATGGCTTGAATATTCGTCCATATAGGTGTTAACTTGATGAGCACACATTCTAACATGTTATTAAAAGACCCATTTGAACCCATTTTGTGGCATGACAAAGATTTACAAGTGAAAGCTCGATAAATACTAAAGAAGTCAAGAGTGCAATTCATGACATAGTCATAGTTTACCTAACCCAAATGCGTTGTGAGGGAAGGTCTTGTGCATGGGCGGATGTAGATAGAGGGCAGTGGGTTCACAAGAACCCACCGTGCTTCGACTCGTTAGTAGGGAAAAAAATTTCAAAAGAGTTAAACAATAAAATAAACCTATTAAGATTTTTAAGAGTGAATTTTTAATGTAATTTTCACTGCAATTTGTCTACTTGATTGAGTCAAGTGATCTTTGTTAGAGAATTACCGATAATCAATGATTAGATTTATATATTATCGTATTAAAATCACTTTCTGGTCATATAAACTTAGCAAGCAAAATGGTAGTTATTATGGTTAAACCCTCATATCAAGTTAACTTTGGTCATACAAACGTAGTATATTTCGTTTAGGTTTCAGGGCGTTGCCCCTAACGCTACAGCGGGTGACGGGTGTTGCCCCCTTGACCCATGCCTGCTGAATGGTGAACACACTGATAAAAATTCTTAGATCTGCCATTGCACCTATGATTGGCATGGCTCATTCATTAAAAAATTTGAAGTGTTGAGCGAATGACAATCTTAATAAATGCAAATCTCTAGTGACAACACTTTGAACGCTCCAGATATTTTGTATGATTTTCCGACTTGAGGTTGACTTTTAATATATGTCAAACATGTCATGTGGTCTGATAATGTTCAAACTCTAAGCAATACACCCCCTTGTTCTTTTTTCCACTTGGATCTATCTTTTAATATATGTGAGGCACATAACAGTCTTATAGTACTCAAATCATGAGTGATACACCTCTTAGGCTACCTCCAATGCGCCCTTAAGGGTGGGTGCATGTCCCACGTGGATGGACAGATGCATCTCCAACGGATGCAATGGAGTGCCCCGCATTTTCCCCACTTTGCACTTCAGGAAGTGCAACCAAGTGCATAGAGTGAAGGTGGAAAAGATGTGAAAAAGGATGATATATGTAAAAAGGATGGGTTGGAGTTAAAAAGATGAGAGAGAATGCATGTGGAAATGATGAGTAAAAAGCTGATTTGGCAGTGATGACTAGGACGTATGTAGTAAATGAAAGTGAGATCTTACATACTGTGAGAGTGGATCATCTTCACCAAGCTCACTGATGTTAATCACAAATCTAACTTCATATGCATACATCATATTCTCTATCTTCATCACAATAGAAGTCAATTTTAAAATGTCAAAACATCAACTATAAACAATAAAATTGAAAATGTTCAGTCAATCTCAATGTAAAACACTATTTAAACATAAGCTAATTACTCTTTTGATCATGTTCCATAGAAGATCAATGAAGATTAGAAATACCTGATTAAAACAACTACAGACTGAAAGAGACAAATCCCAAATCAAAAACTGAAACCTAAACTAAACCCTCCAAATTCCAAGCAAGATTCAAACAAGAAACTGGCAATTTAAGTTGTATTTACCCCAATAATAATATAAATCATGAAATTAATTAGCCTTTTAAACCATAAATAAAAAAATTACCTGTTTAAGAAGATGGGTTTGCTGTTTGACAGGTCTGAATCCACCTCGAACAGAAATGAACATCATGGGAGGCCCTGGGGAGGGGCAACGACCTCCGTCCAGGGCCCAATTATCGTAAGGGAACAAAAATTTTAAAAATAGTTTTTAAATTATATATATTTACTTATATCTCCAAATACAAAAGCGAAAAAACGCAAGTTTATGATTCACTAGGGGCGTTTTTTTTCTCAGTACGTCCGGGACACTTAAATTTTTAGGGCCGCCCCTGATGAACATACATATAAATCGGCTTAGGATGTGTGAAATGACAATATACTCCCTCCTTGTGCATGTCACGTGATCATTCAACAGTTTCCGTCTTGAAATTTAGACGGAAGGACTATATTGGCAACTAAATTCAAACACAATGATTAAAATGGCAACAAAAACTATTTAGGAACTAAAATGACATTTTTGATATAAAATAGGGACCATTTTCGCATTTTATTTTATTAATAATTAGTATAATTTATACATACATACTTAAACATACATATATACATACTTAAACAGATACATACATACTTGACCAATCTGAACCAAATAGAACTTATACATACATACAAATTGATACATTCATACAAACTGATGCACATACACACAGACACACACAAACTTATACATGCATACTTAAACAGATCCATACATACTTAAACATACATATATACATACTGATTCAGTCTCAAATCAATTTTATAACTTCAAATTGGTCAAGTATGCATATTTTATTTCTTAGCAACTTCAAATTGCATCATATTTCAGTCTGAAACTGATACACACACAACTATTGTTACACCTAACATAGACATACATAGGAACATAAATATGCACAAAAGTATGTCTAAAGTAGAAATTACATAAATCGTCCTTTAATTTATAATGGATTTCATACTTAAAATTACATAAATCATCCTTTAATTACATTACATAAATCGTCCTTTATGTTAAGGATGATTTCTGTAACTACAAATTGTCATTCTGTAACTATTTCTAATAAATGATGTCATCCATAAACGGAGTGAGTATAAAGGACGATGTTTGTAATTTACTCTAATTTTAATGTTGCCCATATTCATTTCAAAACCTATTATATTATCCATCTTAATTCTATTATCATCATATGATTAAAATACATAATGGCATCAAGTTAATTGTCTCAAATAATGAATATAGGTCAAAGACTCAAAATTGGCATTCTATACTCTATTGACTAAAAGGGGAAAATATGATGAACACCATTTATGTATATGTACCATATAGAAACCAAGAAACATCAAATTTTAAAATTATAGGAAAACATCATCAAGCTAAACCTTGTACTATTTGATTGAACATTAAAACCTCTAATTGTTAGGTTTTGGAAATGAAATAGCGTGGTGTCCCAGATTCTCCTAGAAGAAGCCAGAAGGTACAAAAACATGAACTATGGTTTAAACTAACAACTTTAATACAACATCAGAGTAAGTTTGATGGTGTTTGAGACACACACTAGCTGAACTCAACCCGTTTCTTCATTTCTTACTGCGTGAGAGTCTCATGATTTCACTTTAGAGGTAAGATGTCGTCATTGTGATCTACCCATCCTGACCCGCCATCTAAATTCCTATTCTATATAGTACCCAATATAAACCATTTAGTTTTTTTTATTAACCCAATATAACCCATTCTGACCTCAAAAAACATCATACGGACTATTGTTAGATGAAAATAAATAAATTGCTGTATACGTTAATACTTTATTTTTTTCACATGACACTGCCTTCAAACAATGCCATGTTTCACTCAAGTCTTGCCTAAAGATCATAAAAAACAAAATTTAATTGTGGTTTGTAAACAATTTTTCAGAAAGAGGCATTGCAAGATGCTTAGGTGACAAATTGGGGTTCTAGCCTGGCAAGCAAGTATAAGCATAAACATGAACAATTATTACATATTTCAACTATTAATGAAAGATATGAAGTAATTGGTGGCAGAGACATCTCCCATTATTTAAATAAGATCATATCATCTAATATGAAAACAAGTGAATCAAACCTTAATGTAACATTGTATCAGAAACATCAAATAACGGGATGCTATGAATGATCCACCTGTGTACGAATGCAAAAAAACTTGCTTACTAGAGGAACTATGTTTAACAGAACAATAAACAAAAACATACTTACTAAGAGGAAAAAAACAAGAAAAACAATTCACCAATCATCACAGATTCGGTGATACAAGGGTCTCAACATATATCATTTGAGAATATAAATGCTTCATACTCGTAGAACGAAAATACCGATAGTTCGTTGTGAAGTCCTCTGCGTTGAGTTTTGTGAAAGAATTGTTTTCCTGATCCATAACGGCAACCCAATTGCCAGCAGTTGCTGTTCTGATATGATGCCAGCCTTCATCAGATGATGGAGGGTAAGCAGCCACCTTCACCCACCCATCATCACCATCACCATTCATCCTCCACAAATCCCTGTGCGTCAAATAATCCATGCAATATGACAAATAGAGGTGAAGGTGTCCATTGAGAAGGACTAAGCTTCCATAATAAGGTTTACTTCCAGCATTTGGAAAGGGGGGGAATTGTATTTTCCTAAAAGTTTCCGTCTTCACATCAAAACACATAATCCAACTATTATGCTTTTTAATTCTCAAATTGTGACAACTAGTACCTGACCGCCCGGCAAGTCCGTACGGTATGTGTACTTACATACAGTAACTATGTGTACATACGTATTTGTAAACAGTTTTTGTATTAACAGGATTCTAAATACAAGAACAGTTGTACGTATTTTCGTGTAAACTTAAATACATTAAGTACAACGTACATTAGAAACATTAGTTGTGTTTATTAAGTGAAAACTTAATTACAGTTAACACAACAAAACATGAGAAACAACGGTGTTCAAACAATTATCAGAAACAAATCGGTTGCGATCTGATGTCCATAGATGACAGGAATCAGATGGCCGACAATTCAATGTGAAAACAAGATGAAAACAGGATGTTTAGTTGAGTCCGACAGTGAGGAAACACAATTTAAACATAAACTGCAGTGTCGTTTCAGAATAACGAACTGACAATGTGTTTGAGTGGGTGACGATTCACACAAACATATCTGTGAGTTTAACGTTCTGAAATGATGACTGGAAAGTAGAAAACAAAAGTCGGAAAGCAAAACCATCGTCGTGTTCGTTCGAATGACGATTCGAACGAATACGCGCGATGGTGACGCGATTCGACGAAACGAAAACGAATTACGACGCGAAACGAATTTTAATTTAATAAAATAAAATAATAAACATTTTTACAATTTTGAAACTCATCAAATTAATTAAAATAACCTTTTTATTTATTTATAATAAATTACGCGTAATTTTCCGGATACGCGACAAATTAACGAACCGAGCAACCGAAACGGACCCGGACACGACACGTGATATAAATAGGCTAAATGAGGGTGTTCTTTCATTTTTATTCAAAATCCTCTCTCTCTCTTCCAAAATTCCGGCCAAGAACACCACCACCACTTTCACACCTTCAATCCTTGATATCTTCCTCGTTTGTGGACCGATTTGGGTGATTTTCGAACCCACGCGAAGCCCTCGACGTTCTCTACACAAAAGTACAACGGATCTTGTGATTTCTCCAGCCAAATCGAAGGTAATCACGTGTTAAAGTGCTGAAAATAGGGTTTTCTACCCCATGTAGTTCGAACAGCCCACATGGCCGGCCGACCCTCCCCTAGCCGGACATACACAACCGCAAACCACTCTACTACTCGAGCACAGCTCTGAGATCAACACAGCAGCAAGGGAGGTCGTGGGATGGTGAGCTCGTGGTTCGTGAGGCAGCTTAGCCATGGCCGAACTCCAAACAACCTTCACGAACCTGTTGCCTCAGACCAGGAGCGAACTGTTACAGCCCACGAACCCACCTTGCATCCAGCCAAACTCTACTCGAGCGAACCTTCCTTCATGATGTAACGAACCCACGTAGTTTAGATCTAGACCGAACCCTAGTGTGCCTTCACGAACTATACAGCCGAACCTGCATGTCACCGGCGAACCATACATCCATGCCGAACCCTTCTATCCTAGACGAGCCTTCAACCCTCCGGCGAGCCTTGACCGGAGCTGTTAATCACGAACCCTGCCGTCATTGACGAACCCATTTATGGGTGACGAACCAACACCATGCAGACCCACGAATCCTAGGACCCGAACCTAGCCTTTGCCGAACCGTTTACTGCTACCCGAACCCTCATACCGACGAACCTTAGGCGGTAGCATGTCACGAACCCTGCTGCTGAAACCCTAGCCGAACCATGGGGTGTTGCTTGGCCTGCGAACCTTGTGATCAGAACAAACCTATTCTAGCAACGAACCATGTGAAATGTTTAGCTGCATTCTTATGTTTAGCCCAGTATGACAGGCCCAATAGTATCCCCATTGGCCCAACTGTATTCTGGTCAAGTCCATTAACACGTGCTGCCCAACACAACCATATTGGGTCATTCCTTTTATCTCGGCCCATACATACACACAAGGCCCAACGAAATCTTTTGGCCCAAGCGTTTGTGAAACAGGCTCAATATCTACTAACAGGCCCAATAACAAATTTTATTGGCCCAACAAGCCCAATGGCCAATTATCCTATGGGCCCAGCAGCTATAATCGGCCTAGCATAGAATACACAGGCCCAACAGGCCCAATAAAACTAACTAGCCCAGCAGCCTAAAGTCTTTGGCCCAAATTGTTTCATTTTGGCCCAATCAGAAAGCAATAGGCCCAATAGAAATTTCTTTGATCCATAACTTCACTTAAAAATTCTGATGAACTCGTGGCCAACTGGAAACATACGAAGCTCACACCCATCCAGCCCAACTATAACCCTTTTTGTTCATTTCCTGGTCACGGCCCACTTCATTGTTTCAGGCCCATATAACCACAAAGCTCAAGTCTACCCTAACAGGCCCAAACCCAACCGAAGGCCCACATAACCATTAATGGGCCCACAACTCACAATCGGCCCACCCCCACAACATGGAGACCCACGGTTAGGACATGAGACCCACAAGAAGGACATTCGGCCCAATGGTTTTAAATGTAAACCGAGTCATAAATTAATGGTTATTAATTTGCTATGTAACAGATTGTTTTGGGTCTAACAAAACCAACCTTTGAAACATTAAACTATAAACCTAAGAAAAACAATTAGGTTGAATGGCAAATTTATGGATTTAGACCATAAATCTAAAAAAATTCAATTGAAGGTTTTAACTAGCAAATTCAGGTATCAAGTCACAATAGTAAGTGAACATGTAAAACTCATAACAAATACATGGGGCCGAATGATGACCGTGACTCATTAATGATCATTAAGTTAAAATTAACGCATACGCGCACAATAAACAAGTAAACCCAACACTTATAAGTTTCAATCATATGAAATCAATACAGGAACGTGAAAACACCACAAGTGAAATCAAGAGCGCGTGTCTTCATTCTTTTAAGCTAAGTCAACCCTACTACTACAAGGTGAGTTCATATGCCCCTTTTACTTTTAATCTTAACTGATTTTAACTCTCGGGGCTGAGAAACATGTTTACTTTTATTTATTTAAAAGTTTTGCTTAACATGTTATTTATACTTTGATTTAGATAATATTAAATTGTTTATTATCGTTTATCATTGTATGCATGCTTGTATGATTATGAGATAACAGGGAAACTCAGATGATTATGATAATGTAATTTCTTAATCATCAACACATTAGAATAACTTAGTTATAAGATAATAGCTTATAACACTTAGTTATTTTCACATGAGCAAATACCTAGACAGTTTACACATAAGCATAACGAGAACAATCCCTCATTGAGACTTTGGGATCACACGGATTACAGTAAATGATGATCATGATAACGTAACTTCATGGGATTCTTATCATTTACAGTAAATGATGATCATGATAACGTAACTTCATGGGATTCTTATCATTTACACATAATTAACATAATGTAATAAGACAAGTTCTTATTCGACTTTGTTAAACACACGAGAACATTCCCACACGGATACTTGGGAACACATGGATTCAGTAAATGACGATTCTTATCATTTACAGTGAATGACGGTCATGATAACGTAACTTCATGGGATTCTTGTCATTTACACCCGATTATCATAACGTAATAAGACAAGTTCTTATTCGACTTTGTTAATCACATGATACAATCCCACACGGAAACTTTGGGATCACACGGCGGGATAGGAGAGAATGGAATGCATTTTAATCTGATTACGTGAGGATTTAAAATGGATTCCATTCGGATTCTATACGCTACATTTGGAGACACATGATGAACAGTTAACTAACACTTTTAATATTTAGAAGTGAAACAACAGTTAACCCCACAACTATAGAATAATTTAAGGAATGGATTTAATAAATCTAACATCCTTAACATATATATTGGTTATTAATACTTCAGTTTGATAATTGCAACGTTATCATATTATTATTCTATACATGAGAACACAGGTGATCAAGGAAGAGATAAACGTGTGAATTGAGAGTGGGAATCAATAGTTGTATTACAAGTAGTGTGGAGTTCTAGTGGTGTTGTGGTGGGATGTTGGCTAGGGCTTAGTTCCCTTACATATGCCCTATATATAAGCAACACTACTAGGATGATATAGTACTTGTGACTATAACTATTGAGGAGCCATTGGATGAACAAGTGAATCAGACAATCATACTAGTAACATATTATCATAGTGAATGTGCATGTGAATGAATCAAGGTTTTACATTAACTTACTTATGAACTCACCAACCTAGTGTTGACTTTGTTTTTAAATACATGTTTCTCAGGTGACGAACAGGTGTAGACATATACATGCAAAGATTAAGCTAGTGGACTTTTAGAAGACCTAGCTTTATTTTGTGTTGCATGCTTTTGGGGAAACAAGGATATGAATCATCTTTTGTATATCTTGTACATATACAAGATATAGTTACATTGATTCTTTTTGGTAGATTTACTTGATTAAATTATGAACGATACTGTGTAATTTAATCTTGTAATTCTATATCATGGATGTGTTAGAAATTTCTCATTTATTTATCATGTGCTATGTAAACAATCTGATCATTTGATTATCATTCAAAGATATCGCGCCCCGGGAACCTTCCGCCCGACGGGAAAACCCGATCCGTTCCCGCCGGCCCGAGGTGTGACAGATTGGTATCAGAGCCATGGTTATAGAGAAATATAGGTCATATTACTTAAACGGTTTGGCCTAGACTATAACCTAGGGACCTCATGTAGAGTTCTTATGATATAGGATTCTATTTGCATATGTCTTCTGCTTCTGATCACTGCACTAACCGATTTTCTTTCGGTTATGATCAGAATGCCGCCACGAAGACAACCACCTCTACTACCGCTGACTCAAGGTTCAGCTCCGCACTCTTCGACACCGACACCGCCAGACTCTCCTACACAAGCACCTCCACCTCCTCCCCCGCCACCACCGGCGTATCAGCTGGATCCCGCTACCATTGCACTGGCCACTCTGTTGACCAGTCAGCTGAGGGAGGTAATCCCAGACATGATGAACCGAATCAACACCAACAACAGCAACAACGTTGCCAACTCATCAGGAGAAGGCAGCGGTAACACCAGACAGAGTCAGGACTATGCCTACAAGAATTTTGTAGGTTGCAAGCCACCCAGTTTTAGTGGCAGTGAGGGTGCAGTCGGACTGATCCAGTGGATCGAGAAGATGGAGGCTACCCTCGACATCAGTGGCTGTCCTGAACAGAACAGAGTTAAGTATGCTGCGGGATCATTTAGCAAGCGAGCGTTAACCTGGTGGAACGCTCAGGTTTCAATCAGAGGCCGGGATGAGGCCCAGGCCATGCCGTGGAACGAATTCAAGGCGATGTTGAGGGCAGAGTTTTGTCCAAGAAATGAACTGAAAAAGGTTGAGACTGAACTACTCAATCTGGAGATGATTGGTGCTGGGCATCTGGCCTACACCACCAGATTTCATGAGTTAGCTACTCTGGCACCTGATGTGGTGCCAACACTTGAGAAGAGGATAGAACGGTATGTTGGTGGATTACCGCCCAGTATCCGAGGTCATGTGATTTCTGCTCACCCTACCACCATGGAATTAGCTGTTACACTGTCAGCATCACTGACAGATATGATGGTTGCCTCTGGGGCATTCAAGAAAGAGATTGACTCAGCCAAGGCTGGAACTTCCAAGAAGTTGGACAAACGTCCGGCTAAGAGACAAAAGGTGGCCAGAAACTTTGCTGCCACTACTCAAGCTCCGATGCGCAACCAGCCACCCCCATTGGAGATCAGGAAGCCATACACTGGCACTGCACCTCTGTGCAACTCATGCCAGTTTCATCACTTGCCAAATGTTCCGTGCAGACATTGCACCAACTGTGGGAGATTTGGTCATACAGCAAATTACTGCAGGAGTCCGAGGACTCAGAACAGAAACAACAATGCAGCTACTGCTGCTGCTACTGCAGATCTTAGGTCTTGCTACAACTGTGGCGAACCAGGACATTTCTCTCGGGATTGTCCCAAGAGGAATCAACAAGGGGCTCAAGCACCGCGAGGAAGAGCCTTTCAGATAGGAGCAGCTGCCGCTCGACAGGACCCGAATGTTATTACGGGTACATTTCTCTTATCTGACTTCTATGCATCCATATTATTTGACACTGGTGCGGATCAGAGTTTCATCTCATCCGACTTTGCATGCCATCTTAATTATGATAAGGAATTGTTAGACTCCCCTTATACTATTGAGATAGCAAATGGCAAACAGATTACAGTAGACACTATATTTAGGAATTGCCCATTGACACTTGGCGATCATACATTCTCCATCGACTTGATACCGATGGAGCTGGGCAGTTTCGACATCATCATCGGAATGGATTGGCTATCTCTTAATAGAGTTGAGTTCATCTGTTCCGATAAGCTACTACGCATTCCTGTGGAGAACAATGAGGTCTTGGAGATTCGTGGAGACCAAGCGAAACGCAGTGTCAAGATAATATCGTGCATGAAGGCTCGCAAGTACTTACGAAAACAATGCGTTGCATTCCTAGCTCACGTGATCGAGAAAGACAAGAAGACAATCAAGATTCAAGATGTACCAATTGTGAGAGATTTTGCAGAAGTCTTTCCGGATGATTTACCCGGACTGCCACCCGAGAGATCGGTGCAGTTCCGAATCGATTTGATTCCGGGAGCAACTCCTGTAGCTAAGTCTCCTTATAGACTTGCACCATCTGAAATGCAGGAGTTGTCTAATCAGTTACAAGAGCTACTCGATAAAGGATTCATCCGACCGAGCTTTTCCCCGTGGGGAGCTCCGGTTCTTTTTGTTAAAAAGAAGGATGGAACTTTCAGGATGTGCATTGATTATCGAGAACTCAACAAACTCACTATCAAGAATCGGTACCCGTTACCGAGGATTGATGATTTGTTCGATCAATTACAGGGAGCACAGTACTTTTCAAAAATAGACCTGAGATCAGGTTATCATCAGCTCCGGATTCAAGAAGAAGACATACCAAAGACGGCCTTTCGTACCCGATATGTGTGACACCTCGTAATTTCCAGGTCAGCAACTCTATTATTTTAATAATAATGTTTACTATTATTTCATACGTGGCACTAGAATAAATGCATTTAGTGTGACACGTGGCACAACAGTATGAACACACCGATAATTCGAGGAATTATCGCACGACAATCGCACGTGTCTTGAATGACGAACGTTGGTGAACGGATCAATCTGTAACACAAAACACTGCACTTAGGTTCGGTGAACCTAATTTAGTTAGAACAAAGCCAATGTGTTGAGAAACGATGATCGTATTCGAGAAATACGAAAGATTCGGTTCAAAACAATGAAATTGGACCTATTGGACTCAGCCGAGATCCATCGCGGTACGCGATGGACATACAATTGGGCTTTCGCGGTACGCGAAGCTCAAGCGGGAGAATTTGAATTCTCCGAAAAACGTCGCACTCGGGACGAGGTTGGATATGAGTACTGCTTATCACCCACAGACGGATGGTCAGAGTGAACGAACCATCCAAACTTTGGAGGACATGCTTCGGGCATGTGTAATTGATTTCGGTAACAGCTGGGAGACCCACTTACCTTTAGTGGAGTTCTCGTACAATAACAGCTACCACACAAGCATTGGAGCTGCACCGTTTGAAGCACTTTACGGGCGTAAATGCAGATCACCACTCTGTTGGGCGGAAGTTGGGGAAAGCCAACTGACCGGACCCGAACTTGTGCATGAAACAACTGAAAAGATCGTGCAAATACGCAACAGAATGGCAGCAGCTCGGGATCGACAGAAGAGCTATGCCGACAAAAGGCGCAAACCTTTAGAATTCCAAGTGGGAGACCAAGTACTACTTAAAGTCTCGCCTTGGAAGGGAGTGATTCGATTCGGGAAACGAGGAAAACTAAACCCTCGTTACATTGGACCTTTCGAGATCACTAGACGGATAGGCCCGGTGGCCTACGAACTACAGCTACCACAGGAACTAAGTAGCGTACACAACGTGTTTCACGTTTCAAACCTCAAGAAGTGTTTGTCGGACGAAACTCTCACAATTCCTTTAGAGGAAATCCAGATCGATGAACAACTACACTTCATAGAGGAACCGGTGGAAATTATGGACCGGGAACTCAAGAAGTTGAAACATAGTAAGATACCCATTGTAAAAGTTCGATGGAACTCACGACGAGGACCGGAATACACCTGGGAACGGGAGGATCAAATGAAAAAGAAATACCCTCACCTATTCGCCGAACAAGCCAACACCGGCACATGAACTGAATTTCGGGACGAAATTCCCAATAACTAGGGGATGATGTGACACCTCGTAATTTCCAGGTCAGCAACTCTATTATTTTAATAATAATGTTTACTATTATTTCATACGTGGCACTAGAATAAATGCATTTAGTGTGACACGTGGCACAACAGTATGAACACACCGATAATTCGAGGAATTATCGCACGACAATCGCACGTGTCTTGAATGACGAACGTTGGTGAACGGATCAATCTGTAACACAAAACACTGCACTTAGGTTCGGTGAACCTAATTTAGTTAGAACAAAGCCAATGTGTTGAGAAACGATGATCGTATTCGAGAAATACGAAAGATTCGGTTCAAAACAATGAAATTGGACCTATTGGACTCAGCCGAGATCCATCGCGGTACGCGATGGACATACAATTGGGCTTTCGCGGTACGCGAAGCTCAAGCGGGAGAATTTGAATTCTCCGAAAAACGTCGCGGTACGCGACGACCGATCATCTTCAACCACCGCGGTACGCGGCGTGTTTCGGGATCAGAATCATTATTTTAATCGCCGCGGTACGCGGAGCTGCTTTTTGGACATACGTCGCGGTACGCGACGACCCCAACACGCAAAATCTTTTATAAATCCAATGTTAATCATTTCAGCCGAACTCTACTCTATTCCCTCGACTGAAACTCGTCTCCCTCGACCCTTTGCACTCTGTTCCAACCATTTTACACCAGGAGAAGCCATTCTCAAACCTTTGGAGGCCATTGATTGAAGGTTGAAGCTTTGTAGAAGCCCCAAGGACATCCTACCTGCTTGTTCTTCGCGTTTGGGTCGACTCCAGCCTCTCTAGAGCTGTTCCAGAAGTTGCTCAAGCCCCATTTCGTGATTTAAAGCTTTGGAAGGTAGTTTCTATGGTCAAATCTTGCTTAAAACACACACTAGGCACACATGCAAGCCATTTTGGCCACATGCAACACCATCACCACATTGATCTCGAAATTTTGATAGATTAGATCTGTTGTTTGTTGATTTATTCACTGATTTGATGATTTAATGACGATACATGATGATTTTATTTGAAAACCATGGTGATTTGGTGATTATGTTAGTAGATGGTTACTTTTAACAACATGCATGGATGATCTAAGTAGATTCACATGATGTTTGGTATTGAAATGTTGTTAGTAATGATATTGATGATATTCTACATGATCTAAGATGTTGGATGATGTCAAAATTTGTTATTTGGGTGATTATTGCCATAAATAGTAACTTTTATGTTACATATTGATGAATCTTGATGAAATGGTAACATGCATGTGTTTAGATCTAAATGTTATGCTTAAAATGATGATTAGAAACTATTGTGATAGATACTTGATGCATAGAAATGTCTAGGATAGTCAAAAGTGTGATTTTTGCTAACATTACTAAATATAGTAACTTTATTTTATAAAGTTTACGATTTGTCACGTGTTAGTTGTAACGAGCATGATTAATAGATTATTTAGGACTAACATGATGATAATAAATGATGTTGATTGTTAAACTTGTGGAAACATGCTTAATTTAGAAACTTTCCAAATATGGAAACTTTTACGCGCAAACTATGTTAAACCGACTATGTATAACTATGTGCTATGTGATAACATGCTCATTTAGGATAAATATGCATGTTAGGATAATCGGAATATGATTTTATGCATGACTTGCCAAATATGGAAACTTTCCTAAAATAGAAACTTGCCATAAATGATAAGTTTCCTCATAGGAACGATTTTGGTATCCGTACACTTCACACGACACTAAACCGCACGATACACGAACATTTGATCCAAACCGTCACCAACGGGTCGTTAGGTCAAACACGATCGACACGGTCAAACACGGTCAACTCGACCTACGTAACCACTTAGTGTTGTTGAACACTAACACGGTCCGGTGAGACCCACACTTGTGAACACAAACTCATAGTACCTATGTGATATAGGTGACTACTAGCCGGCGAGCTACGCAACTCTTTTGAGCTAACGCATTACTCAAACTCAGGTGAGTTTACGGCCCCACTTTTACTCTTTAACTGCTTTTACTCAATCTTGGGGTGAGAATACTATGCAACTGTTTTAGATGTATGACTGGTATGTTGTGAAACCATTTCTTTTTGAGTGTAACTATTATCGCATAAAGCCCTCACTTATCCTTACCGTTAATTGTTACGAACGAGTCGTTATTACGTAGTACTACTGGGTTTGACTAGCCCCACTCGGCAACAACTTTGACTGGAGGTCATAACGAGTGTAATAATCGATGTAAATTACGAGTTCAGCGATGACTCGCGGAGGCAAATGGAAACAGTCTAGTTTCGGTAAGATGACATGACACACTCACGGATCGTAGATCCAACAACTAAACCTAAACATGTCCAGTATATATCTGTCTACAATTTCTGTCTGTATAAACCTGTGAACTCACCAACTTTTTAGTTGACACTTTTCGCATGTATTCTCAGGTAACTAATGGAGCACACGCTAGGACGCTCACAAGGACACACTAAGGAGTCAAGCTTACATTTAGACTCATGTCCTAGGCTTGTGTGCATTTGCTACGTTTTTATAACAATTTAATCATTTGTAGTGTTTATTCCAACAATTACTTTCCGCTGCTACATATGTATTTGATGATTTACATTTTTCCGCTGCATACTTATATAAACTTGTTTGGTTTTACAAACTGTGTGATTGTGTAACTCATATAGAAGTCGTTCTATATGACCAAGAGCTGTGATTCCTGGCCACGTCACACCCACGTGGACTGACACCACGAGTGGGAATTTGGGGGTGTGACAGACTGGTATCAGAGCCTTGGTTATAGGGAACTAGGTTTGCATATAGTAAACTTAGACTATAGCCACTGCTCTACATTAGACACAACACTAGAACTTGCACACTGATGTTGTTATTATTACTATCGAACTGTTGTTTACTAACATGAGAACTTACAGGATGGCTGACAACAACGGGAACGCTAACAGGAACCCGGGCAAACGCCCAGCCATTGACGATTTGACCGAGGATAGTCGACGTAGGATCGACAGCATAGTAGCTCAGGTGGATGCGGAGATGGAGAGGAGGACCCAGATGTTGGCGCGGGAGCGTTACTGGGGATGGCTGCCTAGCCTCTTACTACAGTGGATCGTGGCTGAGCGGGTGCCTACCCCGAGATACAGAGGTGATACCTCTGAGGGACCACGGCTACCGACACCTGGGATGCCGATGGAGAGAGCCTTCGCGGCTCATGTTGCTGTGACCCGGCGGGAGCTTCGGAGAAACGCCGAGCTGTCCGACGAGGTTCGTGTTCTTCGCGAGAAGAACGATCGCCTGGAAAGGCGAAGCGACCGACTGGAGGAGCAGAACGATCGCTTAGAGGAACAGGTAGAGACACTACGTCTCCAAGTGGCTCAGCTCATGTCCCAGCATGGGCAGATAGTTGATGTCATGCAGGAGCATGACGGGCGTATTACCGAGAATCGGACAGATATAGCCGAAACCCAGGCTATGGTACAGGCAAGTGACGCCATGCTTAACGCATGGGCGGCACAGTTTGTTGAGGAACCGCCAGCTGAGGATGACGGGCCACAGTTCGAGGCCGAAGATCTCGAGGAAGGGGAGTTCGACGAGGATCCCGACGAGGATCCGGAGGAGGACGATGACGAGGATGGGGACGCAGCTAGTAACATCTCCCATGTCTCCATGGACTCGGATTAGTAGATTTTCCTTATTTTGTACTGTCTTTCCTTTTATCTTATTTTAGCCTAGACGAGCGGGATGTGCTCGGAGAACTCGCATTGTACTTTCTTTTCAAATTATTGTACTTCAAGATTGATATTAATGGAAATTATGCTTTATTATGATTATCTGTTTTATTATTACTACTGTTATTTGAAGCTTTGGTATGATAGCTAACTTGACATTTGACATGACAACAATCCTAACTTTGGCTAACACTTAGCATCTGATGACTAACACTCTAACCTCTCTATATAGAAACATGTCGGCAAGAGGAAACAACGCTCTACGACTCAAACGCAAGGCCGAAAAGGCACGGATCGACATGATGGTCGAGCGGAAATTTAACAAGGTACTCGCGGAGTACGAAGCTAACCGTCACACCAGTGAGACGAGTGGCACTAACAACGGTATTAGCCTTTGCCTAACGTAACTAGCATAGAATAGACAGCCTGGATACTAACACGTTGCATTAAACTACCGATGCACAGGACCCCAGGGAGGAGCGGCAAAGGGATGCTCATTTAAGGCATTCCTAAGCTGTCATCCTCACAAGTTTCAGGGCACTGAAGGGGCAGTGGGACTACTCCGATGGATAGAGAAGGTGGAATCGGTTTTCTCTATGGCCGAATGCTCTGACGGGAACCGAGTGAAATATGCCACAGGAGTACTGGAGGGACCGGCCCTCACCTGGTGGAACTCTCATGTCCAGACACTCGGGCTGGATACTGCAAACTCCATCCCGTGGGAGAACTTTACGAGAATGCTCCACGAGGAGTATTGTCCTCGGGACGAAATTCGGAAGCTGGAAGAAGAATTCTGGACGCACAAAATGGTGGGATCCGAGATCGAGAAATACTGTACTCGATTTCACGAACTGTGCAAATTGTGCCCGGCAATGGTGACGCCGGAGTACAAAAAGATAGAGCAATTCATTAGTGGATTGCCCGAGCAAATACAGAGCACGGTGACTGCAGCCAATCACACCACCGTCCAACCACTGATTCGCTTGGCGCACAAGCTAACTGACCAGGCAGTAGCACAGGGAAAACTGCCAAAGAGGGGTGAGCACCTGAAACCCCAAGAACCCAAGAAGAAGTGGGAGCCCAACAACAACAACCGAACCTTTTCCCCCCAACAGCCAACTCAACACCGACCCACACCTGCAAAAGTCTTCACTGCCACCCAACCGAACAATCAGGACAAAGGAGGATACCGGGGCAACAACCCCAAATGCAACAACTGCTCATACCACCATCACGGCCCATGCCGAAGAGTTCGGTGCAGCAACTGTGGCAGGAACGGACACCTGGCCAAGGAATGCCGATCAAACCCCAACCCTAACCCCAACAAGGATAACACACTAAAGGGGTGCTTCACTTGCGGCAAGCCCGGACATATGCGCCGAGACTGTCCGCAAAACAAGAACGCAGGAGGCAACCCGGCTAGGGGTCGGGCATTCGTGATTGGTTCTGGAGAAGCTAAAGATGATCCGAACGTCGTCACCGGTACGTTTCTTTTAAATAATGTCTACGCTAGTATATTATTTGATACCGGTGCCGATAGGAGTTTTATCTCTAGTGAATTTAGCAAATTGCTTGACATGACGCCAGCACCACTAGATTATAAGTATACCGTAGAGTTAGCGGATGGAAAACTCATCGAAACGCAACACATCATCAAAGGATGCGTTCTGACACTGGCAGACCATCAGTTGGTGATCGACCTGATGCCAGTAACTCTCGGAAGCTTCGACGTGGTGATTGGAATGGATTGGTTATCTGCAAACCATGCTGAGATCGTGTGCAACGAGAAGGTCGTACGAGTTACGTTACCGAGTGGTGAGCAGATCTCAATCCAAGGAGAACGACGCGGGATACCACTAAACATCATGTCATGCATGAAGGCTAGCAAATATCTAAAGAAAGGATACACGGCTATCCTGGCTCTTATTTCCGAACAACCAAAGAAGGAACGAAAGATTGAAGACATTGCTGTTGTTCGCGATTATTCAGAAGTTTTTCCTGACGATCTACCGGGACTACCACCGGCACGGCAAGTGGAGTTTCAGATAGATCTAACGCCAGGAGCAGCACCGATAGCCAAGGCACCATATCGACTGGCTCCTACTGAAATGCAGGAACTATCTAATCAACTGCAAGAGTTATTAGATAAGGGATTCATTAGACCGAGTTTCTCACCATGGGGAGCTCCGGTCTTGTTTGTGAAAAAGAAAGACGGTACATTCCGTATGTGCATAGATTACCGAGAATTGAACAAGGTAACGATCAAGAACCGATACCCTCTACCTCGAATAGACGATCTGTTTGACCAGTTGCAAGGGTCAAGCTTCTATTCGAAAATCGATCTGAGATCGGGTTACCATCAACTCAGGATACAAGAGGACGATATACCAAAGACCGCATTCAGGACGCGGTACGGACATTACGAATTTCTGGTCATGCCATTTGGGTTGACTAACGCACCGGCCGTATTTATGGATCTCATGAATCGGGTGTGTAAACCGTATCTCGACAAGTTCGTAATCGTATTCATAGATGACATCTTGATCTACTCGAAGACTCAGGAAGAACATGCCGATCACTTGAGACGTGTCTTAGAACTACTAAAGAAGGAACAACTATACGCGAAATTCTCCAAATGTGATTTCTGGATTCGCGAAGTTCAGTTCCTTGGACACGTAGTAAACGAGAAAGGGATACACGTAGACCCAGCCAAAATCGAGGCAATCAAGAATTGGGCAGCGCCTAAGACTCCAACTGAGGTGCGACAGTTCTTAGGATTGGCCGGGTACTACAGGCGGTTTATCGAGGGATTCTCAAAGATCGCGCAATCATTGACTTCCCTCACACACAAAGACAAGAAATTCGAATGGGGAGAAAAGCAAGACGCTGCTTTCGATCTGTTGAAGCAGAAATTGTGCAGTGCACCAATCTTATCGCTACCAGACGGGTGCGAGGATTTTGTGGTGTACTGTGACGCATCAAAGCAAGGACTCGGTTGTGTGCTGATGCAACGTGAGAAAGTTATAGCTTATGCGTCACGACAATTGAAGGTGCATGAAAAGAACTACACAACTCACGACTTAGAGTTGGGAGCCGTAGTGTTCGCACTAAAGATCTGGCGACATTATCTGTATGGCACCAAGTGCACAATATTTACTGATCATAAGAGCCTACAGCACATTTTCGACCAAAAGGAGCTGAACATGAGACAACGCAGATGGGTCGAACTGATAGGTGATTATGATTGTGCAATCAAATATCATCCCGGTAAAGCTAATGTAGTCGCCGACGCGCTAAGCCGGAAGGAAGCAACCAAACGCGTGCGCGCACTACAACTCACCATTCACTCCGAATTGCCTAACCAAATTCGGGTCGCACAACAAGAAGCGTTGAAAACCGAGAACCTCACTCTCGAAGCCATGAGAGGGATGGACAAACAGATGAAACAAAAGGACGACGGAGCTTACTACCTGCTGGATCGTATTTGGATTCCACGATTCGGAGACTTAAGGAAGATAGTAATGGATGAAGCTCATAAGAGCCGATACTCAGTACATCCAGGCTCTGACAAAATGTATCATGACCTAAAGACAACTTATTGGTGGCCTAACATGAAGTCAGAAATCGCAACGTATGTGAGTAAGTGTCTGACTTGCTCAAAGGTCAAGGTAGAATACCAGAAGCCTTCGGGATTACTCCAACAGCCAGAAATCCCGGTATGGAAATGGGAACAGATTTCCATGGATTTCATCACAAAGCTACCAAAGACCACAAGTGGTTGCGATACCATCTGGTTTATCGTAGACCGACTTACGAAATCGGCACACTTCCTGCCGATCAAAGAAACTGATAAATTGGAAAAGTTGACCCGAATCTACTTGAAGGAAATCGTATCCAGACACGGAGTCCCGACCTCCATAATATCAGACCGAGACAGCCGTTTCACGGCTCACTTTTGGAAGTCCTTACACAAGGCACTCGGGACGAGGTTGGATATGAGTACTGCTTATCACCCACAGACGGATGGTCAGAGTGAACGAACCATCCAAACTTTGGAGGACATGCTTCGGGCATGTGTAATTGATTTCGGTAACAGCTGGGAGACCCACTTACCTTTAGTGGAGTTCTCGTACAATAACAGCTACCACACAAGCATTGGAGCTGCACCGTTTGAAGCACTTTACGGGCGTAAATGCAGATCACCACTCTGTTGGGCGGAAGTTGGGGAAAGCCAACTGACCGGACCCGAACTTGTGCATGAAACAACTGAAAAGATCGTGCAAATACGCAACAGAATGGCAGCAGCTCGGGATCGACAGAAGAGCTATGCCGACAAAAGGCGCAAACCTTTAGAATTCCAAGTGGGAGACCAAGTACTACTTAAAGTCTCGCCTTGGAAGGGAGTGATTCGATTCGGGAAACGAGGAAAACTAAACCCTCGTTACATTGGACCTTTCGAGATCACTAGACGGATAGGCCCGGTGGCCTACGAACTACAGCTACCACAGGAACTAAGTAGCGTACACAACGTGTTTCACGTTTCAAACCTCAAGAAGTGTTTGTCGGACGAAACTCTCACAATTCCTTTAGAGGAAATCCAGATCGATGAACAACTACACTTCATAGAGGAACCGGTGGAAATTATGGACCGGGAACTCAAGAAGTTGAAACATAGTAAGATACCCATTGTAAAAGTTCGATGGAACTCACGACGAGGACCGGAATACACCTGGGAACGGGAGGATCAAATGAAAAAGAAATACCCTCACCTATTCGCCGAACAAGCCAACACCGGCACATGAACTGAATTTCGGGACGAAATTCCCAATAACTAGGGGATGATGTGACACCTCGTAATTTCCAGGTCAGCAACTCTATTATTTTAATAATAATGTTTACTATTATTTCATACGTGGCACTAGAATAAATGCATTTAGTGTGACACGTGGCACAACAGTATGAACACACCGATAATTCGAGGAATTATCGCACGACAATCGCACGTGTCTTGAATGACGAACGTTGGTGAACGGATCAATCTGTAACACAAAACACTGCACTTAGGTTCGGTGAACCTAATTTAGTTAGAACAAAGCCAATGTGTTGAGAAACGATGATCGTATTCGAGAAATACGAAAGATTCGGTTCAAAACAATGAAATTGGACCTATTGGACTCAGCCGAGATCCATCGCGGTACGCGATGGACATACAATTGGGCTTTCGCGGTACGCGAAGCTCAAGCGGGAGAATTTGAATTCTCCGAAAAACGTCGCGGTACGCGACGACCGATCATCTTCAACCACCGCGGTACGCGGCGTGTTTCGGGATCAGAATCATTATTTTAATCGCCGCGGTACGCGGAGCTGCTTTTTGGACATACGTCGCGGTACGCGACGACCCCAACACGCAAAATCTTTTATAAATCCAATGTTAATCATTTCAGCCGAACTCTACTCTATTCCCTCGACTGAAACTCGTCTCCCTCGACCCTTTGCACTCTGTTCCAACCATTTTACACCAGGAGAAGCCATTCTCAAACCTTTGGAGGCCATTGATTGAAGGTTGAAGCTTTGTAGAAGCCCCAAGGACATCCTACCTGCTTGTTCTTCGCGTTTGGGTCGACTCCAGCCTCTCTAGAGCTGTTCCAGAAGTTGCTCAAGCCCCATTTCGTGATTTAAAGCTTTGGAAGGTAGTTTCTATGGTCAAATCTTGCTTAAAACACACACTAGGCACACATGCAAGCCATTTTGGCCACATGCAACACCATCACCACATTGATCTCGAAATTTTGATAGATTAGATCTGTTGTTTGTTGATTTATTCACTGATTTGATGATTTAATGACGATACATGATGATGATTTTATTTGAAAACCATGGTGATTTGGTGATTATGTTAGTAGATGGTTACTTTTAACAACATGCATGGATGATCTAAGTAGATTCACATGATGTTTGGTATTGAAATGTTGTTAGTAATGATATTGATGATATTCTACATGATCTAAGATGTTGGGATGATGTCAAAATTTGTTATTTGGGTGATTATTGCCATAAATAGTAACTTTTATGTTACATATTGATGAATCTTGATGAAATGGTAACATGCATGTGTTTAGATCTAAATGTTATGCTTAAAATGATGATTAGAAACTATTGTGATAGATACTTGATGCATAGAAATGTCTAGGATAGTCAAAAGTGTGATTTTTGCTAACATTACTAAATATAGTAACTTTTTTTATAAAGTTTACGATTTGTCACGTGTTAGTTGTAACGAGCATGATTAATAGATTATTTAGGACTAACATGATGATAATAAATGATGTTGATTGTTAAACTTGTGGAAACATGCTTAATTTAGAAACTTTCCAAATATGGAAACTTTTACGCGCAAACTATGTTAAACCGACTATGTATAACTATGTGCTATGTGATAACATGCTCATTTAGGATAAATATGCATGTTAGGATAATCGGAATATGATTTTATGCATGACTTGCCAAATATGGAAACTTTCCTAAAATAGAAACTTGCCATAAATGATAAGTTTCCTCATAGGAACGATTTTGGTATCCGTACACTTCACACGACACTAAACCGCACGATACACGAACATTTGATCCAAACCGTCACCAACGGGTCGTTAGGTCAAACACGATCGACACGGTCAAACACGGTCAACTCGACCTACGTAACCACTTAGTGTTGTTGAACACTAACACGGTCCGGTGAGACCCACACTTGTGAACACAAACTCATAGTACCTATGTGATATAGGTGACTACTAGCCGGCGAGCTACGCAACTCTTTGAGCTAACGCATTACTCAAACTCAGGTGAGTTTACGGCCCCACTTTTACTCTTTAACTGCTTTTACTCAATCTTGGGGTGAGAATACTATGCAACTGTTTTAGATGTATGACTGGTATGTTGTGAAACCATTTCTTTTTGAGTGTAACTATTATCGCATAAAGCCCTCACTTATCCTTACCGTTAATTGTTACGAACGAGTCGTTATTACGTAGTACTACTGGGTTTGACTAGCCCCACTCGGCAACAACTTTGACTGGAGGTCATAACGAGTGTAATAATCGATGTAAATTACGAGTTCAGCGATGACTCGCGGAGGCAAATGGAAACAGTCTAGTTTCGGTAAGATGACATGACACACTCACGGATCGTAGATCCAACAACTAAACCTAAACATGTCCAGTATATATCTGTCTACAATTTCTGTCTGTATAAACCTGTGAACTCACCAACTTTTTAGTTGACACTTTTCGCATGTATTCTCAGGTAACTAATGGAGCACACGCTAGGACGCTCACAAGGACACACTAAGGAGTCAAGCTTACATTTAGACTCATGTCCTAGGCTTGTGTGCATTTGCTACGTTTTTATAACAATTTAATCATTTGTAGTGTTTATTCCAACAATTACTTTCCGCTGCTACATATGTATTTGATGATTTACATTTTTCCGCTGCATACTTATATAAACTTGTTTGGTTTTACAAACTGTGTGATTGTGTAACTCATATAGAAGTCGTTCTATATGACCAAGAGCTGTGATTCCTGGCCACGTCACACCCACGTGGACTGACACCACGAGTGGGAATTTGGGGGTGTGACAATATGGCCATTACGAATTCATGGTGATGCCATTCGGATTGACGAACGCACCGGCTGTGTTCATGGATTTGATGAACCGGGTGTGCAAGCCGTATCTAGATCAGTTTGTTATCGTCTTCATTGATGATATACTGATTTATTCAAAGAACAAGAAAGAACATGAGCAACACCTCAAGACAGTTTTGGAGCTTCTGAAAGAAGAACGACTTTATGCCAAATTCTCCAAGTGTGAATTTTGGTTAAGTGAAGTCCAGTTCTTGGGTCACGTAATTAACAGTGATGGTATTCATGTGGATCCTGCCAAGATAGAAGCAATCAAGAACTGGGATGTGCCTACGACACCGACGGAGATCCGATCATTTTTAGGATTGGCAGGTTATTACCGGAGATTTATCTCGAATTTCTCTAAGATAGCCTTGCCTCTCACCAAACTCACACAGAAGTCTGAACCTTTTGTGTGGACTCAGAAACAAGAAGAGGCATTCCAGACATTGAAACAAAGATTGTGCAATGCTCCAATCTTAACACTCCCAGAAGGCAATGATGACTTTGTAGTTTACTGTGATGCTTCCCATCAGGGACTCGGATGTGTTTTGATGCAACGAGACAAAGTCATTGCTTATGCCTCACGACAGCTGAAGATACACGAGAAGAATTACACGACACACGATCTTGAACTGGGAGCTGTTGTATTTGCATTAAAGATTTGGAGACACTACCTTTATGGTACTAAGTGCACTATCTTCACAGATCACAAGAGCCTACAGCACATATTTGATCAGAAGGAGCTTAACATGAGACAGAGACGTTGGGTTGAACTCCTGAACGATTACGATTGTGTGATCAAATACCATCCGGGCAAAGCAAATGTTGTTGCAGATGCTTTGAGCCGGAAGGAAAGAGTCAAACCTTTACGCGTTCGCGCAATGGGAATGACTGTGCAAACAAGTTTGAGAGATCACATTTTGCAAGCACAACAAGAAGCAGTGGCAAGAGACAATCTGAAACGCGAGCTCGACTGTGGAGCCGAGAAACACTTCAAGACAAAACAAGACGGAGTTATCTATTATCTGGATCGTGTTTGGATCCCAACAGTAGATGAACTTCGAACACTCATTCTGGACGAGGCACACAAGACACGTTATTCAGTTCATCCTGGTGCCGATAAGATGTACCAAGATCTTAAGTCGTTTTATTGGTGGCCAGGCATGAAGAAAGACATTGCCACTTATGTCGGCAAATGTCTCACATGTGCCAAAGTCAAAGCAGAACATCAGAAACCCTCAGGTTTGCTGGAACAACCGGAGATACCACAATGGAAGTGGGAACAAATAGCTATGGATTTCATTACCAAGCTACCCCGCACTTCCAGCGGATACGATTCTATTTGGGTCATCATTGATCGATTGACCAAGTCCGCACACTTCTTGCCAATCAGGGAGACGTACAAGATGGAGAAACTAGCGAGACTCTACATTGATGAAATAGTAGTAAGGCACGGGGTGCCTCTGTCTATTATTTCAGACCGGGACAGTCGATTTACTTCGCGGTTCTGGCAATCATTGCAACAATCCTTAGGGACAAGTGTTAACTTGAGCACTGCTTATCATCCACAAACGGATGGACAAAGCGAGCGCACCATTCAAACCCTAGAGGATATGTTGAGAACATGCATCCTAGACTTCGGTGGAAGTTGGGATACACACTTACCACTTATCGAATTCTCCTACAACAATAGCTACCACAGCAGCATCGGATGTGCTCCTTTTGAAGCACTTTATGGTAGAAAGTGTCGGTCTCCAATTTGTTGGACCGAAGTAGGAGACAACAGAATCACTGGGCCTGAACTTATTCAGGAAACTACTGATAAGATTGCCCAGATACAACAACGATTACAAGCAACACGTAGTCGCCAAAAGAGTTACGCAGACAAACGACGCAAGCCTTTGGAATTCGATGTGGGTGACCGAGTCATGTTGAAAGTGTCCCCATGGAAAGGCGTAGTTCGTTTTGGGGCTAAAGGCAAGTTAGCACCTCGGTATGTCGGACCGTTTGAGATTACTCAACGTATAGGTCCTGTGGCATACAGACTCAGACTCCCGGATGAACTCAGTGGAGTACATGATGTGTTTCATGTATCAAATCTCAAGAGGTGCTTAACAGACGAGTCATTGATCATACCATTGGAAGAAATACAAGTTGATGAGCAATTACACTTCATTGAAGAACCTGTAGAGATTATGGAACGTGAAGTTAAGAAACTGAAGCGTAGCCGTATCCCTATTGTAAAGGTTCGATGGAACTCCAAGCGTGGACCAGAATTTACTTGGGAACGCGAGGACAACATGAAAGCCAAGTATCCCCACCTGTTCGAGAAATAAAGACCGATCTTTATGCTTAAATTTCGGGACGAAATTTCTTTAACAAGGGGAGACTGTGACAACTAGTACCTGACCGCCCGGCAAGTCCGTACGGTATGTGTACTTACATACAGTAACTATGTGTACATACGTATTTGTAAACAGTTTTTGTATTAACAGGATTCTAAATACAAGAACAGTTGTACGTATTTTCGTGTAAACTTAAATACATTAAGTACAACGTACATTAGAAACATTAGTTGTGTTTATTAAGTGAAAACTTAATTACAGTTAACACAACAAAACATGAGAAACAACGGTGTTCAAACAATTATCAGAAACAAATCGGTTGCGATCTGATGTCCATAGATGACAGGAATCAGATGGCCGACAATTCAATGTGAAAACAAGATGAAAACAGGATGTTTAGTTGAGTCCGACAGTGAGGAAACACAATTTAAACATAAACTGCAGTGTCGTTTCAGAATAACGAACTGACAATGTGTTTGAGTGGGTGACGATTCACACAAACATATCTGTGAGTTTAACGTTCTGAAATGATGACTGGAAAGTAGAAAACAAAAGTCGGAAAGCAAAACCATCGTCGTGTTCGTTCGAATGACGATTCGAACGAATACGCGCGATGGTGACGCGATTCGACGAAACGAAAACGAATTACGACGCGAAACGAATTTTAATTTAATAAAATAAAATAATAAACATTTTTACAATTTTGAAACTCATCAAATTAATTAAAATAACCTTTTTATTTATTTATAATAAATTACGCGTAATTTTCCGGATACGCGACAAATTAACGAACCGAGCAACCGAAACGGACCCGGACACGACACGTGATATAAATAGGCTAAATGAGGGTGTTCTTTCATTTTTATTCAAAATCCTCTCTCTCTCTTCCAAAATTCCGGCCAAGAACACCACCACCACTTTCACACCTTCAATCCTTGATATCTTCCTCGTTTGTGGACCGATTTGGGTGATTTTCGAACCCACGCGAAGCCCTCGACGTTCTCTACACAAAAGTACAACGGATCTTGTGATTTCTCCAGCCAAATCGAAGGTAATCACGTGTTAAAGTGCTGAAAATAGGGTTTTCTACCCCATGTAGTTCGAACAGCCCACATGGCCGGCCGACCCTCCCCTAGCCGGACATACACAACCGCAAACCACTCTACTACTCGAGCACAGCTCTGAGATCAACACAGCAGCAAGGGAGGTCGTGGGATGGTGAGCTCGTGGTTCGTGAGGCAGCTTAGCCATGGCCGAACTCCAAACAACCTTCACGAACCTGTTGCCTCAGACCAGGAGCGAACTGTTACAGCCCACGAACCCACCTTGCATCCAGCCAAACTCTACTCGAGCGAACCTTCCTTCATGATGTAACGAACCCACGTAGTTTAGATCTAGACCGAACCCTAGTGTGCCTTCACGAACTATACAGCCGAACCTGCATGTCACCGGCGAACCATACATCCATGCCGAACCCTTCTATCCTAGACGAGCCTTCAACCCTCCGGCGAGCCTTGACCGGAGCTGTTAATCACGAACCCTGCCGTCATTGACGAACCCATTTATGGGTGACGAACCAACACCATGCAGACCCACGAATCCTAGGACCCGAACCTAGCCTTTGCCGAACCGTTTACTGCTACCCGAACCCTCATACCGACGAACCTTAGGCGGTAGCATGTCACGAACCCTGCTGCTGAAACCCTAGCCGAACCATGGGGTGTTGCTTGGCCTGCGAACCTTGTGATCAGAACAAACCTATTCTAGCAACGAACCATGTGAAATGTTTAGCTGCATTCTTATGTTTAGCCCAGTATGACAGGCCCAATAGTATCCCCATTGGCCCAACTGTATTCTGGTCAAGTCCATTAACACGTGCTGCCCAACACAACCATATTGGGTCATTCCTTTTATCTCGGCCCATACATACACACAAGGCCCAACGAAATCTTTTGGCCCAAGCGTTTGTGAAACAGGCTCAATATCTACTAACAGGCCCAATAACAAATTTTATTGGCCCAACAAGCCCAATGGCCAATTATCCTATGGGCCCAGCAGCTATAATCGGCCTAGCATAGAATACACAGGCCCAACAGGCCCAATAAAACTAACTAGCCCAGCAGCCTAAAGTCTTTGGCCCAAATTGTTTCATTTTGGCCCAATCAGAAAGCAATAGGCCCAATAGAAATTTCTTTGATCCATAACTTCACTTAAAAATTCTGATGAACTCGTGGCCAACTGGAAACATACGAAGCTCACACCCATCCAGCCCAACTATAACCCTTTTTGTTCATTTCCTGGTCACGGCCCACTTCATTGTTTCAGGCCCATATAACCACAAAGCTCAAGTCTACCCTAACAGGCCCAAACCCAACCGAAGGCCCACATAACCATTAATGGGCCCACAACTCACAATCGGCCCACCCCCACAACATGGAGACCCACGGTTAGGACATGAGACCCACAAGAAGGACATTCGGCCCAATGGTTTTAAATGTAAACCGAGTCATAAATTAGTGGTTATTAATTTGCTATGTAACAGATTGTTTTGGGTCTAACAAAACCAACCTTTGAAACATTAAACTATAAACCTAAGAAAAACAATTAGGTTGAATGGCAAATTTATGGATTTAGACCATAAATCTAAACAAATTCAATTGAAGGTTTTAACTAGCAAATTCAGGTATCAAGTCACAATAGTAAGTGAACATGTAAAACTCATAACAAATACATGGGGCCGAATGATGACCGTGACTCATTAATGATCATTAAGTTAGAATTAACGCATACGCGCACAATAAACAAGTAAACCCAACACTTATAAGTTTCAATCATATGAAATCAATACAGGAACGTGAAAACACCACAAGTGAAATCAAGAGCGCGTGTCTTCATTCTTTTAAGCTAAGTCAACCCTACTACTACAAGGTGAGTTCATATGCCCCTTTTACTTTTAATCTTAACTGATTTTAACTCTCGGGGCTGAGAAACATGTTTACTTTTATTTATTTAAAAGTTTTGCTTAACATGTTATTTATACTTTGATTTAGATAATATTAAATTGTTTATTATCGTTTATCATTGTATGCATGCTTGTATGATTATGAGATAACAGGGAAACTCAGATGATTATGATAATGTAATTTCTTAATCATCAACACATTAGAATAACTTAGTTATAAGATAATAGCTTATAACACTTAGTTATTTTCACATGAGCAAATACCTAGACAGTTTACACATAAGCATAACGAGAACAATCCCTCATTGAGACTTTGGGATCACACGGATTACAGTAAATGATGATCATGATAACGTAACTTCATGGGATTCTTATCATTTACAGTAAATGATGATCATGATAACGTAACTTCATGGGATTCTTATCATTTACACATAATTAACATAATGTAATAAGACAAGTTCTTATTCGACTTTGTTAAACACACGAGAACATTCCCACACGGATACTTGGGAACACATGGATTCAGTAAATGACGATTCTTATCATTTACAGTGAATGACGGTCATGATAACGTAACTTCATGGGATTCTTGTCATTTACACCCGATTATCATAACGTAATAAGACAAGTTCTTATTCGACTTTGTTAATCACATGATACAATCCCACACGGAAACTTTGGGATCACACGGCGGGATAGGAGAGAATGGAATGCATTTTAATCTGATTACGTGAGGATTTAAAATGGATTCCATTCGGATTCTATACGCTACATTTGGAGACACATGATGAACAGTTAACTAACACTTTTAATATTTAGAAGTGAAACAACAGTTAACCCCACAACTATAGAATAATTTAAGGAATGGATTTAATAAATCTAACATCCTTAACATATATATTGGTTATTAATACTTCAGTTTGATAATTGCAACGTTATCATATTATTATTCTATACATGAGAACACAGGTGATCAAGGAAGAGATAAACGTGTGAATTGAGAGTGGGAATCAATAGTTGTATTACAAGTAGTGTGGAGTTCTAGTGGTGTTGTGGTGGGATGTTGGCTAGGGCTTAGTTCCCTTACATATGCCCTATATATAAGCAACACTACTAGGATGATATAGTACTTGTGACTATAACTATTGAGGAGCCATTGGATGAACAAGTGAATCAGACAATCATACTAGTAACATATTATCATAGTGAATGTGCATGTGAATGAATCAAGGTTTTACATTAACTTACTTATGAACTCACCAACCTAGTGTTGACTTTGTTTTTAAATACATGTTTCTCAGGTGACGAACAGGTGTAGACATATACATGCAAAGATTAAGCTAGTGGACTTTTAGAAGACCTAGCTTTATTTTGTGTTGCATGCTTTGGGGAAACAAGGATATGAATCATCTTTTGTATATCTTGTACATATACAAGATATAGTTACATTGATTCTTTTTGGTAGATTTACTTGATTAAATTATGAACGATACTGTGTAATTTAATCTTGTAATTCTATATCATGGATGTGTTAGAAATTTCTCATTTATTTATCATGTGCTATGTAAACAATCTGATCATTTGATTATCATTCAAAGATATCGCGCCCCGGGAACCTTCCGCCCGACGGGAAAACCCGATCCGTTCCCGCCGGCCCGAGGTGTGACACAAATAATAAGCTTTCACGATGAAATAGAGGCATTGGCCAAACAAAGTAGCCGGAGACCAAATGCAGAAGCCGGAGTTGGTCTCTGTCTTCCTAAAGGCAAAAGAAGAATCAATCTCTCTCCATGTATCCAATCTGTGGGAATAGATATAAGCCCCAAGATCACCCCCTGCTATCAAATATACAAGTTTGTAATCGTTACAAGAATCATCCTTATAGAAACCCATAACATCGTAAAAATGGGTAAATCCAAAAATATCATTTGGGTCTGGTTCAAAAAACGGCGACAACTTCCTGAAGGCACCCGTCAATGGATTCAAAAACACTAGCTCGGTAGGTCCTTCTTGGGTTATTGAGGCTAAAAGGACCAGTCCATCCAAGCTTGCTAAGAGTAGTAACACTTTTGCATGTGCACCACTAGGATTAGGGTTAGGGTTTGAAGGGATGGTGTCGGTGAACGGAACCTTGCGTAAGGTGGCTCCGTCAGCAAGGAGAAGTTTATGGTCGTTGATGGTTCTGTGGTAGTGGAGGTGCGTCCTGACAAACGTAGGTGTGGAAAGGAAAGATTTCCATTGTTTGCACACACATTTGAAACGACCGACAGACTTAGCCGGAAGTCTTGTGAGGATTTCTGATTCTATTAAACAAAGCGTAAGCACGTCATCAATATCAGCCTTCGTCTCCATCTTTTTCTGAGGTTCCAGGGCAACCGTCTCCGTCTCCGTCTTCTTATGTGGATTCCGTGCTTCCATTGCCGTCGAGATCATCTTCTTTGGTGTATATATACATATTGGATAGTAGGTTATGCCGGCCTTTAACAGGGCCGGGCCACCGTCTTGGGCTGATTTTCGTAGGGACCTAAATTTTTAAATTTTTTTTCATATTTTATGTAAAAAAAAATTATACTCATAAGGTCTAATATCTAAGCTAAAAAAATTGAAGTCATTAAATTTATAAAAGATTATAAAATGTTTTTATATTATGTTTTTATATTATTATGAGTATGGTTGTCAAAAATACCAAAACCCGACCAACACAACCCGTACGTAAACCCTTGTAAGCTTAATATGGTTGGGTTATTCAGGTTTAAAACGTTGATTGGGTTAAACTTTCTTTAAAAAAAAGTTTATATAATTTATCATTTATTTGAGCTATGGGCGTTTTTTTCCTTCATGACCCGAATACTTAAATTCTGAGGGCCGATCCTTAAGTTTTTATATAAAGTTTTGTTTATAACATATTATTGTTTAATTGTTAAATATTCAAAGCATGCTATAAACAAAACTTTATATAAAAATTTATATATTAGATTTATTAGATGTTGGTGAAATAAAAAATATTAATATATAAAATTCATAATTAACAAATAATAATCAATTATAAAATTATATTGAAAATGACCCACTTATGTTGAAGATCTTGAAAATTAAGATGATGGGATGAAATTCGCATGGTTTTGAAGCTAAAATTATCATTTATTTTTTAATATTTGAGGTTTAAATAAATAAACATACCTTAATTATATTGATTTTTATAAACTTTAAATAAATTATGCAAAAAAAATTTGTAATAATACTATTACAATGATAAAACAACCAAAAATATGTAAATACTTTATGTATATTAGTTTTTATAAAACTTAAACCAATTATACAAATTTTTTAAATTATAAACATTAGTTAATAAAAGGTTGAGGGGTAAATTTTCTCAATTTCGAAACTGTTATCAAAAAAGGAAAACAAGGAGGGGTTATTTCTGCCATATTCTCAAAGATCCCTTCTCCTTCACCCAAATTCCCAGCCGGATTGACCCAAACCCATTCTTGACCCGTTTCACCATCCCAGCCGGATTGATTCCAGTAAGGATTTGAATGCGTAATTGAAATTGAAATAGCTGCACTATGAACCAAAGATCATTTAAGCTGACAACATTATAAAATACTATACAATAAAACTAAAGAAACACGTATCCTCAAAGATAATGCAACAGAATTTATCTTGTGGATAACAAAATTTAATACAGATCAAAATACCAGATTTAAGTAATCTGAATGCCAGCCAATGTAGGATTAGCACACTTAGTAGAGGCTTTGCCTCTTAGAATGGGAGGTCATGGTTCTAACACATGCAATGGTGTAATTATTATGGAATAGTTTAGGAGAAGATAACAATTGCCGTTCAAAAAAAAGTAATCTGAATGCCACACAAAGTCCTTAATTTTAAAGTTTTGACGGCAAGATGCTGCTTAGACTTGCTGAAAACAAATTATTTAGGGACTGCTCTTAATACCTCAATTAAAAATAAACTAAAGCCTAAACGGTTTACACTTAACACATAACATTAAAGCTAATCTTCCAACCATTCAAACTACTATTTACCTTTTAATCATTAAAAGACTATAATTTATTAAAAAGTAATCACGCTAAAAAACTCCTAAACAACCCCTTAATCAATATTAGCGACATGGTGAGCAACTGATAAGCTGCAAAACAGTCAATGTGATCAAATAAACATAATATCAGATTAGAACAAAAGATGAGAACAATCCCAAGGAGGTAAGCAACAAAAGATGAGAATTAACATTTTAATCTTGAAGTGCTAATTTTCCAAATGTAAGCATTTCAATACCTAAAAAAATGTGAATATTATGAACCAGAATCAAGTAATCTGCTTAGAACATAAGCAGAAGAACAATCATCACACTAATAACAGCAAAAGAAATAATTAAACATGAAAAACAAAATCAAACTTTGAGGTTAAAAAAATAAAGGATTTAATGGTTTCCTTTTGTTTGTTTGTTTTTTAAAACAAGATAAACAGAAACTGTAGAAAACGGAGGCTCAGATCTGTTTTCAAATGGAACAAGAGGAGTATCCGCCATGGCTGCAAATCCAGAGGTTGCGATTTGGAGAATTAAAACATCACCGTCCTCTGATTTTGCCTTGCCAAGCTACAGATAATCTCTTAAACTTGTCCGATTTGGAACTTGGATCAGAATATTATCATCACAGCCTCTTAGAAGTTGTTGCAGAAACACAAGAAGATGATGATGATGACGATGATGATGATGATGATGATGATGATTAATTGATCCTGTTTCTTTGCATATACATGTCTATCTCTCTCTCTGTCTCTATCTAAAAATCGACGAGGGTTGTTGATTTGAGGCAATCATCGGCCAGAGAGAGGGGCAACCACCCTCACAAACCACTTCCTCTCAATCGGCCTCATCCTTGGATCCAAGTTCAGTAAAACTAACCCTAGTTTTACCCCTCAAGACTCATTTTATAGCAAGCCTGAAAAAATAAAAGGATTAAATTGAGTTACGATGTTAAAACGAGTTAGGAGTAAATAAATAGTTTATATTGTAAATTACTGATTGTATCCTTTAAAAATATAACAATTTCCTGGTTTTGTTCTTTAAATTCAAAAATTACTAGGGGTGTCCCTATTTTGAAAATTTTGCACTGGTTTTGTCCTTTGTCACTAACCCCGTTAACTTATTCCGTTAAAACACCATGTGTCAGTCACATGCGGGGTAAATTCGTCATTTCATATATAAATACAACCTAATCTTCCCAGTAACAGCAAATATCCTTTGTCCACCGGCCGACACCCACCACAACAACCACATTCCGACGGTACCCAGTACCCCCAGAGGCCGGCTCTGGAGCCGGTATCGAAAACGGCTCCGAGACCAATCCCACCGAAAAGAAAAGATTCCGAACGAAATTCACTCAATATCAGAAAGACAAGATGCACGTAATTGCGGAAACGTGTTGGGTGGAAGATGCAGAAGCGTGATGAAGATATGATCATTGGATTCTGCAACCAAATTGGTGTCGATAAAAATGTTTTCAAAGTATGGATGCATAACAACAAAACCACTTTCGGGAACAAGAAAGATTTCACCAACAATTCCTCCGGCGAGGGTTTCGATTTCATGATTTCAAGAAACAACCTCCACCATGAGGACGACGGAGACACCGAAAACCACAATCTTGACCACCACAACCACCAAAATCATTACCACCATGCCCACCACCACTAGCAGCAGCAGCTCCACCTTCATAAAAACGATAGCTTTAGCGCCGGTGGAAATGTGATTTGCACTAAAGGTTCATCATCATCTTCTTGATCTTAAAAAATCTTTTGGAGCGACGGTGGAAAGTTTTGAAAGCGGGGTTGGATTGGGGTTTTGGTGGTGGGTATTTGGGGATGGAAATTGGGCGTTTGACGGTGGTCGGAGGTGGTGGCGGTGGCGGTGAGGGGAGGGGAGGGGGGAGAAGAGATTAGGGTGGTTTTTTACTTTCAGTTGCAGATGAAATGGGGACGGAGGATGGTGACGGTGGTGGATTGGGGGAGGAAGAAGAAGGGTGTGATTTGACCATTTTACCTCTCATGTGACTGGCACATGGGGGTTTTAACGAAATAAGTTAACATGGTTAGTGACAAAGTACAAAACTAGTGCAAAATTTTCAAAATAGGGGCACATCTAGTAATTTTTGAGTTTAAAGGACGAAACCAGCAAATTGATATATTTTTAAAGGACATAATCAGTAATTTACTATAGTTTATATTAATAATTTTTAGTTATTTTTTCATCCAACTTATAATTGATAATTTTTATGTATTTAAGTTTATTCAATTATAATGTTTTTGGATTACATAGTTTGACATGTATTATGTTACAGTGTTACTTATCTCAATTCGTTTTATCTTATGATTTTTCTCATTTCATCTCACAATACAAAATTATTCACCAAAATCAATAAATTTATCTTGTTTTAGGTTAAGATTATAATGATAGTTTATAGTCTCAAAACATAATGCAACCATTAATTTTTTTTTAACCGTTTAAATATCTTTTCGTAAAATCGGTTGGCTTAGAGATTGTTTGATTCACTAGTTGTCTAGTCAGTAAAAAAATTAAATTATTCATACTTTGTTTGAAATTTAATGATTTAAAGACTGATTTAGTGATTCAAATGTGTTATTAGTGAAACAGGCACTATTCGCCTCTAAAATATTCAAGAGTTAGTCTTTTAATAAATTTATAAAAGACTGTCAAACAATTCCTTAGTATTTCACTAACCTAGACAGCCAAATTAGTTCAATCGAATTTGAGAACCTAATAATTAATTTTAGTTTTATATGTAATTTGATGAAAGGTATAAGTAAAATTATGTAAGAGCATTGATGTGTGAATTCAATAACATTTTTTCACACATAAATTTAAATGTATTTTTGTGTATATACTCGCTTGGTTAAAACCTAGTATATTACACGTTTAAGATAAACAAATAATAAATAATTAGTAGTAAAAACTTATAAATTATAAAATATTTTTTAAGTTAAAACATGATAGTATAAGTGGTGGTTGATTTAAATCTCATAAAATAGGGTAGAAATGGAGTTTACAAGTAAATTACAAAGGACGTGTGTTCGTCTTAAAAATATAACTTCATTTTTGTTAAGGCTGCACACACATCACATGTATCGAACGTATTTGATACAGAGCAAACGAATTTATTCAATTCAAACAAAATTTAATTGTTATATACTTGAAATTTTTTTTTTCAAACAGTTCCAATGAGTTTAAACCAAAAATAAAACTAAAAAACAAAATCGTTAATAACGGTTTGTTAGCTAATCATACTTTTTAAACATGCCATAGTTTCAACAATGCTTATGGGCTAAACAACCCCTAGTTAATTAATACGTCCACAAAATGGTTTTCATCAATTTAAATTATTTTTTTTTCCTTTTTTTCCACCCAATTTTTATGTTACTCTTTTAAAGCATTTTTATGTCAAATTCATAATCGGAACTGTTAAACTCTTGTCAAACTATAAACTGGAATCCTATAATTTTTAAACCGAATAATCTAGGAAATACGCATGCAACACTATTCACACTTTAAAAGTTTTTACCTGAAATAAAAAAAAAATACATTAATTTTATTTTTACTTCAGTTGAACTATACTTTTATTCTAAAGCATCCTAAATACAAGAAATACATCCCTAAATATCCTAAGCATTTTCACCGTCAAGGTACCATTGGGTTTCTACCCTTCGAATTCACAACCCATGTCAAACTCACGATAACCCAGAACGGATAAAACACGTCTATCAACAGAAGATGAAATTGGTACAAACATAATCCATGAAAAATAACTTATTTAAGATAGATTTATTAGTTTACAGAGTATCAATAATCTTATTTTATGTACTTTTTAATGTTACAAAATATATGAGCAAAGTTATTTGTGTAAGAATAATTTTATTTACCTAATTATAATATATATGATACATGTAGTGTATGAATATTAATTTAGCTTAGTAATTTAAGCTTTTAGAAATAATGAAGCCTAATATTCTATGCGAGTTTTTTTATCAAGTAGATTTAAATTTCAACCCAAAATCCAAAGTCAGAAACCGAAGTGCCTTTTTATCATGCTTCTTAATGTTAATCTGAAATCCAAAATCAAATGAAGATCCTATTTTCTGATCATAAAATAAATCGAACAGACTTGTAAACAAATCTAAAACGACAAATCATTAATAAACTTAAATATAGTTTAGGAAAATGTTGTCACCCACAAATTGTAACCACAACCTTTTGATTAAGATGAGAACACTTACCACTACGCCCAAAACCTCAAATGGAGACCATTTACAAACAAAACAAAAGATTATTTGAAAAAAAGAGGCTCAGATCTGTAAAAAATCAGAGCAAAGAGGATAAAACCGCCATGGCTGCAACTACCTCGGTTGTATCGATGATAGAATCCGAGAATTGCCCCGCCAAGCTACGGATAATCTCAATCTTCGCCGATTTACTCATACAACGACAAGAATTTCATCATCACCGCCTCTAAATCTAAGTATCGTTTTCAAATACTAAGAGTTAATGGTCGAAGGTTCGAATCCCAGGGGACGATTACGTGTTTAAATTTCCGTTCAAGAAAAAAAAGAAAAAGAAAAGATTAGAAGGTAGACAGTAGAAAGCAGAGCGCTCTAATCAACCAGCCAGCAACAGCAACAGCAACAGCAAAAGCATTTCCGATCGAATGCTATTTTTTGTGATGATGCTGTGCATTCGTACATAAGTACGTAAGGGTTGCTGATTTTAGGGCAAATCGAAAGTCATCGGCGGCGTAAGGCGGCAACCACCCTTAAGAACCTTCCCTCCGCCGCCTCGTTTCTTCGTTGTATGAGTTTTCAATGTTTGCCCAAACCCCAATTTTTGGACCAAGGATGTGTTTTGTAGGTGTGTGAAACATGGTGTACTTGTTTTCAATGTAAGTTTACTCTTTTGACCTTTTGTTGTATCTATACATTTATTAATGGCAAGGGTTGTATGGTCATTTTATTAACTACAAATCTTTCCTTTTTTTTCCGACGGCTAATGTTACTTCCACCTAAATAAACATTACATCTTGATTACACTTGCATGCGATTGAACGCATGATTTCTCAATTTAAGAGGCATGCCTCTACCAAGTGGGCTAGTCCCATATTGGCAAATCTATCATTTTTCTAAATTGCTCTTATCTCATGATTGAAATTGGTTATTTAACTTTAAAATAATTTTTTTATCAAAAGTGATTATTAACTTATAACCTTTTGAAATGAAGTTTTAAAAATGTGTTTGGATAAACTTTTTTAAAAAGACTTTTCAAAATGACCAAAAAAGACATCATTTTAAGGTTATGGATAGCAGTAGTGGGTTACAAAAATGGTGGTGGATAGGGTGTGGCGGTGGAGATGGGTGGTGCGGTGGTGGTGGGTGGTGGTGATTGGCGGGTGGCGATGGGTGCTAATTGGGTAAAGGGTAAAGAGTATGGTAGATTTGTAATTTTATGTCAATAAGTCATAAGCTATTTTGAAAAACCGGAAATTTTAGCCTTTGAAAAACAACTTACTACCTTTTTACAAAAAGTCATTTTAGGTTTGCCTAACAACTTATTGACTTATTGATTTTTTGAAAAACCAATAAGTTAATAAGTTATTTTTGGATGAAATATCAGACATAACCTTAATAATATAGGAGTTTTGATCGAGTAGAGAGAGATTTTATTGGTAAGGGTTACATGGTCCTTAGCATATCAAACTATCTTAACATGTTTGAACAAATAAATCTTATCTAAGGATTGTATTTGTTACAAATGATTAAAGTTTGAGATTATATAAGTAACTTATGAAATCTAAGTATCAAGAGTAAAATAATAACAAACCACATGAACCATCTTATTAATTTACTAAAAAACATGTGTATGTGATTATTACCACAAGAAATTAAAATTAATGGGATGTAAGCATTAATCGGTGTTGCCCCATAGCAAATTTCCTAAACTCGAATAATTGTAGCTTTTGTCAATGTAATAGTAGGGTGAGTCGTTACCCTCCAGAGTGAGTTTAGGACTTTTAGAGGGTATTTGTTTTTTCTAAAAACATCTGTTTGACCTCTTATGTCTGTGTTGTGCAGACGTGGGCAGAGGTTGACCCTCTACAAACCGTTTGTTTCTCGGAGACATTTCATTAAAAAATACATATTAAAAAATGCATGACCGGCCTCTTCTTGGCGCAGACTTGAACCGACCTCTTCTAATCTCTTCTCAACCTCTTCTTCTCACCCACATCTGATGAAACGTCCCTTTTGAAGCAAGAATTGATTTTCCTTGTTACCTAACATAATGCATGGAGGCGACGACCCACGTGAGAAGAAGACCCACTGTTCAGCCGACCTCCACCTCCACTCTTCTTCTCCTCCGCCGCCCAGGTCCACTGTAGCGATGACCACTGCCTACCACCGCCCTCACAGCTGCCGCCCCCTTCCTTCACAGCCACGGCCCCTTTGCGAGAATTTCCTCCTCAACAGTCGGTTCCCACAGCCGCCGGAGACCTCTGTCGCCCTTCCTTCACAGCCGCCCCTTTCGTTTGCTAACGCCGTCGCCGATTAACCCTAACGGAGCGTGGTGGTGGAGAATCTGTGGTGGTGGAGTATTAAATCAGAGACGCATGGTAGTGGAGATCTGATCGAACGTGGTGATGGAGGTCGGAGGATTAGGGTTGCACAGAAGATAAGAGGATAGAAGAGGTTTTTGTCAAACAATCTTTTGGTAATAGACAAAAGAGCTTTTGTCCACCTCTTTCAGCAAAAGAGGTCTACAGATGTTGTCCGCAGACTGCAGATATTTTGTCTCTGAAAAAACAAACACCACCTTAGAGTAAGTCGTTGTCCTTCTAGAGACGTTAGTTCTTTTTGCAAGCCTTTTATAAATTGTTACCCAATAGACACTCGTCTTAGTTCTCCGGTAATGACATATAACAATTAAAGAAATAAGGTTGATGTAAGATAGATACTAATTCTGGAGTCTAATTAGCTGATATTGTCATGTCTATGGGTGAGCATAATATACCCATAACAAAAAATTAACCGATGAACGTCTCTAATCGTAATCGGTTTTAACTGAAACCGACGATTATGGTTAAGTTAAGTTATTAACCTACTCATTTGATTATAGTTATGATTTAGCCAAACCATTAACCGATTTTGCCCAAAACAAACCGATTATTGTATATTTTTCTATTAATATTTCTAGGTGTGTGTATGTTTCTTTTGTTTTCTTTCAAAAAGTTCTCATGCAAGCTAAGTATAGAATGTAAGCTATAACTTTTTATTAGATGAAAAATATAATGATTATATGTGACACTAAACATATTAAAAGATGAGTTAGTGTTCATATGGTTTTTACTTTTTGTTCACTAATTCTCAGTCACTATAAAGACGTATGAGTTTCACTTAAATTTTTATCATCAACATATATTTATTTCACAAGTTTATTTACAAATCTTAATTATTTTTTCAATAATTTAATTATTAACCAAATTTAACAGACACCGAACCATAACTGATGGTAACTGATTAACGTTTAACTAATCAATTGGTTATGGTTATGGATTTAAATTAACCGAAGTAGCGATTTTGGTTAAAATATGATCATAACCGTACCGAAACACACCATGCACAACTCAGGCCCATGTCGGGATCTATGCCTAGATAACCAAGGCACAGATACGGGGCCTGTCAATGAAGACGGGGTGTTCCTGATTTGTACAGAAAATCAAAGATGTGACTTATTTACCACGCATCTAAGAGAATGAAGATAGAATGAGCCGATGAGTTGGTGGCAAGAGAATGAGTTTCATTCCTTCCAAATTTGGGAGACTAGCTCATTACAACTATAACATTTCTGTCTGCACTCATCAAAATTTCCTTTAAATCTATCCATTTTATAAAAAATAAATACAACAATCTTGAAAATACCACAGAAAATCAAGAATCTACGCTCTGCATTGAAAAAATGAAATGTTTTAATGTAGTTTCCACACAAACATACGACATTTCAGTTGGGAAAATGATAAATCATAGATGATGCAACCGCCTGTTCAATAAAATGCAATTGAATAATGGCACTATTTCACAAGCATAAATTTACGGATTTACCAACTACATCGTGGCACTGCCTCTTTTCCCTATTGTAGATTGAAGAACGATATCCCCTTTGAAACCAACACCATAGGTTGTCTGTTCAATAGGTTGAAAAAATATAAATTTCAAGGTTGAATGAATAAGCTAAAAATAAGTGAAAAAATAAAGAAATATATTCTTTAAAGTTGACATTCATTTTCAAACCAAATAATCATCATCATTGTTGTACTCAGTATATCTCACTATTAGCAAAGCTAAAGTATAGTTTGAGAAAGGTAAGATATAGACAACCTTACCTTTACCCCGTATGAGCAGAGATGTTGCTTCAAATGAGACTCTCGGCTCATGATGTCTGATTAACCGACCAAGCCAAGGCTTTTAATGTTATTTTTACAAAATTTAAGTAAAATGACATTAAAATTAATGAAATTTTACTTTTGTTTCTTGATGGCTAACACATATATACATTACATGTGCACGCCACAAACGTGGTTTCATTTTCAAACCAAAGGAAGGATCAAAATCTGAAATTTATATGAGTTGAGTATTTTGTATCCATTCCAAAGGAAAAGTGAATTCTAATAGTTTAAAGAATACACGAAATAAAGTCTCAAACTTAACTGGTGTAACATATGTTAGGAAAAATGCTTTGAATTTTAAAGAAAAGCTAAAAGAAAATAAGCAAGAACTCACAATTTCAAGGGGGCTGACTCTGTGAAGAAGGAACATATTTACCATTTCCCTGCAAGAAAACAAAAGGTAGCATCATGATGAAGGTTGATGCTTGTTTTTAAACATAATTATCAAAGAAAATACTTCATATCGATCTCACTTGGGAGGATATGATCCTTGACTTATAGTGGTTAAATAAGGTCCTTGTATAAGAGCTTCATTATCACACGACTGCCCAGTAAGGTAAGCATCCTGCAAAGAGCAGGTGAATGTTAATGTTTTAATTAGACCCGGTAATCTTGACCCAAAGCAAGGGAAATGGGTTGGTTTGGGTGAATAACTATTGTATTTTGAGTTGAAATGGATAACACCATAACATAAAACGGGTTGAGATGGGTAATTCAACAAAATGCGGGCCAAGATGGGTAACTTAAAGACTATGTAAATACAATGAATACAAATGAATAATAATCATTAGAGTTAATTACACGGATGGTCCCTGTGGTTTACCCAGATTGCACGGATGGTCCCTAACAACCAGAAATTACAACGGTGGCCAAATACTTTGCAAAAACGTAACACGGATGGTCCCTGGAGTGGATGTTTGTTAACTTTTTCTTTTAAATGGATGTAAATGGTCTAAAATATCCCTCATTATAAACCCTTTCTCTCTCTCTCTCTATTAATCCCTCTCTCTCTCTAGAAATGAAACCGGCAGCTTCTCCTTGTCGACCCACCACCCGGCAGCTCCTCGCCAACCCACCACCTGTCTGCTCCTCCTCTTCGTCACCGTTGCTGCCTCCGTGCCGGCTGTCACTGGCACCACCGGCACCGAGCTCCTCCTCGCCGACCCACCTCCTGTCGGCTGCCACCACCAGGACCGAGCTCCTCCTCGCCGACCCGCCACCTGTTGGCTCCTCATCTTCGTCACCGTTGCTGCATCCTTGCCGGCTATCACCGGCACTGAGCTCCTCCTCATCGACCCACCACCTGTTAGCTGCCACCACCAGAGCTCCTCTTCGCCGATCCACCACGCGGTGACGACGGTGCAAGAGGTGGTTACATAGGAGGATTCGGCTGCCTATGAAAACCCTAGGGTTACGCAGGAGGTGGTAAAGGTATTACGGTGGTGGTTGTGGCGAGGGGTATTACGACAGTGGTGGTGGTGGGAAGGGGTATTACGGTGGTGGTTGTGGTACAGTGGTGGTAGTACGGTGGAGGTGGTGGTAAGGGTATTATGGTGGTGGTATTACAGTTAGAGTTAAGTTAGATAAAGGGTAATTTTAGTCATTTTTGAAAATTTAAAAGAAAGGTTAACAGACATCCAATCCAGGGACCATCCGTGTTACAGTTTCGCAAAGTATTCGCCCATCGTTGTAATTTCTGGAAGTTAGGGACCATCCGTGCAATCTGGGTAAACCACAGGGACCATCCGTGTAATTAACTCTAATTATTAATAATATGCTTGATGAAAAAATCAGTAAAGATTATTTAAATAGACTATTTGTCTAGTTAAAACTCAATTTGACTTGAATTAAATTGAAGTTTTCTAAAAATGACTCATTTAGACCCAAAATGATTGTCCTTAAAACCCATCATAACCCACACCCATCCTAACCCGAGCACGTTCTGACGCGTTACCCAACCCGCCCATTTTGCCATGTTTAGTTTTAATCAACTTCTTTTCTTGAATTGTTAAAGGCAAAAGCTATAAATAGGGTGAAAGCATAAATGATTAAGGTACCACTCCATGTTTCAGTAACATTTGATGCAGAAAATCATTTCTTTTTGTTTGCTCCAAACTTTGATTACAGAACAATGGATGAGATGCAGTAGCAATATGCCTAAAGTCTCAAAGAAGTCACATAATGCAATTAGTGATTAGAAACTATAAAAATTAAAAAGAGAATCAGCCGGGTTTGATTAGTACCAGTTGCTGTTGCTCAACTCAAGTTTTCTTGACAACTGCTTTAGTTGAAGTTCATCTATACCACTTGAAGAATCCTATATTAAAAGAGTCAGTTATAAAAAAATCCCATAGCTAAAAAAACACATATTAAAAGATTTTAACCTGTATTTTCCCAGTATTTAAATCTATAATAGCTAATGTTCTTCCACTTGAAATGTTGAACTGCTTGAAATAATAATCCGGCCCATCCCCATTTAGGGCTATGGTCGTGTACCTACAATTTAGAGTTCACTAAACTACCGAATCTTTTCAAAAGATGAACTATAATAATCTAACAAGAGGAAATATGTAAAAGGTGATCATTGTGCATCAAGAAAAGGCTTAATTTTGCATATAGGCGATTTTATGACTCGAATCCCATGCATTAGGTTACCTCCCTCATGTTGGCCGTGGGACCGGTCGGTGAGGGCGCCTAATGGTGGCGTTCACCAATTTTTTTTAGGTCACAAACTTAAGAAGAATAAGGCTAACTAAAGCAAGAGATTATATACCATGGAACCTTCAAAGAATTGAAATATTGTGTTGCCTGTCAAATTGATAAAGAAAAACAAGAACACAAATAAATAAGCATATACAAATTGGTCTTATGTTATAGAAATTTGATGTATTTAAAGTGAAATGAAAGTGAGATCTTACATACTGTGAGAGTGGATCATCTTCACCAAGCTCACTGGTGTTAATCACAAATCTAACTTCATATGCATACATCATATTCTCTATCTTTATCACAATAGAAGTCAATTTTAAAATGTCAAAACATCAACTATAAACAATAAAATTGAAAATGTTCAATCAATCTCAATGTAAAACACTATTTAAACATAAGCTAATTACTCTTTTGATCATGTTCCATAAAAGATCAATGAAGATTAGAAATACCTGATTAAAACAACTACAAACTGAAAGAGACAAATCCCAAATCAAAAACTGAAACCTAAACTAAACGCTCCAAATTCCAAGCAAGATTCAAACAAGAAACTGGCAATTTAAGTTGTATTTACCCCAATAATAACATAAATCATGAAATTAATTAGCCTTTTAAACCATAAATAAAAAATTACCTGTTTAAGAAGAAGGGTTTGCTGTTTGACAGGTCTAAATCCACCTCGAACAGAAATGAAGTAAATCTCAGAAATCCGATGCCGAATTCTATTGCGATAAGCTGGTGTTTGAGGCTCACCCATGTTTATTGCGCAGTAGAGAGCAAAACAGAGAACGAGCTGTATGATTACAGTACAAACCCATGATTTTTTCTCCATTTTTTTTCCTCAGAAGGAAAACTAATAGATTCTGAGGATCAATTCATTGATTGGTAGGTTGGATATCATGATCCATCAGAAGTTTTGCAAGAAAGCGTTCTCCCATGTGGATACTGACAATTGATTTAATATCACATTCTAAAGTTTTAAATAAATGTGAGTATAATTTTGAAATTGTTTATTGAAAAATTAAAAATAAATATTTTCAATGATCTTGAAGGTCACTTAAACAGGTCCCATAGTTATATCAGTTGGAAGTAATTGAAGAAGCAATCTGATATGATATAATGTATAAACTATAAAGTACAATTGAATATGATAACATTTTAAATTTTAGTGTAGAATAGAAACAGAAGTAAAATAAAGTAGTGGATATACAACTAGCGATGCAAAAAAATGATACAATACAAATAAATCACGAGAGTTTATTCAAAGATCAAGAATCTTAAAAAAATAAGTGTTAGCATGAAACCATATCTTGCAAAAAAAAAAAATGAAAAGAAAAGAAAAACATATATTGTATTTAATTCGGTTTGGTTTGAATAGTATTTATACAAATAAATCACGTGAGTTTATTAGTACACTTAATTATATAATAAAGTTTAATTCTTTTCCTAATACATATATTTCTTATAGAATCTTGTTAACCATTTCTATAACCGTTGCTTATGTAAAACAAAGTTTTTCAAAACTAAAACTGTTAAAAAATTATCTATGATCTACGATGTCACAAGAAAGGTTGAACGATTTAGCTATTTTATCGATTAAAAAGGATTTCCTAAGTAGATTTGATTATGAATACATTATTAAACAGTTTGCATCCATTAAAGATAGAAAAATAAACCTAATCTAAACATAAATATTGTTGCTTCATTTTTTTGCTGCCTCATGTTTTTTTTTGCTAGTTCATGTTTTTTAGTTGCTTTATGTTTTTATTTTTGGAAAAAAACAATTTTAACTCTGCCAATTATAAACATAGATTTATAATTGCCGGTCCCAAGCCTGAAGAACAAAAGAGGATGTTTTTTAACTTATTTTTGCATATTAAAATAGCAGTGAAGGACTCCAAAAAGACTCGTGGTGGCTAGTGTAGGAAACAGCCAACAGCCGTACAGGATGACTGTAGATCAGTTTTCCTGTACTATAGGGCCTCCATTTTATTTTTTGCTTTAAGCCTCCATAAAGCTTGAGCCGGCTCTGAGCGGACCCCCGTCCCGGGCCCATTTTTTAGTGGGGCACTAAAATTTGTATATATATGTATATATAGAGACTCATTCAAATCGAAGAGAACTAAGAAGAAGCATTTACAAACGCATTATTTAATTGGTGCAAAAAATCATTCATTTAAAGTATAGGAAGTTATTTTCATTCCCTTAAACTAAATATGTTAATTGATTCGGTTAATGGTTTATCCAGTCTGGTTTATTCGGTTTTCAAATTTTTTCCCTATGAAAAACCGAACCGAATTCGAGAAGTGATTCGGTTCTAATTTCGGTTAAAACCAAATAAACATATTGAAAGCCAAATAAACCGTTTAAAAGTCGAATAAATCGATCCAAATAAACCAAATTCAATCGAATAAACCGATTAAAACCAAATAAACCGATTAAAAACCGAATAAACCGAATTCAATCTTACAGATTATTAATAAATAATATAATAAATTTAAATTTGAATTCGGTTAACCAAACTAACCAAATTTATAAAAAAATTGGAATTGAAAACTGAAATTCGGATATGGTTAGGTGCCGAACCAAAAACCGAATTCAGAATTTGGATACAACTAAAACCAAAACGAAAGCCGAATTCAGAATTCGGTTCGAATTTTTAAGTTACGAATATGTTTCGGTTTTCGGTTTTAAACAGTTTTTTGGTTTTTTTGAACACCTCCACTTTAATATTTGAATTTGCTAGGGGGTCTTTTTTTCGGCTCGTTCTGGACACGCCAATTCTTAGGGTTGTCCCTGACATTGTTAATGAAGTAGTTTTAGAAATTCACACAACACTGTCAATAAAAGTATAACCAAAATATGTGTAAGCTGAAGATGTTTGGATATATTGTATCTATTAACCGAAACTATAACTATAGAAAGAGATTATCAGGGTCACACAACTAATGTGTAGTGATAAATGTGTGTTAATGGTTTAAACACAAAAGTTTATCAGAAGTTATAATCATGAGAAATAATAATTGATTATTTGATATAACAATAATAATTTCTTAATTAAATGAAAGTAAGATTTACATAGTTGTTAATATTATTTAATCAAATTATTTACGAGGTTGTAAGTAGTAGTTAAGTATTACTGAATAATTCAGGTATTTTTTATAAAAATGTATAAAAGAAGCACCAAGAGAATTTAAAAAAATAATAACTGCTTCGCACAGACCAAACTGATATGTTACAAAGAGTTTATATATGTATTACATGGTTTACAAATAATTTTTTTTAAAAATTCTCTTGACGTTGTTTTGATTTTGTTTATAAATAATAACCCAAATAATTTTACAAAACTATAAAAAAATAAAAACTATATTTTTCAAAATTTTCTCGACTCAAAGAGGTTTTCATTTTAACAATCCTTCTCAACTCAAGTAGGTTTTCATTTGATCCTTCTCCTACACACACATATACATATGGTAAAGTTCGGTTGTTAACATATTTCGATTGTGGTAATCCCCCAACAATTGTCAAGATCAAGCCAAATTTATTAGTGTATTTTCATGATTTTTTATATATGTACAATAATATCTTTTTTTATACTTTCGTGAAAATTCATATTCGTTAAGAAATTACAGCAAGTGTAAGTATATGTTACGAATATTTATATATTGTAACGCAACTTACACTGAATTAAAATTCTAAACGAATATGAATGCGCACAAACACATAAAAGAAGATGCTTTTATACATGTATAATAGATATAATGAAACTCCCTCAATTATTTGACTTGATTTTGGTGGTAGGTAGGTTTTCATAATAGAAGTGTTATTATTTTTTGTAGGTATGTATATATATGTAGGTATGTATATGCATAAAACATTATACTTTGTACTTTTATTAACATGTATCCTTGGAATAAATCATTCTTTGTATTTTAAACGTTTTCTATATGTACATATATATATTTACATCTCAATTAAATTTAAAGTTGATCAGATACCCATTAAGCTGAGTAGGTTTAGCCCTAAGTTACTGATTAGGTGAAATTTTAGTCTGGTTGATCCATACATAAAAGGTTCAAGGTGGTCTACAAACACACATGTGAGACATAACTCATAGCTCTCATGAGTAAGAAGCACTGACAGAGCTGGACTAAATTGGAAGGGGAGTGAAATGTTACAGGATCAAAAAATTTTTTTGCAATCGACCGGTATGTCTCGGTTAGTTGGGTTAAATGTTCAGATCTGTGATTCGGGTCAAGTCGGGTCAAACAAATAAAAATAAAAATGTCTAATAGTTATCATTATCAGCACCGGCTTAACCAATTTGAAGGCCCTATGCGACATAATATCCAGGGTCTTTCATCCATTCGAAAACTTACATTCTTTTCATGTCTCTTTGAAATTAAGACCGAATCAAACCTAACTATTTTACGGTTTGAGACGGACTAACCATTTAACACTACTGTTGAAAAAAAGAGGGGATGGTTGTCCCCCTGGGTCCCCTTCAATGCTTCATCCCTGTTGAGAAGTAGAGTAGTCCTAAAACCTTATTCTCTTCTCCCTGACCCCCTTTCTAACTCATCTCCCTGTTAGTGGTTGCATCTGCCTCCACCATCAGCCAACCAACTGTGAAGCATAAGCCTATAGCCATACTGTTCAACTGTGCCATCAATCGTGCAACCACATTGCACCACTTACACATCATTGATGTCTCCTATCATTATTGTCATTGCCGATCCTGGTACCATATGGGTTAGTCAGAGTTTGTGCTTATGCTGATACGAGGGACATCTTTATGTGTTCAAGTATGATTTTATTGTTTAAAGTTTGTTTTGATTTACAATATTGTATCTTCTCACGGCTAGATCTGTATGTACAAATTTCCGTATTGATGTTATCAAGTTTTTTGTTGTATATAAATAATTTAAAATGTTTAAAACAAGACAGCAATCTTCAACAACTTTACCCCAACACCCAATGTTTTCAGAACCGAACGTCTTACTGGTTTTTTGTCGGACCGGATCGATTTAAAAACCGGATAACATAATAAATATATAATATATTCCAAAAAAATTATACAATTATAAACAAATTTAAACAAACATAATTAATGTTTAAACAAATATATTTAATGTTTAAACAAGCATAATCATGTTAAAAAAATATAGGATTTAGTTTTTATGTTTTATTCTTTGGATTTTAGTTAAAAAAAAAATGAAATCCGGTCCGACCAGCGAACCGGTTCCCGGTCCGGTACGTCCGGTTCTGACACTGCCAACACCATCTTTGTAAATTGTAAGCTTTACATAGCGTATGTTCAATTTGTTAGTCATGTGTAGGCTCTTAAGGAGCAAAAGTAAAAGTGCACTAATTTTAACGTTATTTCAATTATTTTGTGAAAATAACGTTAAAATCATTGGGATGATGAACTTCAAACGATAACTTTGAGCCGGGGACTCTTTCGGAGCAGCCTCTCTATCCCAATGGGTAAGGTTTATATATCTATCATTCGCCACAAACCCAACTGAAAAGTGATAATATACTGGGTAAGGTGGTTGTATGTTCAATTAGTTAGTCATGTTTGCATATTTTCTTTATCTTATCTACATAATAATTTTTCATATATAAATATAGGGACGTGTTCTATTGAAAACTAAAATTTTGGTAGGAACTAAAGAACTGCATAATACACTTGTACATTATGCTTTAAGTTTTATACATGAGTTGGTTTTTTAACTGCTCAACTTTTTTTTCTTGCTATTTTAAAATTTTTATGCATAATATACAAGTGTATTATGCAGTTCTTACCAAAATTTTAGTTCTCAATAGAATACGTCTCATTTATATATATATATATATATAGTCTTTAATAATTTTTCATAGTCAAGTTGAATGCTATATGTTTTGAATTAGTTTACTAGCTAAGAACATATCGAGGAAAGTTAGTATTGCCATCCTTAATTACCATCTAGAAAAATATCTTTAAAAACCCGAATGTCTTTTCGTTGTTCATGATTATTAAATCATGAGATATGATTGTACTCTGGTAGTGAGAATGCTTTTGAGAAGATCTGTTTGTAACTTATGCATTTACGCTTATAACATAGTAATGTGTTTAACCTATTCTTATACGTTTTGTTTATGTTACGAGTGAGATTTATTGGGTATGATTATTTTATTTATTATTATTATTTTTTGTTATATCCTTGGTTTATATATATGGCTTCATCAATCAATGTATTGGTTCAAGAAGTTAGTTTGGCTAAAGAAAGCTGGTGTGATGCAAACTTGCAAAGAAAAGGATTAAGGAGCTTCTAAGCATGTCTATATCCTTCCTATTTTCTACTGTACACTAGCATCGTTAATATTGTATACGAAACACTAAACCCGGCCTATATAAAACAGCCACGTGCAGCAACGTACACCCCACATCAATGACGAAACTTATATTGGGCCGGGGGCGACGGCCCCCCCTATTTTTTCGTCCGTAGGTTAATTTTTTGGCCGAAAGGTTAATTTTTAGTTAAAAATAGAGGTTTCGCCCCCCCGGCGTAAAAAAAATTAACATGTATTCTGGCTCCGGTAATTGTTTGGTTTATTTATACTTTGAAAAATTGGTTTGGCGACTTGATGGGCTCTACACACCACCACCAGAGGCCCTGACAGATGAATGATTTTTAGTTGTTTTTAAATATAGATTTTTTTAACTTTATTTTTTTATGATTTTAATCTTCTATTTCTAAATTATAATAAACAAGTAACTTAATTAACACTTGTCAAAATACCACTTACTGACGCTTGTCAAATTCTTAGACCCTTTTAACACGTGTCACATTCTAACCATGTTTTCTCATTCTGTCTCTTATTAAATTCTTATATATTCTCTTTCATATTGAATAATTAAATTAAATAAAATAACTAATGATTTTAATTATGCATTTTTATAGTAATAATAGTTTTTAATAAATTAAAAATCAAATCTTTATATTAAAAAATAGATTTTGAAAATAAAAACTATATAAAACAATTTTTCTAGAGATACAAAACCCAGAAGTTTAACCAAGATTTCTATATAAAAAAATAGTTTTTAATACAATTTTAAAAATGAAATGTTAAAAAATAACTAAAATTCAATCATATTTAAATAGTTCTGAATTCTTGATAATTTGTCGCTTGAACATGTTTTGGTTTATGTTCTTTTTAAGGATGACATGTGTTGAATTCTTCTCATTATGTATTATGTCGGTCTTATGTAGAGTAGTGCTAATACATATATCTTACAAATATGAAGTTGATGGGTCAATTACCGAGATGATATGATTGATTTATCATTGATCTATGTTTGCTCCCATGATTTATGTGGTTCTCACTCTTATCACATTTGGAAAAGAGATGTTTTATATAAGGAAATGATACTATCTTGTAGATCATTTTGGTTAGAAGATGGCTTGTACAAAAATATATAGTTTTTTCATATAATTTTTGGGCTTTTTCAATGGAAGGGAAGATTTAGTCATCTAATTTACTTTTATTTCATAGGGATAGGGGTAAGGTTTGCCATCATTTCATCCCTCATATTTTACTAATTTGTGAGACTTTACTGAGTATATTTGTTTGTTTGTGTTAACTTTTGTTAACATCTTTCCCTTGAACCTGATCTCATATTTTGCTTTTAAGAGTCAAAGTTTTATTTTGATTTCGAAGGGTGGTGAAATGTTGTGTGAGATGCAGAAGAATTGGCACAAATTTAGTCAACAAATGCTATAACGTATATGCTATGACCCAGGAATAATAAGTGTTTGATACGTCTGGTTGTGAGTTTTGTGAGACTTTACTGAGTATATTTGTTTGTTTGTGTTAACTTTTGTTAACATCTTTCCCTTGAACCTGATCTCATATTTTGCTTTTAAGAGTCAAAGTTTTATTTTGATTTCGAAGGGTGGTGAAATGTTGTGTGAGATGCAGAAGAATTGGCACAAATTTAGTCAACAAATGCTATAACGTATATGCTATGACCCAGGAATAATAAGTGTTTGATACGTCTGGTTGTGAGTTTTGTGATGGATTTCAATCAAGGTTTTAGTCATGCTGCTCGGAAAAATTGACTAGAAAAATAGTTTATGTAATGACACTTGACTCCAAGTAATGTCAACCCGATAGTAACATGTACATTTGTTCATACGAGTTGTGTATATCTTAGTTTTATCTTTTTATGATTATTAACACATGTGGTACACGGCCACACGGGTAATAGCCTAGTATTAAATAATTAAATAAAATAAAATAACTAATGATTTTAGTTATGCATTTTTATAGTGATAATAGTTTTTTAATAAATTAAAAATCAAATCTTTATATTAAAAAATAGATTTTGAAAATAAAAACTATATAAAACAATTTTTCTAGAAATACAAAATCCAGAAGTTTAACCAAGATTTCTATATAAAATAATAGTTTTTAATACAATTCTAAAAATAAAATGTTAAAAAATAACTAAAATTCAATCATATTTTAACCTAAAAATCGTTTTTTAAACCCTAAATTTTTATTAGTTACTATATAATATTTTATTATACAATCCGTATAATGCACGTGATATTAACTTAGTACCTTATATTTACAATTAAGTTTACACCTTTTTTACACCTTTTTATAATTTGTTTAAGTATAATTTTTTTTAAAACCAAGTTTGACGTAACTTCTTCGTATTTCCGTTACTTTAATACTAACAATTAATCTTGTACATATTTTTTTTCTTTCATAATTTTAATAGTTTATGTATTAATTTTCGTGTTTATGTTTCAACTAAGGCCAATAATTACTTAGCTATTTATGATTGATTAATCGTGAAACAAAATTGCACATGAATGCAAATTTATGAAGTTAAATATGACATAACGTGACAATTATAATACAAACATTTTTCCCTTTCCAAAAAGAATGTGCATGCACTATCAAACTTAATTAGAGATGTAAATAAAGTAAACGTTTATAATTAGGGACGTAAATAAAGCAAACGTTTAGCGAACAGTTCGTGTATGTTTGATAATGTGTTCATTTATGTTCGTTTACGGTCATTTACGTTGTATATGCTCATTTATTATGTTTATTCATTAAATGTGTTTTATATATTCTTAAAATTTTGTTTTTACTTTATACCATAACATTTAAACTAGAAATCTAGATATTTGTAATTTGTATATTACTAAAAACCAATGACGGAGTAAGAGAGGGGCGAAAAATTTTGAAACCTGGAATACATGCTAATTTTTTGAAACGAGAGGGGGCGAAACCACTATTTTTAACTGAAAATAACATTTCGACAGAAAAATTAACACTACGGACGGAAAAAGAGGGGGCGGTCCCCCCGGCCTCTATAACGCTTCGTCACTGCTAAAAACATAGTAATTTGAAACTAAAGTTTTTGAAACATTAGTTTAGAATTGTAATTATTACTTTTAACTTTTCTCTGTTTTATGTTTCGGGTTCTCATTGGAAGCATTCTTTCTATTATTATGGGGTAGATGTAAGTTTGTCTACTTTATACTATTCTAGTATTCTCAAACTATATATACCCTAGCTTTGCTAATGTATGGATATATAATGAGTATGATGATATAAATCATGCTTCATATCAAAGTGACAAGAAGAGTACATCTGTTAATTTATTTTATCTTGTCGACGACTTAGGACCATGAAACTCATAGAAACATAATGTAGTAGCACTTTCTTCACATGAGTTGTAATTATTGGCTGCTGCAACCACAACCACAATTTGTCAAACTTTATGTTAAGAGACCTATTGGGTGACCCCACCCATGAAGAATAGTAACAAGCGAAGCTTCTAGTTGATACTAGATTGATGATTGCTCATTTGCTCTAATGAAAAATTGGTTTTTCATGAGTAAAGATATTCATACGAAATTTAATTTTTATTCGAGAATGCATTAAATGTAGGGCTGATATAATGGGTCTGACACGACATGATAAGACACGAAACACAAAATAATTAGAGACGAAAAATTATTGTGTGTGTTTTTTCCAAACACGAACACAACCTTTTTAAAACAGGTCAACACGAAATGATCCGTTAAAAATATGTTAACAATTAACAATATGTATGATTGTTAAAGAACATGTTAAGGAATCCGTTAAGGAATTAAGGTTGGAGAATTAAAATTTTAGAAGGTGATTAATTAGTTTCTCATATATTTTATTATATTATTTATTTAAAATTTAAATTATAAACATATCTTAATAGATTAACGGATTTTTACCTATTTAGACATGAAAATAAACAGAGCTTAACAAGTCAGCTCGTTTTAGACACAAAACATATTAAAATCCTGTCATGCATGTTAAGTTAATGAGTCCGTGTTTGAAATTGCCAGACCAAAATTTAAACGAGGTAAAGTGAAAGTAAAACACATAAGTGGCGAAGAATAAGTTATTTAGAAAACTCAAAGAATTTGTTTGGTATAAATCTTAAGTCTTGATGAATACGCGATACCGACACCATTATGATGATCGAGAACGTACTCCAGAAACGGATTCTGAGTGTAGATCAAGGAGAATACTATAGATTTATAGAAGCACAAACTAAAAGTAAGAAAATAGTTTTTAAAAACAATAAATGAATGAATGACGGAACGAAAGGTAGGCTTTGAATGAAACTTTAGTTTTCAAACCGTTTGAAGGAGGTTGCAGTGTCGTTTCGCTTTTAACATGAAATATAAACCATCTGGTCTGGGCTTGTAATACTTCTGGGTACTTGGGTAGTATGTTTTGGGCTTCGTTGTTTGTATACTTAAAAAGAATAATAATCATAATAACAATAATTGTATGGGGCAATGGGGCTAGTTTGTTTTTGTGATTTGAGGCTTTGTTTCTCTAGCAAGATTAGTAAAATAGGCCAGGGTTACACCTTACAATAAGAGTGACGTCTAAACTGACGATCTTTAAGCTACAGTAGTATATATACAATCTACAAACCAAATATTTAAATGGTCAAACATATCTCTGGCAAAATGTGTGGGTTGGGTAACGGTTTAGCAGTGGTGGAGCTTGGAAAAAATGTTCAGGGGGGGCCGAAAGATATAGGTTAATTTTTTTTTCTTATTGCTATGTTTTGGGCTAAAAATTCGGGTCGGCAAATGGTAATTCGGGTCGGGTCAAACAATTTAAAATATCAAATATTTGTTCCACTAAAAAAATAAATATGTTTGTATCAAATAAGATATAAAATGTTTAAGACCAAAATATGAGTACCCGGAAGAAGAATCACAATTCAGCGCGACGACCTTTAAGCTCTTTAACCTCATTGATTATGCACTCCGAATCAAACTTTTCGGTGATTTCCTTTTCTATGTAAATCAACAAGGAATTCGATAGATACTCATCTAACATCTTATTGTGAAGACGATTCTTGAATATTTTTATGGCTGAAAATCCTCTCTCTGTTGTTGCAGTAGAAACTGGAAGGGTCAAGATTAATCGAATTAATCTATCAACCAAATAATACGGCTCACATTTTTTTGTATGCACAAGAATTTCACATAGTTCAGAAAGAGTTGATGCACTACTTAGTTTAGTATTTTTGTCTTCAATTATTCCTTGAACAACACGAGTGGCATCAAACATGCAAAGCAAACTACAAACTTACTTATAATGAGAACCCTAACGTGTATCTCCAGCTCTTTTTAATGTGCCAACTTGATTCAGTCCCCTTCCTCATTTAATTTCACCAATTTGCAACAACTTTTTAACCTCTTCTGCCTTTGTCTTTTGTAGCTCATCATGTCGCTTACTTGATGCACAAACCACATTTATTATATAAACCAAGTTTGTAAAGAATTGGTGTATTGGAATTACTTCACTTGATGCACAAACCAATGCAAGTTGTAACCTTTTAGCAAAAAAACACAAAATTAATAAAAGAGTATTTTAGTTAAATCAAATAAAGAGAAAGATAAACAACTATAATAACCTGTGAGCAAAGTAGTGAACGTAATACGCATAATTACAATCTTTAAGAAAACCATGCCATTCCCCTCTCATATTGCTAGCACCATCATACCCTTGACCTTTGATTTTACTTACATCAAATTGATAATGCAAAAGTTGTTTCCACAAACTTGTGAATAGCGTTGCAGATAAAGTATCCCTAACACGAACCAAATCCAAGAACCTTTCTTGTATCATGCCTTCAACATCAACAAATCTCAAAACTATGGCCATTTGCTCCTTTTTTGACTCATCTCGTGACTCATCTACCATGACACAAAAGTATGAATCCCCCACTTCACTACGAATATGCTTTCGAACTTTATTTGCAATAATACTAAGAATTTCTTTTTGAATATCATGAGTAACATACTTTGAATTATAAGGAGCATTTTCTAACATAACCTTTGCAACTTCATCATTATAAGATGCTAGAAGTTTGATCAACTGAAGAAAATTACCACGATTTTTAGATTTCTTAGATTCATCATGTTCGCGTAAAGCACAAGCTTGGAATGTCAACCAACGAACTATATCTACTGTAGTTTTTAATCGCAAACGATTCTTTACAATTTGCTCTTCATTTTGCTTAAGTATTAGATTTTCAATGTGTGCTGCTTGGTTCAACAAGTTTTCACTAAAGATTACAGCATTTCTATGTTGATTAGTACCAATGTGCTTCAAGATTGTACAGTTTTTCCCATTAATTTTCTTCCAATTATCAAATCCTTTGACAGTAAGTGAATCATAACCATGGCTCACACTTGGTTTATCACTAAATAGATAACACAGAAAACAATAAGAAGAATGTGTTGTTGGAAAATACTCTAACCAATTAGGAAAAATACTAAACCAAGCAAACTGGAACCTACGAGTATGCGTTTTTGAACATTTATCTTTATACTCTTTGAGATGTATTTGATATGGTCCTAAAGAAAGATATGTCCGTCTTATTTGTTCCCTTTCATTAACCGGATACTCCAATATTTTTTTCCTTTTAAATGGATCCCTTTCTAAATGGTTAAGTCCAACTTCATTAGTATTTGACTCTGGTTGTTGAGCTTCAGAATTACCATGCTTTTCTTGTTTATTTTCATTCTCTTGCGGCTCACTTGTTGAAGTTTTTTGATCTTTACTTTCTTCAGTTTGTTCTTGATTATCTAGTGGGGTTTGTGCCTCTTTTTTTTTGAAAAAGTTATGAAGAGTTTTTTTCTTCATGATACAAACAGGATAAACTTCTAATCCTAAATCCTAAATAAATTTAAACAAAAATCATTTTAAAAATTTAAATCTAATCCTAAATCCTAAAATAAATTAACTAATCAACAAACAAATAAAATCAATAAATTAACTTGAAGCCTCTTTTCAACTTCACAAAATCAATAAACAAACAATCAATTAACTAATCAATAAGTGAAGAACCTGGTTACTTGGGTCGTCACTTGAAGAAGTGAAGAACAATCAATAAATAAACTTGACTGCTTCACGAAGAAGTGAAGAACCTGGGTCGTCACTCGTCAGGCCGTGAGCGGTGAGTCGACGAGTCGTGACTCGTGGGCCTCGTGGCTGTTGATTGTTGAAGAAGATTAGAAGAAGAAACAGAACCTGCTTGATTGCTTGAAGCCTTGAATCGCGATTGAATTGCTCGTGAGTCGTGACTTGGCTTTTGAAGAAAATTGGAATGGAACCCTATTTCCAAATTCCCATTTCCCTGGCTCCTGCTAATCTGCTATTTAATTGAATTGAAATGGGTTTTACCCTTCTCTTTTGATAAGAACGTTTAAGCAATGAAAAGTTTTAATGGCCCATTTTAAATTTCAGGCCCACCACCCAAGCTTTAAAGTTTAAACGTAAGATCGGGAAAATAATGAGATAACAACCGACACTGTGAACCCTTAAATGTTTGAACTTTATTAGTTTTTAAAATCAAAGAGGGGCCCTAGGAATTTTAGAAAGAAAAACCGAAGGGACCGGGCTAAATACCTATAAAATTTCCCGACCGAAAACTACTATATCGGGGCTTCTAGCGAGAAAAACTCGGGGGGGGGGGGGGGACCCCCGGGCCCCTATGATCTTCCGCCCCTGCGGTTTAGAACATTTGCGAGTTTGGATGAGTTTTAAACAAAATCAATTTGGTTCTAATTTGGTTGTTATTAAAAAAACATCAACGTATTTCAAGTTAAAATGAGTTGTGATGAATTAAATAATTTATTCTACTAATTTTTAATGATTTTCTCAACAAATATAATATTGATCATTTTTACCTGTTTGAATCAATTATATTCACATAATTTTTAAAGTACCCATATTGACCTGCATTGTTAAGATGCTACCATCTCAACTCGTTTAATGTCAGAATGGTACTCATTTTAACCCAAGATACAATAATTGTTTACTTAAATCTACTCATTTGTCTTAAGAATAATTACATATACCCCCTATTTACAATTCTAATTATGTATATACTCATATTCCTTCTTTAGATATATAAGGGGATGTATGTAATTAATACTTTAAATAAGACTATATATGTAATTTAAAGGGTTATATAAGGAATATATGCAATTTATTTTTAAGTCAGGCATATATGTAATTTATGAAATTTATAGGAGAACATATGCAATTAACCTTTAATCTTAATATGAGTTAAAATTGTCAGGTCTAATCAAACAAATAAATTTCGAAACACAAGTAAAATTAACGAAACAGTAGTAGGTTCCGGAAATAACCAAATTCTTATAAAAATAGTGGTATATTTGAGTAACAAAATAAAAATAATCATGTTTGATATTATTGTTTTGAACTATTGAGCAAATGCTCCAAGAGTGATAGTGATTACTTCAAGTGGGCATAAAAATAAAGGTCAATGGAAAAAAAAACAAAAAAGAAGCCTCTTTCTTACCCTCCCTTGTATGGTAATGGGTGGGTGGTTAGACCGAATCAATGAGTCTAATCAGAATAAGGCAAAGCCCAAACATTAGGTGTTGCAACTTGCATCAATAAGTTGTGTAGGTGCTTTTCACATGATGGTTTCTATCTTGATAGAAGTTTTTTTTTATATGGTCGAAACTTATTGGGTCAGAAGATAACAATTTATTCACATTTGAAAATTTTATAACGATATCCAAAATTCAACCCGACCTGAAGAGAATAAGAGATATGTTTATCCAATCAGAATATATCAAAATCAGCTGAATAACCCGATAAGTATTATTTTTATATCCAAATCTATCTAATATAATAAAAGAAGGTTTTGTGATGCCACTTGGCATTCATTTAGACCACTTTTAGCTTCATTTTCCCGCTTAAAATTTAATCCATAATTAACGTAATTGACAATTAAGATTGTTTTTCATTTAAACTTAATTCATTTACCCCATTTTTAAATTCTATCTATTTAAGATCAATTGTTAATTTAAAACGATTACATGATTCCTTCCATCCATTCACTATATAATAATATTTTAATAAACTTTAAAATTATGTAACTTTCTTAAAAATAATATCTGTTGTATAAACATTAAATTATGTATAATTCATAATTCCAACCATGTAACAGAAGAACTTTAAACTCAGAGCGATCATAAATGGTGGTTAAGAAATTTAAAGATAAAAATTTATAATAAGACAGTCGCCAAAATTTCATTTCGCTTTAAATCCCAAAAAAGCTTGAGTTACTCATGATTCATAAGTAACTTTATTCTCTTTATGTATAGGAAATAATGGGTTCACACGATTGAGACCTTCGCTGTTCAAAAAAAATGTATACTAAACCGTTTTAATTTTATTATTATGTAACCTGTATACAAGTAATATTTTTTTAAAACTTTTTTTATTATTTCAACTGTGTAACACACGGGTTATAAACTATTATACTAATAAATAAAGGTTTATAGGAACGCATATCATGTTTCCGGAGCACCTTATCTTTAATTTCTCGCCTATCTCTCATAATAAATGCATATAATATTAAATATTAAATATACTTTTATATATTTTTAAATTAAAAAGATATTTTAATACATTAAAAATATATTAATATTAGATAACACTTTTTACAAAAATTAACTTATTATAAAATATAAAATTTGTAAAATAATTTTTTAAAATAAAATGTTTAAACAAACAAAACTTTGAAGAAATTAGTATTTAAATAAATAATTTTATTAATTAAATTATTAAATTATATGAAATTTTAATCATATTTTATATTAAAAATCGTTTTATATTATCTAAATTTTCATTAGTAACTATTTATCATATTTTTTATTCAACTTCGTGTAATACACGGGGTCCTAACCTAGTAACCATAATAAACAGGTTATATTCAGATATTTGATTAGAATAAGTAAGATTTTGCATGTTTGACATCTGATTCAAACTAAATAAAAAAATGGTTATTCGACCCAAATTTATCTATTATTTATTCGATTTATTTGGTTTCACATACAAATCATATTTCGGATTTTTTAAATATCCTTAGCCTGACTAAATATTTCCCATGGTAATGACCAATATTGTAAGTAAATCAATATGGCTTTATTGAAAAATATCTATTTTGAAACAAAAGATGAGCATAAGATTATAAAGTCGATTGTGGATAGGGGACCATTTCCACCATAAACTTTGAATATATTTATCTGTCTATCATATCTACATCACTCTTATGTCTCTTTCGATAGTGTCACATGTCAATGTGGGATGTATCAATAAAACCAAAAGACAATTCAATAATAAAGGGAAGATGACGCACACAACATGTTTTAGTTAGTAACACATAGAATTTTTTATTTTTTTTAAAGATTTATGCTATTAATAATACAAAAATGGCGAAAGTAAATGATAACTCAAAACTAATTAGCTAGATATATTGTTTCGGTATATTTATCTAGTCAATTATATCATATCGTATTTATTACAATATATTGTTTTATTTAAGTAAGATATATATCAAAAGTAATTCATAAATTTAATAAAGGTTAGTAGGGTAACGTTGGTGAATTAGAGAGGTTACTCGAGACGACATACACACCACAGAAGTAGGCCAACTTCATTTTTAATCCACTGATGCATTTCAGTGTACCTCTCCATGTCACAACTTTAAATGATCGATGCACATGGTCTCCTTTTTATCATAACCCTAAATTAATATTTCTCTCCAATTTATTTTATTTTATTTTATTTTTTTTTCATTTTAAACTTCATCACTATGATAAGAAGATTTTTATTTAAAAGTGATTTTTCTTAATATATTTATTCATATGATTGTTTAGTAATTTTTATAAACTTATGGAATCACAAGAGGATAAATGTCAAGATTGTGTGGCTATCTGCCAAAGAGATTGATCTTGTTCTTGATTGGTAAATCTACTCCAAAAAAGTTCGTATATTTTGAGATTTTCAATCATCTTAAAAGATAAAGGGTTCTAATATTCATACACCACCCCCTTATTTTATACACCATTCTTAAATCAAATCAATCACATCATACTCACATAATTTTTACTTATATATATGAGTATGAATATTGGTACACCGGTGTATGGATAACAACACTTTTTCTATTTTTTAATATTAAAAAAATATGTATAAGTAAAAATTATATGAGTATGATATGATTGATTTGATTTGAAGATAGTGTATAAAAGTGGAGGTAGTGTAAGAATATTATAACCCTTACACATTTTTTTAATATTAAAAAAATACAAAAAATGTTGTTATTCATACACCGGTGTACCAATATCCATACCGAATCCATTTTCATTTTTCAATAAATGAAAACTGAGTTTTGATTCATATAAGATAAGATTATACGAATATATGAAATTATGAATCTAATGAGCAGGACCGTCTTTGAGAAATTAGGTGCCCTGTGCGAATGTTAAAAATGGGCCCTATGTGCGCGCGCGCACACACATACAAATTGACAATAATTAAAACAACTGTAAAAACAATATAAACAATATTGGTTTTAGCAAAATGATGCATTTTAATGTTTCAAATAACTAAATAAAACGTGACGTTTTTCTAGCATTTTTTGATGCAAACTTGTTGATTAAATCTCCATAATCCATATTGTCTAGTATCTCATTCTCAATAGTATCATTGTCAATTCATTAAGTCTTTCTTAAGACATTATCGATCGTAAGTATGACTTAAACAACTTCAATTTTGTAAAATTTTTTCTGCAGATGCTACAGTTACCGGAATAGTCAACAAGATTCTATATGCAATTGATGCATTTGAAAAACAATCGACTTGCTTCAAATATTTTAAATATATATAATTAAAAATTGAATTGTTATATTTGTTTGTTGTAAAATAAATTTAAATATATATAATATATACAATTTTTTTAAAAATTTAGGGCCTCTTAAAAAATTGGGCCATATATGTGCGATCACACCTCCCGCATATGCTATAAGACCCCTTGCTATTGAGATAGATTAAGCAGGAAGATTATTGAATCACAACAGTGACTATGACATACTTTAGAATCTAGGAAGAGATAGAGATGAATTTTTAAAAGTTGTTTCTAGAGGCTTTTATAAGCAATTTTTTTAACTAGATTAAAATTGTTTTTAAATAAGACGTAAAAGCATAAAGCCAATTCATGAATTTCTTGAGATCAGTTTGCTAAAGGTTATATCAAGTCGAGTTGAAATAAGCTTGAGCCTAAACTCAAAAACATGTTTATTATAGCTCATTCATTTGTATAGTATCTACACTCATGTACACACATGCATATACGTATATAAGGTTCATGAGAAACTAAAAAAACTCATTCTTAGATAGTGCATGATAGATTTATAGATCTAATCAATCGTTAACCTATTTTAAAGTAATTAACATATATTGAATTATTTTTGTAAATAAGGGTAAATTAATCATTAAAGATATTTCGTTTGTCATTAAAAAAAGGGGTAAATTAACCATTTAATCGTTTTTGTAATCCTAATAACCGAGTTGCATACTTGAATTAATCGAATTGCATATGTTTACTAACCAATTCTAAGAAGTTAATTTTCTTTTTCTAAGATACAACATTAAAAAGATAATAACGTATTAAAATATTATCAGCATTCAAGAAGAGGATCCAAAGAGGGGTTAGATATCTATCAAGACGGATTAGTGTAAAAATATATTACTCAAAATATAATAAAAAATAAATTTTTTAGAGATTATGTGATCAATCTATAAATATTTTTTGCTTTTCTATTTTAAATAAAAATTGTTCTCTTGATTTTTAATTCTTAGTAACGATATCTAATATGTAAGATTTTTATTATCACGTATTACAAATTTGGGAACATTATAATTCTTTATTAAGCTTCTTTTATTTCACTTTTCACAATTTATTTTTTCCCCTTTAATATTTAATATTTAGTTTATTCAATCATCTATTTTTTAGTTCACCAACAAGCAAACAATAAGTAAAGGTTTAGGTATTAGAGATGATAAACTCAATTTATGTAGATTCAAGTTGATGTTAACCAACCAATACCCTATGTCCTTTTCTTGAACCCAAGTCATCCATCAAGATTTTATTCACTATGTATATCCGCAACCCGATGATGATATATATAGCCCTTGTAACATTTCACTAATCATAGGTAGTGATTATCTTTTTTCAATACATTACATTAAATTAATGTGCCTTTACAACCTTTACTATATATGTCAAGTTAATGAACCTCTCAACAAAATTCTACATTGCAAGCTATTTAAGTAAATATTGGAAAAAATAATATATATGTAGGTGATATTGTGCGACTCTTCCTCTATGGAGATTTACGAAAATAATTACAACGAACTTTTTAAATGACAAGTGAAAGACAAACGAGGAAAAATGTTTTCTTTCATACATAAGTATAATGTGATTATATATTATTTTCAAAAGTTTTTGATCATATGACTCAAAACTAATTGACTAGCTACATACAAATGTTTTTATCATCTTGTAGTAACAAATACTGCAACTTTAATTAACGTACAACCAACATAGTCGAGAACCAACACACATATATAAACTAACATCTCGCTAGCTATACTTGTGGGGTTTGTTTATGATGTTGTAACAACAAGAGGTAAACATAAATATAAGTTTTGAAACAAATCAGATCAAGACAATGGGTAATCACAAAGTACGTTGTTTGATTACTAAGGTAAGGTTTTCAAGAAATCAATTAAGTTACAAGTCTTGCAATCAGGAAAAACATCGTGTAATTGCCATATTTTAATGAGTTGTGAATTGTCATTTGTTTGTTGGTTCACATATGAAAACATAACTCGTAAATACTAAACATGCATCCTATTTGCTTTTACGATTTTTTGCTTGAAAATTAATTACTATTTATTTGATAAAGATATCGAATTCCACTAGTTGTGGTGAATATCTTATGGACGAAGCTTGATAAATGGTCCTCATTCCTCTATGATGAGGAAATTGATGTTAAAGGATAAACGATCTTTTGAAACAACATTTAACAACACAACCCACTGAAGTTAGAAAAAAATATGCTTAAGAAGATCTTGTTGAGATAAATTAACTTACTTTTATGTTTTTAAAATTTATGAACCACTATATTTTTTCGGACGTAAAAGAAAAACAGCCTCTATTTTTTTATTTGTCATGTGCCTTTAAAAACCTTGAGCCATCATACTCTTAGGCGACATAAATATAAGAGTTGTTCAAAAATCTTGCAACTCGAGTTGCACTTGAAAAAAGCACGAAAAAAGTTTGGCTAAAAAAAAACAGGGCTAAAAAACTTGTTTAAAACGAGCTGAGCTCGAGCCAGGGTTGGCTCGGCTCAAGCTCGGCTCATGGCTCGACTCATTGGCTCGGCTTGATTTTTATTATATACATATATATATAGGGGAATGTTAAAAAAACTCCTCACTTTGGAGAAAGCTAAGAAAACTCCTACTAACCAATCAATTTTTTAAAAAAAAAAATTCATGATTTTTTTATTATTAGCTTAGAAATGTTATAAACAAGAAATTTTTTTTAATAAAAATATCTAAATCACGAAGTTACGTATATGTAATCTATAAAGTTACATATATGTAATTTGAAAATGTAGTTTACTAGTTACATATATGTAATCAATGAGTTACATATACGTAATAACATTAATTACATATATTTTATTCTTTTTTTTCTTTCTGTTAACAAATCTAACCTTATAATAAAACAAAATATAAAATAAAAAACGAAAAACGAAATTGATTAATAACAATTGTGATTAGTTTTATAAGTTTTCTCAAATATGAAGGTTTTTTATGGAACCTCCTCCTATATATATATACATTGGCGAACCTTTGTAGAGACAAGGGGGGGCGACCGCCCCCCTGTTTTTCCGTCCGTAGTGTTAATTTTTTGGCCGAAATGCGATTTTTAGTTAAAAATAGGGGTTTCGTCCCCTGGCTTCAAAAAATTAACATGTATTCTGGGTTACAAAAATTTTCGCCCCCCCTCCCAAATCGACCAAGCTCCGCCACTGTATATATATATACAATCATATGTGCACATACATATTATATCACACACACAAACATATATATATCAATTAAACCCTTGTGGTTTAGATAACTAACGCTTTTGGACCCTAACCAATATATAGATTTTTAGCCAAAACTGTTATAATAGTTAAGTTTGAGGGACCAAAACTGATAGTTGTCTAAACCATAAGAGCTGAATTGATAGAAGATTTTATTTTTAACCAAAATATTTAAAACACTCAAAAAAATATATATATATAAGAGACAAAAAACATAATTTACTCTATTCCATATTATATTCTATAGAAAAAAACGAGACTACTCTTGATTTGAAAACGCCGGAATAAGAATAGTATTGCTTAAGCATCCAATAAGCCTATTTAAGATATGTGGTGTGGGTGTCAAAATAAAAATAAAAATAAAAATAAAAATAAAAATAGTAGGGTTTATTTTCACTCTTTCTTGTCCCCTAGACTAGAATAGATTGAAACATCCCCGAATTTTCAAAGTCTAAGTAACCGGCTCCAGCGCTGTCGTAGGACCCAGCCGCTATCAAGTCACTAAACCATAGCCATCCAACTCTCTCCAATAAGCTTCTTCCACGTAATCATTTACTCTAAATCTACCAATATCCTTTTGACACACAAATCCCAAGTTCCCATCTATCATGTCTCCATTTTAATAATTTTATTACCCTAATCTCAATTTTAAATCCAAAACAAACCACGTCTCTTACAAAAAATTACTAAAATAATCAAGTTTAATCATCTTTTTATTAAAATAGTCACTAAAATATAGCCATACGTTTAAGTTTTAGACGTCACTTTAGACGTCCGTTTTTCGTACTTTTGTATCCCAAAAAGAAATATACGAGCCCATATGTTGGCGGTTTTTTCGGGGTCTAAACGGGTGTCTTAAGACCCCCTTTTTTACCGGCGTCTTAAGAGGCCTTTAGACGCCCAATTTAGAGGCCCGTTCTGACGCTTTTTGGAGTTTTTAGCCTTCAAAGGGACGTCTTTAGACGCCGGTTCTGGATGGATGTAATCGTACCTGATTTGACGGCTTAAAGACGTCGCTTTGAAGTCTAAAGACTCCACAAAGATGTTAAAATTGGCGTCTAAATTAAGCGTTTAAAGGCGTCTTAAGATGCCGGTAAAAAAGGGCCTTAAAACACCCATTTAAATAAAAAGTTGACATGTGCCAAAAGTGGTATAAGAACATTACAAGTGGTAAAATATATCTTTTCTTATTTAGTATAGTAAAATAAGATAAGATTAGTTCATTACACATGTTCTTTTCTCGTGGTCACTAATCAACACCATTATTGCTTGACACTTTAGATCAACCCTTCAAGTCAACTGTTCATAAATCCTAGAGGTGTAAATGAGCAGAGTCGATCCCGAACTCGTTAAGGTTCGAGCTCGGCTCGTTTAGATAAATTAGGGCTTGAGCTCGGCTCGTTGAGATTTTATTTATTTATTTTATTTACTTTAATTACTAATTTAATTATATTTATAATTATATTTTCTAAATTTAACACAAAATATTTCATTTAAATATATTTATCTAAGTTTATATATATAAATAATTAATGTTTAAATAAACACTTAATATAATAAATAAAAATTATATAAACAAAAAACTGGTTAAGGCTCGCGAGCCGGCTTGAGCTCGATAACTAAACGAGCCACACTTTTGGGCTCGAGCTCGGGCTCGTTAAGGCTCAGCTCGTTCGAGTTTTTTACCGATCCGATTTCGAGTATTTCACGAGCTGTCTTAATTCGTTTACACCCTTAAATTAACTCCAAATTGAAAATGTATTGTGTTGCTATTCTTCAACAATTTTAAACTTGTTAAATTACGTCTTTGTCAAACTTTTGACCTTCATGTTTAAAAAAAATGAAATTACGATTTGACTTTTGTGGTTAAAGTGTTTTAACCTATTCAACTAAAAAATTAATCTTTTAACAACAAACCCCTTTCACTTAATGAATTAACGGTTATACCCCAGTGATTTAAGTCAATTATTTTTATAATACTATTTAACGTTTTTAGTTATACGTGCATTTCAAAACCGTTAATTGTTTAAACGACTAGGGTTTTGTTTTTATAAAAGATTTTGTTTAAGTTGAATATCTTCTACTAATAAAAGAATAGTTAGCATGAACACTTGTCATCTCCCAATAAAATCTAAATTTTTTTCCCGTCTCTCTTTCCTATTAAATACTAATTATCTTTTATATTAAGTTAATAATAAATCATTTTAACTAATTAAATTATACAATTAAATATAAAAAAATGTAGATTTTTTTTATCATAAAAATTAAATAAAACTTAATAAATCATAAGAAAATTTAAATTATATAATATCTTAAAATATAATTTTATAATTCTTAATCCTTATTTATAATGTGTTATTTTTATACATTCAATTATTATTATTTTATAAAAAATTAATAATATCAAAATTACAAATTTTATAAAAATTTATTGCTTATTACATTTATATTTATTAAATCCATGTAATATTTATACTATTTAAACTACACGAGCAAAATCTTTAAAAAACCAAACGATTATTAAGCAGGCTAATAGTATTTTTTTTTTTGAACGACATTTGATCTAAACGTGTAAATCACTGATTTTCAAACAATGTCACCAAGGTATAGTTACAATGACCGTCGTTGAGACCCCATCACCACCCCAGAAGGAAAACACACCTGAAAACCTCCTGACCTCTCAACGACACCTATTATTAAGCAGGCTACTAGTTAATTCCTGATCGATCGATGATCAATTAGCGTTTGAGAACATTAAGTAGACAAACAAGTGGACATGGTGGTGGTGGGGATGAGAACGGGCGGCATTAAAAAGTAAACTCTTCGTCTTCTCGTTCATAAATTGAGTCACAAACAATAACAAATCGCTTACCTTTCTTGATTCATTTTATCACCAGATGAACTCATACAAATAAAGAATGAATCTGAGATAAGAATTGTGGTTATCTGTGTTTCGATCAACAAGCATCGATTCGATCTCCTTTTGTGCATTTCATGTCTGTAATATTCATCTTCTTGCTGCAAATTGGTGAGGAGAAAAGAGGGTTTGGTTGAGAACTGACAGAAGAGAGTGAGCACACGCAGGCATTTGTATAGAGAGACTATACTCTTGTTTGAATTATGCGTGTGCTCACTTCTCTTGCTGTCAGCCCTTGATCTTTCTTTCTCCTTCTTTGTTTGAATCTTACGTGTGTTGATCTTGTTTGTGTTCTTTTATATGTACATATTTGTTCCTGAGTTTTGATTTATGTGCCTGTGTGGTAACATATCATGTGGGTATGTGTATTTTATGTATATTTTCATGAAAAACTGTTGAAAACACTTGGCTACTTGTGTAGTTGTGTATATCTATCAATTCAGACATTACCACTACACCACTGTTGCAATAAAAAAAGCTGCAGCTTTCAGATGACCAGTTGCACCTCACCTTTATCTCAAAATCTTATCTTCCTTTCCTTTATAAGTTTAAACAGAACGAAAACAGAAAATAGAGGATGAAGAACAGAAGAAAATGGACATTAATTAGGGATGCTTTAAATATTAGTTATATACAGATTGCATCACCTGTAGCTTCTTTTCCTATTGCAAGATCTGTCCTATTTATGAGTTTTGATTGTTTTTTTTCACTCTTTATTATATTATAATAATATATATTCAATTTTGGAGTTCCAAAAATCTGTACTTTGTATATGTAGAGGACTAAATGGGATTCTCCTGAAATCATTAACAAGGTACTTCTTCTATCATTTCATACAACTTTTAAGTAAGACCATGTGTAATAGAACGTGAGCAACCCACCTTACTATATAGGGGCAGTGTGACGAAGGTGTTGTTGACATGGTGTGCCCGGATATGACCGAACAACAGGTATCTTCCAACAGGGTGATGGAGTGAATACGATAATTGTTAAACATGTGTATGTAAAGAATAATTTATGAAAATAATTATTTATATGTTTTCCTTGTGAAGTGAAGGGTAGTGATTCTTACACATCCTCCAACTGTTTTTTTCTAAGGTACACTTTAGTTGTTTCTATCTTCTCTTATCCCCAAAAGACCAAAACGATTTCAAATTTCAATTTTTAGGGTTTTCTTGTGCCATCTCTCATACTTTCATCTAGTTTCTTCTAATTTACCGATAATCTCTTCTTATATATTCTCATTTTAATCTTCTGGGTCTGCTTTATCTCAAATCTATCTGTTTTTTGCTGTCAAGAAAAAGCAAGTGAACTATTGTTTAAGCATAATGTGTCTGTGATCAGGGTTTTGTTGTATAAAGCATCTTTCTTTTAAAGGGACACACGTACACTTAAGACAGATAAGTTAGGATGGTGTGTGATATTTTATATATAAATTTTGGGTTTTATTTGCTATATAAATCTTTGGGATGGAAGGAAGATTGTGAATAGTTTCCATGGAAGATGCATGCAAACAAAAATACTGCAGTTTTTGCTTTCCATACTTCTCAGAAATGCCTCAAATTAAAGAGAGAATTTCAGGTAAAAGGTATTTATATTATTTTTTGATTAGTTTATTTGGGGGCTATGAAAGCTGTTCAACTTAAATCCTTGGAGTATTAATAAGTTCTTGTATTAAAATTACATTTAAAAATATGAATGTGAGCTAAAATTTCATTCATTATATATTTCAGTTTGGTGTTTGGGGATAAGTTTGCAGTTTCTTTAAGAGAGAGCATGACATTCCAGCTTTGGAATTTTATGAGGTTAGTAATTCTCTTCAAGCACAACTTTGTATTTAATTATGCTGATAACTGTCTGCAATGTTTCATATAATTTTACAATTTGAAGACTAGACTATAATGGGTTGTGTGGTGACCAATTTGATGGCATTAATGCATATAGTTGGTTTCAATTTAAGATAGTAAAATCAATTTTTTGTTGTAATTTTAATACAGTCACTTAACACATGCATCCTATTTTTGTTATAGTAACTTGTTTAGGAGGAGGTTTGCTAGTTCCTAGCTTAATCATACTTTATTATGTATATAATCAAGTTAACACAAAGATAGGTTACATGATTTTTAGAGGGCTTCTCAATATTTTATTTGGGAGTTATTTTTATATTGGCGAAACAATTAATTTCATTGACATATTAGCAAACTGATGTGGTTTTGAATTAAACGGATACATAGATCCTAGTTTTATTTAGGTTAAATTCTTAGTTTATGTGGTAGTTGATGGTTGTTTTTGTCTTCCAATTCTTGCTCCTAGGTTGAAAAGTGAGTACTCATAGTGCAGTTTGGAGATGACAATCAATTAACCTGGGTTTTGTAAGTGGTATTGTTGACTTCTGATTAGTCGACTTACGATCGTTACAATTAAAAACTTCATTAAGCAATTCAATAATTGGTTTTTCTCTATGAATATATTGTTCAAGGCACTACTCTTTTGTCTTGTTTAAAATACCAAGTACCACTGGGAGCGATAGAGTTAAGAAATTAAGAGTCTACTTCATGGTTTTGGGCTAATACTTTGAAGCAACAACGAACATGTGGAACTTCCGTGGTAAATTAATGCAAATTAAAACTAAAGTACAACATATAAAGTCTGTTTCACATTTATAATTAAATATATAGAAAGATATATAAAGTATTGTTAGGAAATAATAAAACTTTCTGCTTATAGACATGTGAAAATAATAACATGGAGAAGGTTAAAATTTTATGTGTCAATCTTGGATTCTATGATGTAAACAGTTTAGAAGATATTATTTTTCGCGTTTCTTTCCAACTAGATTCATACCCACTAGGCCACTCCTAATCACACACCCCACCCTACCCCACCAACATTCGTGTGTAATACAAGGGTGTACTCGGTGTTTGACTCAGCTCCTGTTTTACGCAAGGTCTGAGTGTGGGCCGGAAGAACGTTAGTAGTTGCTCTAAGGCCCACCCTCCAAGATTCACGTAATATAACACTCTTAAAGGAGAATCTTTAATAATAGATAAGGAGTGGCTAAGTGGCTTTATATGGAATGACAAACGTGACTGGTTTCTGATTGGTAAACCTTAGTCAATGAATGTAATGGAAGGAAACTGTCCCCTTTGTGTGGCCATTTATGCTTTAGTAAAAATATCTTCTTTCTGGATTTAAAATATAGATATTTAGTTCCATAGGTTTAGTATAATTCAAATTTCTTGATAGATCATGGTTACTATGTTAATTTTCTCGAGATCTAGATATTTTCTTCATAATGTGAATTAATCAGTAATTTTATGATTGGTGCAAGTTCAATAAAATCCAGCTAGTACTGTACATATACAAAACATATAGATACCATTTTGACATTGAATTTAAACAGGTTATACAAAAAATTACCTGTTGAAATCCTTGTCTGTGTTTTGCTCTAATCATAGATCTTGATATTTTCCTTGTTCTTATTTTGCTCTAATCGAATTGCTCAGAGTTCTTATATAAACTTTTTTTGGAGCCAAATATTGTAGTTAGCTTATACCACTTGACCCAAGTGAGATCAAGTAAAATAGTAACTTATTTGAATATTTAAGATGCAATTTATTTAGTTATGTATAAATATGAATATGAAAATTTTGGTGATGAATCGTCTAAAAAAAACTTTGAACCTAACCACTAGCTAGCTATTGTTTGAAGAAATGATAAATCAAACCCGCAGTCAAGTAGGTTGGGTAAAACCCAAGCTGAACGATATTGGGGTATGTTTCATGGTTTTTCTGCTCTAAAATCTCTAATTCATGTATTTTATAATATTAGATTAAAAATATTTCATTTGTAAAACTTTGTTCACACTTTATTTAATGGTGAAACACCAAAATCAAGAGGCATGGTGCCAAGGGCAAATGATATGACAGAGAACTTGTTTAATCATGCTAGGGTAAGTAGTTCTTTTGTTTTAGTTGAACAATTGGATTAGTTGATCCAAGTTTTTCATACTTGCAAGATACAAAGGAGTTACTGAATATGAATGCAAGAACGAAGAATGTGTTGCGTGCCAAATATATATAAACACACGTCCGTGAGTGGTTCGATTTCTCAGGATTAGTAATAAGTGCAAACCGTCGACCAAACCGAATCAGTCATCTATTTGAAAACACATGCCAACAATACCGTTAAGTTGTAAAACTTGTCAAACTGACTAAATTTCTTTGGTTCGATACGGTACGGTTTGGATGGTTTATAAAACCACTAGTTGATACAATCATTTGGGATTATAAACATGTTTTGTATCCATGCTGAGAATTTTGACGGATACACCATCTGATAGTTTTCAACCAACTTGATTTTGATGTACTTAAATCTCAAGGCGGCGTGCTAGCCTGGTTAAGATTCATTGTCCAGTAAAATTTTTTTCGTATTATTAGTAGACTTAGTAAGGCCATGTGCAGCACCTAGCTAGCTACTTTATCATAATCTGTCATAATCTTTATATTTGGCCTCCGGTTTGAACATGCTAATTACTTGAATTTCACTCTTAGGTTTTAGTTCCTCTTTCATGTAAAATAAAATTTTGTTTGTGGTTACTTTATTCTTTGCTTTGCTCCTGCTTTTTTAAATAAGATATCGGGCCATCAGGCACATATCTCCTAACCATCTTCAAAGGAAATATTTTTGATTTTGCAAAAATACCCGTTATAGGTTCAATAGAAAAACACTTGTTGGGCATATTCTCTCAAGTCTCATCTATGTTATGGCTTTTGTGATCGACAATAAAAACTTAAATTCTACAATGAAAATTTTGATGAACAAGAAGCACTTTAATAGCACTCATAAAGTTAGGGATATAATGTGCTTATGATTGCTTGTTATGGTGGACCTCAGCTTTTGGTGTGTTGGTGCTATTATAATTAATGATTCTGTTATTGTTTCTTGTAAATATATACATCCAGTCCAATAGCAACCAAGATGCAGTTAGGTTTAGTTTTTGCATCAGATTTTACTCATCCAGTTTGATTTTTATCTTGGTATGTAGCATAATTTATGGTTAAGTTCTTGCTTGTTGTGCTTTACTAATTTCATCAGTTGATTTCTTATTCCCATTTTGGAGTAATGAAGCTGAATGGATGCATGTGTATAAAGAAATGTAGCTGATCAAAGTGAAAGTACCACCACATTTTGGAAATACTAAAGGTGAATATTATAAAGGTCCACCAGATTACAACCATTCTAAAATAATGGAGGTGGTTATGCCACACATGAATCCAACTTTTTTGCCTGGACCTGAGAATGCAGAAAAGCTATTTAGGAACTTTGGGGTTAGTACAATTAAGTAATTACAATTAATGTAAATAAACCTATGTAGATGCAGTTACTGGTATTAAATTATTTGTTAGGGATTGTAAGTATTATATATATGCAAGATATTGGCCAGGGATCACCTTATCTAGGTTGAAAATTTATGCACCCTTGTTTGTAGATGATCATCTAGATGGAGTTTGTAGGGCTAGATTAGGGGTCACACACATAATGGATAAGAAATTAAGAGAGCTTGCCTTAAAACGACTGATTAAGTTGTTGTTTTGTGACCTTAAGGTCATGTGTTCATGTTGTGTGAAACAACCTCTTGCACAAATATTTATGGTAAGGCTACATACCTTAGAATGCGATTTATAAATTTGCATGGTTTTGAACTTTGATTATGTTTGGTATTCGCTCACATAGGTAGCACTTTAAGAAGATAACAAATGGGGGATTTAGAAATTAGTCTTACAAGTTTTTAGGGAAGAGATATAAAAATGAGATTGAAAGGGATGACATACACCAAAATATCAAGAGGATTGATAGCTATTTGCTGGGATGTGAATGTAAGGAATATTGAGAGTACGTACTACTGAGATCTTTTGATCATCAAGTGTACAATATATATAGCCTATTAAGATTTAATTAATGGTTTGATTGTGAACTGAAAGTTCGTGATCATTTCTTAGTTAGGAAAAAGATTTAATTAATGGTTTGAGAGTTTTTAGTTATTCGCCGTTCAAAAAAATAAAATAAAACAAGAGTTTTTAATCGTTCATAACATGGATTAACATATGAGACAAGGCAACTGTAAGATATATATGTAACACTGAAGCTATCCAAAAAACCTTACTTCTTGTACAGCTCTTAATTAGAACATGCACTCTGAATGTATTTACTAAATATACATTTTTTTAACGGCATTTGCTGAACATACATGGTAGCAACACTTGCAACTAGACACATTGTTTTTGCATTTGATTTATTGACTGAAATAGTTTACAAAAATCTCGGAAGTATTTCCTTGCTTGTTCTTTCCGTTTAATTAATCTTGACATTCACTTGTTAGAAACTTGATTTACTTACAATTTTAGGTGTAAGGTTTGTCTTTATCATTCCCTCTAGACTCTACTGTTTTGTGGGATTATACTGGGTAATTAAATTTGTTTGTTTGTTTATTTTGCAACTTTTAGTCACAAAAACAAACATGAACCTGTCTTTATTTGCGGTAGCTTCAACCAAACAATCGTGACAACAAAGAAATTTGTTATGGGATGAGGTGAAGCTAGGTGTGTGTTTTCGTGTGGAGATTGATGCAAAGACATCTTTCTATTAGAGAGCTGCTTGGAAACATTGGTAACTAGTTTTATACCCGTCCGGTGGACGGATACTTCGATATAATCTAAACAATTTCCTAAAATTTCATTCTAACAAAAAACAATAATTATTTAATTAATTAATGTACAAATTGTAAGGTAGACAATTCGGTTATAAAGAACAAATGAAAAACACATGGCAGTGGAACGCCAAACATAAAACATGTTACAAGCACATAACATATTTCAAATGATCTCTATCACTGTTAACAATTTTACATAAAAGAAAGAATAATTTGAGCTACAAACTTGAACGGTTATCCATGTTCTTCAACTTTGGTCTTGCAACAAAAGACATGGAAATAGCAGTCGTGTCAGCGTTATCATTCCCATGCGTACTATAGACTGAAGCATCATGATGATCTTTCGCGACTATTAGACAGGTTTGTAAACATCATTGATATGATAAGAAAATGTAATAATAAAAATTTTAAAAATGTTATATATTTAATAACTATACTATATAATTAAAAAGCAACCAAAAGGAATAGTAATTTTTTGGATTTTTCTTTGACTATTAACATATAATATAATATAATAGAATAGAATAGAATATAATATAATATATTGAAAATAGTGTGTGTACATATATTAATTAATTTAAATAGTAACTATTATATATGCAGTGAAAAGAAGCGTAGCCTTTTATAGGTTTCGGTAGTGTTCAGATAAGGTAACAATGATTTATTTGTTTTCATATTATACTATATAATTAAAAAGCAAACAAAAGGAATAGTAATTTTTTTGTTTTTTCTTTGACTATTAATATATATATAATATTGAAAATAGTGTGTGTACATATATTAATATAAATAGTAACTATTATATATACAGTGAAAAGAAAAGTAGTCTTTTATAGGTTTCGGTGGTGTTCAGAAAAAGGTAACGATGATTTATTTGTTTTCATAGAAAATCGGTGTTTGCTTAAAAATTTGCATGTTTTTTAATTCAACCAACTGGTTGATGGATAGAAGGATTTTGTGAATAATTTTTTCTATTATTTTCGTAACGTATTTGTATGAGTTTTGTAAGATTTTATGTTTTTATGAGAAACTTGCATAGTGTTCGTAATGAGAGATTTGATTTTGTTATGTAATTTGTGCTTTTGCAAATAATATATAATATCCGTTTTCATGAGTGTACTATGATAAGCCGCCGCAGCACGCGGCGAGAACAACCCTAGTTACCAATGATTTAAAAAAGATTGTATTGTATATAATATAATGATACTATATAATAAAATATGACGATAAAATAGAAAGAAAAATGGATTCCAGATGGTTCTTCAAGTCCACGTTGTCTGCTTCTTCTCTCAAAGTTCTCTTGATATGCCCAGTTCCTTCTTAATGATGATATCTCGTTCCAGATCTAATTTCTGGTTAGGATTTTCTTATAAATTATCGTTCCATTTATGGTTAGGGTTTTGTTGGTTCTTCAGGATGTGTTTTCCCCCCATCTTATTCACATCTTTGCTTCTGTCGGCACAAAATAGTCTGTCTAGATCCATCTTTACGATGAGATCTTGTTCCAGATCTAATTTCTGATTAGGGCATTTTTATATTAGACTGTTATGCATGGTGTGTTTTCCTCAATCATCATTCAGAAGATGAATCATAAAGAAGATTGAAGCGGTAAACCTTTAAACCGTGTACTTGATGTTTAATTTTTTGTTTATTTTTGACTTGCAGATTGATTTCGTTTAATATTTAGAGTTAGAGTTGTATATATATGAGAATATGATGATATATGTCTTTGCGATTCATATATTTTGTGTATTTCATACTAATGTTCAATATATATATATTTTTTGTCAAAAGGGTTAGAAACCCTGATTTTTTTTTTCCTGTTTATCCTAGGATCTGATGGTGTTTTATATTTAGCCTTTTCAATTTGTGAATATCTTCTCTTGAACTGAATTGGTGAACAAACATGACGCCCAAAGCTAGCAAGGGGAAACCAGATAAGGCTTTGGGTTTGAAGAAGAAAGGGAAAAGTATGTGATGCTTATGTTTGTTTCTGTTTTCTATTTTTTAGGTTTCGGTTCTTGACATTAACTTCAGATGAGTTTGGACATGATTATTTACAACTTGCATTTAAACAGATTTTTGAATTCAGAAACAATGAGAAATGGGTTAGCCTTCATAGCGTAGCCTTCCCAATTTGTATCTCCTATTGACAACATGACTTACAAGGTTAGATCCTTTTATGCTAATCTGTTGAAGGTATTAGTACTTAAAGTCTTGTGAGAATTTTAAATTTTTAACTATCACTGTTTATTGGTCAAAATCTTGATACTTTAAATTTTATGTTTCAATTTAGCGTTGTTTTAAAGGAATAATGATAATCATGCAAAATCATTATATTTTGAAGGTTCTTGTATTGTAAAACAATTTCAGTTTATCTTCAATTGTGCAACTATACAGGTGTTGATATAAATATATTATCGGGTATTTTTGTTTCTATGAATTGTTGAGGAACATGACAAAGAGCTTCTTGAATTTGCTGATGAGGTAACTTAAATAAGTTTGGTGTGTTTTTTTTTATTGTGAATCTGTTTATTTTAGTAACTGTTTTATATACTTGCTATACATAGGAAGATGTGATTGGCATGGATGATACATCCATCATGTTTTAATTCTTGTGTGTGTTGATTAAAGATTGTATTTTTAGGTGTTACAAGTTGTATTTTTATCCAATACTAAAATTGTATTCATTTATAGTACATTAAAGATAGTTTTGTATATTATGACATAAACCACATGACAATCGCAAGGTACAACCATTACATGGTTTTAGCAAAAAGGATTAAAATCTAACGTTTATTTGTGTTTATATGAAACTTATATAATATATATTTATAGTCCTAACATATTTATATGTTGTACATGCGATTTCTATGGCTCAAGAAAAGACCAAATCTTCAATATAAGGTTTATCTCTTTTCTTTTATAATTTTGATTATTGAATTTGATTTTATTTGTAGATGTTTGTGTATGCTATTACTGGTTAAACTTGAGAAGATAAAAGAGTGTATGGTTGGCTTAAGAGAAGAGCCTGACACACCCTTTGATCATCTCAAGTTGTATTTTGATCTAATACTAAACTTTTGGCCAACAACACGCCATTTGATCTTCTCAAGTTGTATTTTGATCTTCTAAAGTCATTTGATCTTCTCAAGTTGTATTTTGATCTAATACTAAACTTTAGAAGATCAAAGGGTGTTTTGTTGGCTAAAAGTATATCGGAAGCAAAGGATAAACCTTTCCTTGGAAAAAATAAATTTAGTTTACAACTAAGCTGCCAATTGAAGACTTTAAAATTTTTTGAATACATATTTTGTAAACCCTACCGCAATGGTTTTATATGTTCAAGTTTATTGTTTAAAAACGATTTACAGGATTATTTTATTAAAAGCAGTAAATTTGACTTCCTGGTCCTTAATTAAATTAAAGTTACAAAAATCAATATGGTGTACTTAATGTTCTAATAAAAATTTAATATAAATCTCATATTCTTCTAACAAATTACAATAATTTATTTAAGATGTATAACTAATTGCTAAAAATCATATTCATACGAGTAATAAATTTTGAATACATAAATAAGTACAAAATTTTTACATAAATTGCTTAAACATTTAAATTAAATAGAAGTTGCATACCTTCTATGCATCTGACTTCAGCTTATTATCACATAATATGTGAGTGAGCCTTGTAAAGGTTACATGTAAACAAAAATAGATGAATGACAAAATTAAACATTGGAACCTTTATGTTGGTAAGAAATAACAAATATGAACATTTAACTATCTTAATTACGCTAAACAACCTTTAAGTATATAAGTTGTTTCAACTTTCAACCTTGACATTAACCCCGGTTAGATTTACCAGTTAAATCTAGTCATGTGCAAAAAATGTGATGGGTATTCTAGGTATTTTGATCTTTTGTTATTTTTAAATATAAAAGTCACTATTCACGTATTATCGTATCTTATTCAATAATTTACTATAAATTGGGGTGTTTGAAAATTAGGGCTAAAACCCACCCAGAAGTTCACGTGGTTCCTCCCTCTTCGGTTAGTGTTCACCCAGAGGTTCACGTGGTTCCTCCATCTTCAGTTAGTGTTCAAAACCTAGTGTTGAAGTTGGATAAGATTTATCATTGTTAATACTACCATTGTTACATAATGATAAAAAGAAAAATGATAAATCCTATCCAACTACAACCTTAAGTTTCGAACACTAACTGAAGATGGATGAACCACGTGAACTTCTGGGTGAACACTAATCGAAGAGGGAGGAACCACGTGAACTTCTGGGTGGGTTTAGCCCTAATTTTCGAACACCCCAATTTGGAGTAAATAATTGAATAAGATACGATAATACGTGAACAGTGGGTTTTATAGTTAAAAATAACAAAAGATCAAAATACCTAGAATACCCATCACATGTTTTGCACATGACTAGATTTAACTGGTAAATCTAACCGAGGTTAATGTAAAGGTTAAAAGTTGAAACACATTAAATACTTAAATGTTGTTTAGCGTAATTAAGATAGTTAAAGGTTCATATTTGTTATTTCTTACAAACATAAAGGTTCAAATGTGTAATTTTGTCTAGATGAATTGAAATGCATTTCATTTAAAAGTTTGTAGTACAAACATAATCATTTCAATTTAACAGTGTCGTGTTTTCATTATTTACTTTGGGGTTATTCTCCATCTCAAATAATAATATAAAGAATTTAAAAAAGAAGAATGAAAAGACGTAAAAAAAATGAATCAGAAATCCTTCCCACTATCAAACTTCGAATATTTGAAATCTTGGAAAAATGTGCATCCGTATTTAACGTGTTAACACAAAAATAAAAACCAGACAAACAGAAAATTCAGACAAGACTACAAGAGTGTGGTATAAATAGGGTTTTCAAATATTGTTTTTCCATGTTTTTAGGATGTAATAATCCATCACTTTTAAATTTTACCGCTTGATTTTTTTTTTTAAAAAAATTTGAATATATAGTTATTGGTGTAGCTGTCAAGCGCTCCCATTAACTGCCTGATACACGTCTGTTTTTTTATTGGATGCCTAAACGATAGTCTTTTGAAGGTTTATGTTTTATTTTTGCATTTTGTTATACGTTTGAGTAATTAACTGTTATGTATTTTAAATTTTATGTTTTGTTTTTAAATTTTATGTTTTGTATTATCATTAAAATAACTTGCAACTGTTGGTGTAATTTTATGTTTTATTTTTGCAGGTTTGCAACAGGTGATAACATGCTACATTATTATTTTATTTATACAAATTTTTTTGTATTACAATAATTTGTTTCTTTTGCAAGTTATCGGTTTGAATCCTTTTTTTTACATATTATTTTTATGTGTATTAAGTTGTTTAAGACGCGTATTCTAATATTGGAAATTTAGTGGGACATGTGTCCTACTTGTCGTATAATTAGATATATAATGGGACAGCTGTCATAATAATGAGACAGCTCGTGATAATTAGTTTTTGGTAACTGATAATAACTCCAGGTTATAACCGCCGATAAAATTGATTTTAAAGGGCTGAGATTAAATCTCAGCCAATTTACACGGCCAGATTTCATTCTCAATGTAGTTTCAAACACCGCTGTCTATGTATTAATAATTTGGTACATATATTCCACTTTTTACGCAAGCTATGATGATGCGTGGAGACCATTAATCATTGTTAATTATGGTGCATGGACTTAGATGATCAGATCTATTAGATGTGATGTCTCGGTAATATGATAAAATAACTTGATGCTTATACTAGGAAAGTTTATTTGTAGAATGATGGTATTTGAAAATCTTTAGCAAGTTGTCTATCATGATACTTAGTTATGAGGTACCATTCATTTTCTCAAACAGCTGAAACATGTTAAGAAGGAGGTGCACTAACCGGTTAACCAAACCACTTAGTTCGTTTTTTGGTTTAAAGCCATACTGGTAATAACCAAACCATTAAGTTGTCAACCATTTGAATACCAATATATAACAAGTTCGTTTTTTTTGTTCTAGGGGCCTAAAAACCAATATTTTGAAAACCGTACTCTCCGGTCGGACAGGTATTTAGTATAAAGGGCGGCCTGGTTATATGCTTGAAACTCTTTTTGAAGGAACCGGGCGGTCGAACCGGGCGGTCGAACCGGTTTTTCTAATATATGTTATATTTTTATATTATATATATAATCTATTATATTATATATATATATATTTATATAATACTTATGATGTCATCCGGATTTTTAAATCCGGTCCGATTGCTGATCAATAAATTAAAGAGATCGGCTTGACGCCCGGTCTGTTTTTAAAAACATTGCTAAAAACATAACTAGTAAAACTAATTTGGTAATTAATCAAAGTAGTTGACCGAAAATATAAAATTAAAAGTCCTTAATAAGTTTGTTTAGTTTGTTAATTTTTCAATGTAATATAAAGTAAATAGCAACATGTTAAATATGATTCAAAACATAAGTAAATATATTTATAAATGAATATATGCAGTTTTTCAACTTTTGTGTTATAAACACTTTGTTTTTTTAAACAAACTATTTAAAAAACCGTGTTTGAAGAAATTTCATTTCTTCTATAAGTAACTTTTTAGAAAAAAAAAAGTCGTATTTTAGAAAAAAAAATTGGTTTTTTTAGAAGTCTGGTATTTAAAAAAATTTCTCATTATGAAAAAGATATACATAACATAATTAATTTTATTTATCATTATTTAATAAGAAAGATTTACTTTTGATATATATTTTTTTGAACGGCGAAGGTCTCAATCGTGTGAACTCACTGTTTCCAGACCATGTCACCAAGGTCTAGTTATCAGGACCTCCAATGAGCCACCACAACCACTTCAGAAGGAAACCCCACTGGAAAAATCTCCTGACCCCCCTAGACCCTTTTTCGCTGCGAAAGGGATTTGAATATAAAACCTCCCATTTGCATTTGATATATAAGAGGGATGTGATAAATAAGTATGTAGATGAATCATAAATGTGATATGTGGCAATTTTATTTATTTTTACCACTATAAAGATTTTTTAAATTAATTGATGTGAAAATAAGAAAAATGTATTGTGAAGATTCAGAAATCATAAAAGATGAAGATTATTTGCTTTTTTATTTTATTTTATTTTTTGCTCTGTAAATAATAAGATTATTAAGAAAAAAATCAAAATGAAATTTCAAATATTATAGAGTTAATTGAGCATTATCCTTATCAAAATAAAAAATAGGGTGTTGTTATTCTCACACCCACATTTTTTAAAAATACACCCCTGAGACGGCCCGTAATGGCCAGTACGGCCCGTCTCAGGCCTCGGTCAAACATTCGCTCCTGACAACCTGTGCCAATGATTGGGAGCAAGACGGGCCGTACTGGCCAGGAGTTTATGTTAATGATTGTATATTATCGCTATACATTTAAGGTATTTATTATTGTTTTTATATGTCAGGAGTTTATGTCTGAGGAAGCGCTGGTAGGGTGGGTGAAAAGTAGAGCAGTAGACAATGGTTACATTGTAGTCAAAAGAAGAACGAAGAAATCAAAGACAACAGGCAGTGTAATCAAAGTCTGGCTCATGTGTGACCGTGGTGGCGAGCACAATAGCATTGCAATCCTTAGACGGTCAGGTAGCAAGAAAATCGGTTGTCCGTTTCAACTGATAGGGTTATACAACGAAGTTCGTGAATCCTGGAAATTACATGTCATTAACGACGATCACAATCACGAACCTGCTCAGAATCTAGAGGGTCATCCATATGTTAGAAGATTCACTCTGGAGGAAGAAGATCTGGTTGAGAATCTAACCGAGCGACACATGGATCCTCGTAACATACTTTCGAGCATAAAGAAACATAACCCTGCAAATGTATCCGTCCCTAGGGATGTATACAATTTACAGCAGAAGCTAAAAAACAAGAAGAAATTCGGTGATACTCCGATGCAGGTCCTGGAAAACGTGCTTCACAGTCAGCGGTACGTTTACTATACCCGGGAGGATCCTGAAACAAACGTTGTGGAAGACATTTTCTTCTGTCATCCAAAATCGTATTGTTGGTGGCGTGCATTTCCGCACGTACTGATGATGGACGCGACGTACAAAACGAACCAGTACAGGCTTCTATTTATTCAAATTGTTGGAGTGACTTCCACACACCAGACGTTTAGTATTGCTCACGCGTTCGTAAGCAAAGAGCGTGAGGAGAACTACGTCTGGGTCTTGGAAATGGCTAAGAGTATGTTGAATAAGTGTATGGAGCCACGTGTGATCATAACAGATCGAGATCTTGCTGTTATGAATGCGTGCCGTAAAGTGTTTCTAGAAGCTGCAAAATATCTCTGTAGATGGCACATAGACGAAAATATTGCCAAACACTGCAAGGCAAGCTTTTCGGATGCAGACTGGTAGAAATTCAAAGGTCGATGGGCGAATTTGTGTAACTCTCCGACAACAGAGTTATACGAATACAACTACAACCGTCTGTACGAAAGACTTATCAAAGACGACAAAAAAAAGTAAGCAACATATACCATCATTATGTTGAATCATATCATCATTGGTTTTTTGTTTCATTTCAGGGATTCTGGAGTATCTGACGCACACCTGGTTAAACAGCTACAGAGATATGTTTGTAACAGCATGGACCAATAGAACGCGCAACTTTGGTCAACGTACAACAAACCGGGTGGAAAGTCAGCACTCGAACCTAAAACGATTCCTCAGATCACCAAACAGCACGCTTGCCTCGCTTGTCGGTTTCGTAAATGAAATCGTGCAAGCACAGGAGGTAAAAATGAAACATGATTTTGAAACAAGCTTGATTAAAACTATGGGTCATCATAAACTACCAATATTTGATAACCTTCGAGGAAAGGTGTCACATAAAGCTCTTGATTTGTTGGTCGAGGAAAAAGACAAAATAATAGTCATGCGTGACAAAAATATGACGTGTGGCCACCAGCTTTGGACGAGTTGTGGGTTGCCGTGCGCTTGTAATATATCAAAATATTACAACACAGGTTCGTAATATTAAATGTAAATATTAGATGTTTCGCACGTACTTAGTTTTATATTAACTCTAATGATAAATTATGCAGATAACAAGATACCGCTCTCAGATATAGATATTTTTTGGACAAAACTTAACGCAGCTAACCCAACACTGTTAGAAGAATAAGAAATAGATGTTTTAGGACAAATGGGTTTGGTTACAGAAGAAATAAATTCCAAACCTCCTGAAATTAAAAAAAGTCTAATAAAGAAGGTCTTGGCGCAGGTATTTCCAAACAAAAGCAACAAAAAGGCGCCTTCAGTTCAAAAAGATACACGTGGTCGTCCAACTTTAAAGGCACAGAAACAAAAAGAGCAAGAGCAAGACGTTGTTAAAGATAATTTAGCGTCCCAAGAAAGTACATTTGAACCTTCGAGGCATAGTTCGTTTACAGGTGTGACCGAGAAAAGTCAGAAACCCGTGTTTCGGCGCAGCCGTTCCACATCGGTATCAAAAGCAATGCCATCATCGGACTCGCTAAGTCAAAACGAATTCCGTTTTCCACGTAACATGAAACCAGAAGGATTAAACAATGTTTATCGCTTCGGTCATCACATCCTTCCTCTACTTCAACCTTACGTGATAAACATACAAGATGTCCACTCGGCACCAATGTTGACTGGAGGTCATAACGAGTGTAATTTTGATGGGAATGCGGGTTCAGCGATGACCTGCGGAGGCAAACGGAAACAGTCTAGTTTCGGTAAGATGAACTGACACACTCCACGGATCGTAGTATCCAACAACAGAATTTAACATACCCAGTATATATCTGTTTACTATTTGTGTCTGTCTAAACCTGTGAACTCACCAACTTTTTAGTTGACACTTTTCGCATGTATTCTCAGGTAACTGATGGAGCACAAGCAAGGACACGCACAAGGACACTCTAAGGAGTCTGGCTTTCATATAGACTAATGTCTTAGGCGTTGTGTGCATTGGATGTGTTTTCAAACAATTTAAACTTTGTAGTGTCTGTTAAACAGTTTACTTTCCGCTGCAACTTGCTTATTTTATTAAACCATTTTCGCTGCTTATGCATTAATTATTCCGCTGCTTTAGTTGAAAACTTGTTTGTCTTGCAAAACTGTGTGATTGTACAACTCATATAGAGTCGTTCTATATGACCATGAGTTGTGATCCTGGCCACGTCACACCCACGTGGACTGACACCACGAGTGGGAATTTGGGGGTGTGACAGATTGGTATCAGAGCCCTGGTTATAGGGAACTAGGTTTGCATCTAGTGAACTTAGACTATAACCACTGCTCTACGCTAGACACTACACTAGAACTTGCACACTGATGTTGTTAATACATTTATTGAACTGTTCTTTACTAACGCGAAACTTACAGGATGGCAGATAACAACTGAGATGCTAACAGGAACCCGGGCAAACGCCCAGCGAGTGACGACCAAACCGAGGACAGTCGACGTAGGATCGACGACATTGTAGCTCAAGTGGACGCCGAGATGGCAAGGCTAGCACAGAAGTTGGCTCGGGATCGGTACTGGGGATGGTTACCTAACATCATACAGGATTGGGTATTGGGGGAGCGAGTACCTCCATTGCGACATAAGGGCGATACCACTGAAGGTCCACGACTACCGGCACTCGGGGTGCCGATAGAGAGAGCTTTTGCGGCCCACGTTTCCGTTACGCGGCGAGAGCTTAGGAGGAACGCCAATCTATCTGATGAGGTTCGTGTTCTTCGCGAGAAGAACGATCGCCTGGAAAGGCGAAACGACCGATTGGAGGAGCGAAACGACCGTTTGGAAGAACAGGTGGAGACCCTACGTCTCCAGGTGTCTCAGCTAAGGACACAGCATGGACAGATAGTGGATATCATGCAAGAGCATGACGGACGCATCATTGAGAATCGAATGGACATAGTTGAGACTCAGGCGATGGTTCAAGCTAGCGACGCTATGCTCAACGCATGGGCGGCGCAGTTCATCGAGGAGCCGCCAGTCGAGGACGACGGACCACAGTTCGAGGCCGAGGACCTCGAAGAAGGGGATTTTGATGAGAATCCCAATGAGGATCCTGAAGAGGATGATGATGATGAAGGCGCTGTTAGTGATGTTTCACATGTCTCCATGGACTCGGATTAGTGAGCTATTTTATTTTGTATTTTCATATTTTGGCCTAGACGAGCGGGATGTGCTCGAAGAACTTATATTGTACTTTCCTTTAAAATTATTGTACTTCCAAAATTTGGTATTAATAGGAATTATGCTTTATTATTATCTGTTGTGGTATTATGACTGTCGCTAACACAACCTCTGATATGATATCTAACTTGACCTCTGACATGACATCTTATCTAACTTCTGACTAACACTTTGACATATGTCGACTAACAATCTAACCCTTCCATATAGAATCATGTCGGGAAGGGGATCCAATGCACGAAATCTCAAGCGTAAGGCCGAGAAGGCAAGGATCAATATGATGGTTGAACGGAGGGTCAACAAAGTACTCGTGGAGTACGAAGCCAACCGATTTGCTAGCGAGACTAGCGGCACCAACAACGGTACTAACACCTGCTCAATCCGAATAGATTGGTGTAGACAACTTCACGCGCTAACACGTTACATTGAACTCCGATACACAGGTTCCCATGGGAGTGCAGCAAAAGGGTGTTCGTTCAAAGCCTTTCTGAGCTGCCACCCTCACAAATTCCAGGGTACCGAGGGAGCAGTGGGACTGCTTTGCTGGATCGAGAAATTGGAGTCGGTATTCTCTATGTCTGAATGCTCGGAGGAAAACCGAGTGAAATATGCTACAGGAACACTGGAGGGACCAGCCCTCACATGGTGGAACACGCATGTACAGACTCTCGGACTAGAGACCGCCAACTCTATTCCTTGGGAGAACTTCACCAGGATGCTTCATGAGGAGTACTGTCCTCGTGACGAAATCCGGAAGCTGGAAGAAGAATTTTGGGTGCACAAGATGGTGGGATCGGAAATCGAGAAGTACTGTATTCGGTTTCATGAACTATGCAAGCTCTGCCCGGCAATGGTGACGCCGGAATATAAAAAGATCGAGCACTTCATAAGTGGACTGCCGGAGCAGATTCAGAGCATGGTAACTGCATCTGACCACTCCACCATACAACCACTGATTCGCTTGGCACACAAGCTGACTCACCAGGCGGTAGCCCAGGGGAAGCTGCCTAACAGGGGTGAACATCTGAAACCCCAAGAACCCAAGCGAAAGTGGGAACCCAGCAACAATCGTACTTTCTCACCGCAGCAACCAGCTCAACACCGAACTGCACCGGCAAAGGCCTTCACTGCCACCCAACAAAACACTCAAGGCAAGGGAGGATATCAGGGTAACAGCCCAAAGTGCAACAGCTGCAACTATCATCATTTTGGCCCATGCAAGAAGGCAAATGTACAAACTGTGGCAGAAACGGGCACCTGGCCAAGGAATGCCGATCAAACCCCAATCCCAACCTCAACAAGGATAATACATTGAAGGGGTGCTTCACCTGCGGGAAACCGGGGCACATGCGCCGAGACTGCCCGCAGAACAAGAACGCAGGTGGCAACCCAGCAAGGGGTCGGGCGTTCGTCATCGGATCAGGGGAAGCTAAGGATGATCCAAACGTCGTCACTGGTACGTTTCTGTTAAATAATGTCTATGCTAGTATATTATTTGATACCGGTGCCGATAGTGTAACACCCCAAAATCAACACATGCTTACACGTGTCAAAAATAGATCCCAGTTAAGTTTTAACTCAAATATTTATCAAAGTTTTATGCAGAAGCGTCAAAAACATTTACACAAGTAATATATACTTGTTAAATGACTAATTACATTCAAAAATCATCATACAATAGTTTGTACAAAAACCCAACAACCAAAATTTACCAAAACGTTTGAACTTTCAACTTATGCACCCCGATCATGAGCTTTAACGCGTCATCTACTTCCGACCTACAAACACCACATATAATTTCACCATTAGTTCATAAGAACTAAGTAAGATTATCCAAATAGAAGTTATGGTTCGAAACGAAAGTGTTCTAGGCCTTAAAACGCGATTCCGGCATCAAAACAAAAATTTTCCGGATAGCCTAGACCGTAGGCTACGGCCTGGCCGTAGCCTACGCCCACTGGAACAGAACTCTTAGGCCGTAGCCTACACCCAGGGCCGTAGCCTACGGCCCCTGCAGGTGCAGAAACCCAATTTTTTCGCGTTTCGGACCTTTTCAACCACTTTCGATCGCTCCAAACCACCCGAAACTAAATCCCAAGTTTCCAATTCATATTATATGGAGTATCAACTCCTCAAATTCAAATCATAACATATACAAACATAATTGGATACCAATTAAATCCATTTGTGAATCAAATTCTCAAAACGGGTCAAAATTTCAATTTCAAGCAATTAACGCTCTGACCCTTTCAAAACCCATTCCATTCATCCATATACATATAATATGGATTATAATCATGTTTGGATCATAATATAATGAATTCAAACATAATTTGGCATCAAATCAATCTATGGTGAAATCAAGACCTCAAAATGGGTCAAAGTCACCACAAAGGGTCTAACCCTCCAACTTCCATTCAAATCAACCCAATTGATTATTCTATTGATAACCAATCATATTTCAACAATAATTACTATAATGTTCACCCTTAGGTACTTCCATTATAGATTTAAAACAATTTAACTCAATTAATCAATTTTAACCAAATCAACTCAATTATCACACTCAAGTGGTAATTCATATTCAACATAGTTATGATGTTCTCACCCAAGTACTTCCATCATAACTTACCAAATTTTACTTCCACATTCAAGTGGTGAAGTAATCAACAATTTCAATTCATACTATGATGTTCACACTCTAGTCCTTCCATCATAGATTTCAATCAACCAAACAATTTACTATAATGTTCACACTCTAGTCCTTCCATCATAGATTTCAATCGTCCAACTCTTCATAGGTTTATAACATTTATAAACCATGATTCTATGATATTCATCCTCCGATACTTCTATCATAGATTTACCCAACCAATTGACATTCAATTCAATTACACAAAGTCATAATTTAAACATTATGATCTATATGCAGTTTGACTAAATTAAGTCAAACCTACCAATCAAACCAATTTCAATTATGAACTAAACAATTCATAATTAATCCAATTCAAGTATGAATTCAACAATTCATAACCAATTCCATCCAAATATGAATTCAACAATTCATAATCCAGTCAACTCAATTAATGGACTACACATAATCACCATCCCATAGGGTGATATACATACATAGTTTGACCAAATAAGCCAAACCACACAATCAACTCTATTTCTTATGAATTTAACAATTCATAACCAATTTAATTCAATTGTGAAACTAACACATCAATTAACACTCAATGTCATTGAAATTAATCACAATTCAATCATTAATTTAGATATGCACAGTTTGACTAAATAAGTCAAACTGCACAAACAACTAACATCTTCTATAACTCAACCAAATCATATTCAATCCAACAACTCCATATATGAGTTAACCCAGTTCAAGTAGTAGACTAACACTACTACGTATATATATATATATATATATGGTGTTTAGTAAGTTAGATAACTTACTTTAGCACTAGGATTAGAGATTAACAAATTGTGTTTTGCCTTCTCTTTGTCTTTCCTTAGCACTTCCATTACCACCACCTATTTCACAACAAGTTTCAATTTTCTTAACTAACATTCTAGTTAAGATTGACATAGGCTTATCAACTCAAACAATTTGCTATCAAATATTCTAGGTTACAATTATAACCTCCCAAAACCCATTTCATGATTCAATTCACCAAATTTGACCAAAAGTCAACTATTGGCATTTTAACAAACACTTGGTGTGCATCATTAAATTCCAAGAATTTTGTTAATGTTTAAACATTAACCAATCCCATTCAAAGTCCCAAAAATCACCAATTTCTTAATCTTTACAAAAGATTATTTACAATTGATGCATCACACAAGTCAAAACCATGTTATTAACTATCCTACTAGCTATTAACCCACTCATATGGATTTATTCATAACTTCTCAAGTTACCCAACTTCCATCCATTTCAAATTCAACAAATAACATAATAACTAGTAGCTTGGTTGTTCTAAACACAAAACAAGCATAGATTCATGGTTTCTAACTCATCTTAACAACCAATTTCAAGATTTGAGTTTAACCCCAAACTTGTTCATCGCTAGAACTTATAACCAACATCAAGAATGAAGTTAAAATCACTTACAAGATGTTAACTAACACTTATAGATAGGATTAGAAGCTTCAATCTCTAGTTTTGACCAAGAAATCAACGAATTTGGAAGCTAGGGCTTGAAGCCTTTCTTCTCTTCTTCTTCTTGGCTCCCATGAACGTATACACACACATATATTAGATAAGAACGAAGGTTTTGACCAAGTCAAAGCCTTATAACATCCAACTTTTCAACTTTGCCCATTTGGCAAGTTTAGTCCCTCAAGCTTCTAATTAATTAACTCAATTAACCAACATAATCAAGTTAGTTACTAGTTAACTATAATATCCCAAATGTTATTATATTATTATCTCGACATAATTTTATAAACATAATAACATTTATTTACTAACAGTCGTGACTGTTAAAACCGGTCGTTACAGATAGGAGTTTCATCTCTAGTAATTTTAGTAAACTGCTTAATATGACACCAACACCACTAGACTATAAGTACACCGTAGAGTTAGCAGACGGCAAGCTAATTGAAACGCAGCATATCATCAAAGGGGTGTCTTGGAATTGCTGAAGAAGGAACAACTATACGCGAAGTTTTCCAAATGCGATTTTTGGATTCGCGAAGTTAAGTTTCTTGGACACGTGGTAAACGCAAAAGGGATACACGTAGACCCAGCCAAGATTGAGGCAATCAAGAACTGGACTGCACCTAAAACTCCGACTGAGGTGCGACAGTTCCTGAGATTGGCCGGGTACTACAGGCGATTTATCGAAGGATTCTCGAAGATCGCACAATCATTGACTTCCCTTACGCACAAAGACAAGAAATTCGAATGGGGAGAGAAACAAGAAGCTGCCTTCGACTTGCTGAAGTAGAAATTGTGCAGTGCACCTATCCTATCGCTACCGGACGGGTGCGAAGACTTTGTAGTTTATTGCGACGCATCGAAGCAAGGACTCGGTTGTGTGCTGATGCAACGCGAGAAGGTTATAGCTTATGCGTCACGACAATTGAAAGTGCACGAAAAGAACTACACGACTCATGACTTGGAATTGGGAGCCGTAGTGTTCGCATTGAAGATCTGGCGACACTATCTGTACGGCACCAAGTGCACTATATTCACTGATCATAAGAGCCTACAGCACATTTTCGACCAAAAGGAGCTAAACATGAGACAACGCAGATGGGTCGAGCTGATAGGTGATTATGACTGTGCAATCAAGTATCACCCTAGGAAGGCTAACGTAGTAGCCGACGCACTGAGTCGGAAGGAAACAACTAAACGCGTACGTGCACTACAGCTTACTATTCACTCTGAACTACCCAATCAAATCCGTATTGCTCAACAGGAAGCTCTGAAAAAGGAAAACCTTACCCTCGAAACTATGCGGGGTATGGACAAACAGATGAAACAAAAGGATGACGGAGCTTACTATCTGATGGATCGGATTTGGATTCCACGCTACGGGGGATTGAGAGGAGTAGTGATGGAAGAAGCTCACAAGAGTCGATACTCATTACATCCAGGTTCCGACAAGATGTACCACGACTTAAAGGCAACTTACAGGTGGCCTAACATGAAATCAGAAATCACGACCTATGTGAGTGAGTGTCTGATTTGCTCCAAGGTTAAGGTCGAATATCAGAAACCGTCGGGTTACTCCAACAACCGGAAATCCCAGTATGGAAATGGGAACAGATTTCCATGGATTTTATCACCAAGCTACCGAAGACAGCAAGTGGTTGCGATACCATCTGGGTTATCATAGACCGACTCACGAAATCGGCACACTTCTTACCAATTAAGGAAATTGACAAACTGGAAAAGTTAACCCGAGTCTACTTGAAGGAAATCGTATCCAGACACGGAGTCCCAATCTTCATTATATCTGACCGAGACAGCCGTTTCACGGCACATTTTTGGAAGTCCTTACACAAGGCACTTGGGACAAGATTGGATATGAGCACTGCTTATCACCCACAAGCGGATGGTCAGAGTGAACGAACCATCCAGACCTTGGAAGACATGCTTCAAGCATGTGTGATTGACTTCGGTAACAGCTGGGAGACTCACCTACCTTTGGTAGAGTTCTCATATAATAACAGCTGTCACACCAGCATTGGAGCTGCACTGTTTGAAGCACTTTACGGACGTAAGTGTAGACACCACTCTGTTGGGCAGAAGTTGGTGAAAGCCAACTGACTGGGCCTGAGCTTGTGCACGAGACAACAGAAAAGATTGCGCAAATACGTAACAGAATGGCAGCAGCTCGAGACCGACAAAAGAGCTATGCCGACAAGAGGCGCAAACCTTTGGAATTCCAAGTGGGAGACCGAGTACTTCTTAAAGTCTCGCCTTGGAAGGGAGTGATCCGATTCGGGAAACGGGGAAAGTTAAATCCTCGTTATATCGGACCGTTCGAGATCACCAAACGGATAGGCCCCGTGGCCTACGAGCTACAGCTACCACAAGAATTGAGTAGCGTACACAATGTATGTTATATCGGACCGCCGAACATTGGATGTTTATGCCTCACACAGGTTTAGTAATTGCTCAAAGATTTGGCGTAATCGTTCAACTTCTCAGCAAAGGAGGTCCTCAAACCATTTTTCCTTTGTGGACATCTGCTAATAGTTTGCCGCGACATAACGTCGTATCAGTAATTCATTGTGACACCTCGCAATTTCCAGGTCAGCATTTATTTTATTTTAATAATAATGTGTATTATTTTTTCATACGTGGCACTAGAATAATTGTATTTAGTGTGACACGTGGCACAACGGACCAAACACACCGATAATTCGAGGAATTATCGCACGAAACACGCACGTGTCTTGAATGACGAACGTTGGTGAACGGATCGAACCACAGTACACTTTCACTGCACAATTAGGTTCCTGAGAACCTAAGTTAGTAGAACAACGCTTAAGTGTCGAGAAACGAAGAACGTAATCGTTAGAAACGCGAGAATCGACCCAAAACTATGAAATTGGGCCTATTGGGCTCTCTGTGGACCCATCGCGGTACGCGATGAAACTCAAGGAAGCTCTGTCGCGGTACGCGACGAGTTTCGGGAAATTTGAATCCCGAAATCTGTCGCGCTACGCGAGGAATCTTTTGAGCCCACGTCGCGGTACGCGACGACTCCAGCACGCAAAATCTTTATAAAACCAAGACACCATCATTTCTTGCCACCCTATACCACCATTACCGAGCTCTGAGCGGCATAATCACCCCCTACCATCGTCTTCAACCTCTGGAGAGCTGAAATACCACTAAGGAAGCCATTCTTGAAGAATAGAAAGCTTGGAGGAAGCTTAGGGAGACCACTAGAACACCATCTACCACCACCACCTTCTTGTGCTTGTCGAAACCAAGGAAACAGGAGGTCCAGCAGCTGCTATCATCACCATCTCAGGGACTTGGAAGCTTGGAAAGGTAGTTCTATGCTCAAATATCCATCTTCACATCGTTTACACACACATGCATATGTTAAAACTCACATGCAAGCACCTTAGATGCACCCACACGAATTTGGTTTCTGGGTTTGTTCATTTGGATGAATATTTTGATGATCTAGAGTGTTATAATAATGATTTGTGATGATCCATGAAGTGGTAAAGGGTTATGATGCTTGATTTGTAAATAAGGTGATGAGATCTTTACATGCATGCATGACATATGTCTATTCGGATGATTATGAGTATTTTATTATGCTTATGAATGATATAGGAAGATGATTCTATGACTAGATTATGTTGAATTGGCCAAAAATGGTTTATTTATGATTATTCCCATTTTTAGTAACTTTCTAGTCACAAGATGATGATTTGGGGTAAAGGATGATCACGCATGTATATAGATATGTAGTTTGAATGATATTATGATGGTTAGAGGTTTAGGAATGGGATTTGGATATTGAAAATGATCATTTGATGATTATTTCTAAATATGGTAACTTTAATGTTACAAAATGTGCATCTTTGATGAAATGACCACATGGGTATGTTTAGATCTAAAATATATGTTTCAAATGATGTTTAAGAGTTAATATGATAGTTGTTTAGTGCATATAAATGTTTAGAATGGTCAAAGTCATGATTTTTACAAGTGTTACTATAAATGGTAACTTTTTATCACATGATAGTAAATGGATGATAGGTATGATAATGTTATGAGTCTAACATGTTTATTTAGTGATTATATGATGATATGGAAAGGATTATGTTGTTGGGAGACTTGATTTTGGTTATTTTCCTAAGTTACTAAATATAGTAACTTTATTTTGCTAAGTCAATGATTTGTCACATGTTAGTCGTAACAATCATGATTAAAGGGTTATTTAGGACTAAGATAATGATATTAGATGATATTGGTTGTTAAACTTGATGAAATATGCTTAATTTAGAAACTTTCTAATTTTAGAAACTTTTACGCGCAAACTTTACTAAACTGGCTATGTGTAACTATGTGCTATGTGATAACATGCTCATTTAGGATAAATATGCATGTTAGAATAATCGAAATATGATTTAGTGCATGACTTGCCAAATATGGAAACCTTCCTGAAATAGAAACTTACTATAAATAGTAAGTTTCCTCACGAAAGTGATTTTTGGTATCCGTACACTACCCTCGACACTAAACCGCACGTACACGAGCACTTGATCCAAAAACCGTCACCAACGGGTCGCTAGGTCAACACGGTCAACATGACCCACTTAACAACTCGGTGTTGTTAAACACGAACACGGTCCTGTGAGGCCCACATGTGTGAACACGAACTCATAGTACCTATGTGATATAGGTGACTACTAGCCGGCGAGCTACACAATCTCTTTTGAGCAAACGCATTACACAAACTCAGGTGAGTTTACGGCCCCACTTTTTACTGATAACTGTTTTCACTTAACTTTGGGGTGAGAATACTATGCAACTATTTTTAGATATAGTACTGGTATGTTGTGAAAACCATTTTCGAGTGTAACTTATATCGCTTAAAGTCCTCACTTATCCTTACCGTTAGTTGTGTATCAAACGAGTCGTAATTACGTAGTACTACTGGGTTTGACTAACCCCACTCGGCACCAATGTTGACTGGAGGTCGTAACGAGTGTAATTTCGATGGGAATGCGGGTTCAGCGATGACCTGCGGAGGCAAACGGAAACAGTCTAGTTTCGGTAAGATGAACTGACACACTCCACGGATCGTAGTATCCAACAACAAAACTTAACATACCCAGTATATATCTGTTTACTATTTGTGTCTGTCTAAACCTGTGAACTCACCAACTTTTTAGTTGACACTTTTCGCATGTATTCTCAGGTAACTGATGGAGCACAAGCAAGGACACGCACAAGGACACTCTAAGGAGTCTGGCTTTCATATAGACTCATGTCTTAGGCGTTGTGTGCATTGGATGTGTTTTCAAACAATTTAAACTTTGTAGTGTCTGTTAAACAGTTTACTTTCCGCTGCAACTTGCTTATTTTATTAAACCATTTCTGCTGCTTATGCATTAATTATTCCGCTGCTTTAGTTGAAAACTTGTTTGTCTTGCAAAACTGTGTGATTGTACAACTCATATAGAGTCGTTCTATATGACCATGAGCTGTGATCCTGGCCACGTCACACCCACGTGGACTGACACCACGAGTGGGAATTTGGGGTGTGACATTCATCTTGGCCAACATTTCGTTAATGTTACCTTACAAGGATGTTATCCAATGCCAACGGTAAATCCTATCTGGAAACGTTACCGAAATGATGCCGCATCCGACTAGGAGTTCGTATATCATGACAGGCTGCAAGAATACCAAAGATTTTTAGATGAAAATAAGTTGGTCGACTACATAGACATTTAAATGTAATAAACAAATTCTTTAATGAAATATAATAAAAGTGAATTTTTTTTTAATTTAAAAAAAAAAAGTTAGACCAGTACAGCCCGTACTGGTCAGTACGGCCCGTACTGTTCTAGATTAAATTCAATTTTTACTTTCATTTTTTACTTTTCTACACACATACACTCACATTTCCTTTCGTCTTGGTCTATACGCCCCGTCTTGGTGCTACAAACTTTCGATACCAGGTATGTATTTTCGCCCGTAGATCATGAATATGTGTTTAGATTAGGTTTTTGATCGAAATAGGACCTGTTTAGGGCGTTTTAAAGTTTTCGAAATATGAACAAGACGGGCCGTCTCGACCAATACGGCCCGTCTTAATCCTTCAAAATTTAAATCAGTCAAGAACAAGACGGGCCGTCTTGACCAGTACGGGCCGTCTTGTTCAACAAATGAAGAAGGTGACCTTTGGCCTGGTATAGCCAAGACGGGGTGTATAGACCAGTACGGGCCGTCTTGGCCATAACAGCCTAGTTTTGGCCTGGTATGGACAAGACGGGCCGTCTTGACCAGTACGGGCCGTCTTGGCCATACCAGCATAGTTTTGGCCTGGTATGGTCAAGACGGGCCGTCTTGACCTGTACGGGCCGTCTTGGCCATACCAGCCTAGTTTTGGGCTGGTATGGCCAAGACGGGCCGTCTTGACCATTACGGGCCGTCTTGGCCATACCAGCCTAGTTTTGGCCTGGTATGGCCAAGACGGGCCGTCTTGACCAGTACGGGCCGTCTTAGCCATACCGGCCTAGTTTCGGCCTGGTTTTGCTTGAGACGGGCACACTGGGTACGGGCCGTCTTAGACAGATTTTTTTTAACGTTCGGTCATTTTTCGTTTTTCAGCTTATACTTTTCTGTAGCAAAGATGGATGCCGACACGCCACACCAGGAGGACGCCGACATGCCACAGCAGCAGGGGCCGCGGTTAGATCGCAAGTCGCTCGCGCTATCGCAGCACGCGTGGCTCCAGTTCGAGGAGCAGTCAACGACGTTGATGAGGTGCTGTCGTATACTTCGGATGAGCGTGCCGACTCCCCGTTGTATAGATTGGGGTCTTCTGGCTGATGCCGGGGAGGAGGTTCGTGCGAGAGCCATCCTTGGCGAGGACACGCCGTGGACTCGCTTGTTCGATCTATCGAACCTGCCCACCTACCGGTTGATCACGGTGGAGTTTCTATCCACATTTAGATACCGAGCTCACCAGGCAACAGTTCGGGAGGAGGATGACGCGGAGCTTCCTCCAGATATCGAGTTCTCCTTATGCGGCCAGCACTTCGAGATGTCGATCGAGCGGTTCGCCGTGCACTTAGGCATCTATTACGAGCCGGAGACCGTTCGTGACGACTTCGCACAGGGGTTGACGCAGGGGGAGGAGGGGGTTATGAGGGCCTGGTGGTCCCAGATATCAGATACGCCCTTCACCGGACCCCGGTTACGGGCCACGACGATCAGAGATCCACTGATCCGTTACATCCACCGCTGCATCGTGACGACCATCTCAGGTCGAGGTCAGAGCCAGGAGTGGGTGACGACGACATATCTGTTTTATTTGAACTCACTCATTGCTGGCAGGCCGTGGAACCTGGCACGGTGTTTTGCATTGTACTACGCCTCATTCTACCACCGACAGGAACGCGGTACATTGTGGGGTGGCGCCTTTGTCACCCACATTGCCCGCAGCAGTGGCATGGTTGACATGCTTGAGGATCTGCCGGCGATCGAGCCTCGTAAGCTCGATCGGCGGACAGTCATCAGCATGAAACTTGCCGCCGACATCCCGGGTCTATTGCGGTTTATTAGGCAGGATGGCCGCCCATTTCAGCCAGCCCAGGTCATTGTATTGCCAGACCAGCAGCAGCCGCAGCAGGACGGTGGCCCGATGCCGGAGCCCGAGCCGATTCGGGAGGAGCCGGTTCAGTCACCGCCGCGCGAGGAGGAGCCTCCGCAGCATCCACCGCACGTTTACCGTGCGGTGCGCCTGACCGAGCCACTCGAGGCGTTGTTGCACCAGATTGCCGCCCGGTGCGACGAGATGGCTCAGCGGATGGCACGCATCGAGCGACGGCTCGATCGTTACGAGGATTTGGTCTAGTGGACAGTCGCGTCAGAGCATGCGCGACGGGACGAGACACAACTTCCACCGTTCCCGGAGCCACGCGTCTACGCAGACGACAGATCGGACGCTGGACCATCCGGATCGTAGTTCATTTTGTATTTTTGTATTTTGTTTCCTTATATATAAAACTGTACAGTGTATATACGTATGTTTCTTTCTGCATTTGTATTGTTTCTGTTTGTGTTGTTTAATATTTGCGCGAAAAACTTTATATCGTTTAAATTATTTTAATTAACGTAAACAAACTAATTAGAAAATGAAATATTTAGTTAAAACGACATTATGACGTTTAATTAACGTAATAGCCGTATATCGTTCAAATAACTTACATAATAAACGTATATCGTTAAAAATTAAATTTAAATACGTAAATTAAGTTTAAATAAAATAAATAACACATATCGTTCAAATAGTTCACGTATTAAACGTATATCGTTAAAAAATATTTAAATACGTAAATTATGTTTAAATAAAATAAATTAACTCAAGACGGCACGTACTGGCCAGTACGGGCCGTACCAAGGTTAAAATGGCTTGGAAAAATAAGGTTGGGCAAGACGGGCCGTACTGACCAGTACGGCCCGTCCCACAGAATGTTTCACTGATTCCAAGAAATTCTCTGGAATGTTTGTCTGTACTCAATACCGGGCCGTAATGGCCAGTACGGCCGTATTGGCCCGCAGGGGTGTAAAAATATAAAAGTGGGGTGTCCAAATAAAATGGCCCAAAAAATATTATAGTTAGATATAAATTAAGTGAGTTGCAATTTAATAGTAAAAAAGATGCCAAATCTATGTATCATAGACATAATATGTTTTTGTTATAAAATGTCTAACTATTCGGTCAGGTAACATGTATAAAGTTAGTTTCAATTGCCACCAACAAGTTGTTACTTCTTTTTGCAAACTTACGATCTTCATGACTTAGACGTCTTAACTATAGACGTCACTGACTTAACACGCGTAATCAATTTTCTAAATATGCGCATTGTTTAATTTTCACTTTTTAGTTTTCTTGTTTTTTCATTAGCTAAAGTTTGTAAAATTCTTATACTTAATTTGAATCGGCATGATGGTGCTTTTGTCTCTAATTTTCAATTTTCATAACACACTCTTCAGTCGTCACGACATATGTTTTTTATTCATATTATAGCCATGGGCGGATTAACATATATTTGCGTGGGTTCACTGGAAACCACCATGTTTCAAAATATTTAATAGGAATTTTATGTTTTGAAAGGCCGAAAATGTAAGGTGAATCCAATATATTTTTAAGGGTGAATCCTTGATAAAATTTTCTTTAACAATTTGCTAACTTGAATGTGACAAGTGATATTTGTCAGAGAATTCTCGATAATCAATGCTTTGATTTCTATATGATCGTGTTAAATCACTTTCCGGAATCAATGCTTCTTCCTAAATTTCGTTTAGATTTCAGGATGTTGCCCCTAAGACCATGTGCATTGGTGGCTCAAACCCTCGGTCGGTTTCCATCTTTATAAAAAAAAAAAAAAGAAAGAAAAATCAATTTCCACAACCCAACTCCCCAAGCCTTCCCACCAACCCAAGTAACAATCTAACATTTTCAATTAATTTTAAATCCAGTTTAATCATTAAACAAGTGTATACTCCGTACCTTCAAACTCTTTAAAGACATTATTTTTTAATTATTGACATAATATATTACATGTTATTTCCTGGAACCATCATTGACTGTAACATATGAGTTTTATTCATACCAACTCGTTGAAGTGTCTACGTAACTTTTGATTGTTGAATTTAACTATATATTCAGGAGGTCCACACACATCGACTTTATGTTGCCCTTTCGAATAATGGGGATGGTACTTGGTTGATCCTTGAATTAGACAACTTTAACTCTTTAAGTCAAGTTTGTTCGTTTGTTTTTTTTTTTTTGGTTTTTTTTAACAGGCTGGGCTTTAGTGGCTGCTTTTAGACTATTTTATAGCACCCATGCGTGTTCATGAACACTCCATTAAACGGGCTTGGTTTGTTTATGTTTCTATAATAACACGTACCTACAAGGCTACAAATTAATTTTGCGGAGGATGAAAATTAAAGGGTACACACCCATCCCACACCCCTTATACGCATCGTATAGGTCTATACGAGTCGTATAGGGGGTCAATCATTAGATGTCAGAATTTGTCAGTACCAATAATTGGACTTTTATACATTGCGTATAGACATATACGCGGCTCTATACGTGACAAATCATTGGATGTCAGTACCGATCATTAGAATCTTATACAAGGAGTATAGAACTATACATGGGGCTATACGCCACGTATAGATCCATACGAGGCGTATAGGGTCGGTGATTGTGTTGAATTAAAAAAGTGGGGTGTGTAAATAGCCAGTCGCAAATTAAATGAAAGCAGACCTGTGTCCAATTGATGTGATGGGCTCTCAGATAATTTTTACAATGGGGCGCGTTATTTGGACACCCCCTATGGATCAGTTAACACCACCTAGCTCTATACGGGTCGTATGGCCCTATACGGGTCGTATGAGTATACGACCCGTATAGAGCGTCAGATTTTGTCAGGCAAATGTCTGACGATGAAAGTACATACGGGGCGTATGCCCCTATACGGGCCGTATGCGTTTTATGTGGTTGTATAATATTATTGTGTATTTTATGTGTGGTGTTGGAAAAATACAAAGTTGCAGAAAAAGGACACCTACCTCTGCAAGACCTATCCCTAATTCTCTATTCAACCCATCCACCATTGCAAAAAAAGGACACCTACCTAGGAAAAGGACACCTACCTACAAAGATGCAGAAAAAGGACACATCCACGTTCACTACTTTCAAAAGCTGAAAGTGTTTTCTCTTTACCCAAACCTCTTCTCAATAAATGAAATAGATGACATGTTTCTGCATGCACTCTAAAATTTTCAAAAATAAAGAACCATACGGGCCGTATGCGTGCGTGTCAGAAACGTGATTTGATGTGCCAGTTTTTTGTCGGAAAATAAAATATTCATACGACCCGTATAAGGCCATACGGCCCGTATGGATGGTGTATATTGAACCAGTCTGACGTCTCCTTAACAGGTCTCTTTACAATAATTTACCCCCCCTGCCTGGGCTATACTAGACACGCGGACTTAATCATCACATCAAAACTTTTGTGGTTGGGAAGTTCACCTTATATCGACTGCCGTAAAGCTTGAGCGTTATGATGATCTTACCATAAGGTCTGTGTAATGGTCAGGCCGCTGCAGCGGCGGGGTGACAAAAATGGGCGGGTTCAGCGGGAACATTGTTCCCCGCTTTCTTGTCTTTGTGATTAGTGGAAAAGGTTTTTCTGTGGAGATAGGAATGTGGTGATAATGTGGCACAGTAGGAAGGTTTTTCCAGTAGAGTAACCACACTAATCTAAAGCTTGAGTGTTATTTATAGTTTACACACTAGTCTTTTGATTTTTAACTAAAGAACTATGCAAGATCAGGTGTCGTGTTATTAACCATCTGTCAAATCAATGCAACAATCGATCAATCACACTGACGGATACAAATCATATGCATATGTTTAATTCCCTTTGAAATACTCAAACAAGATTGTTTTTCAAGCAAGTAGGATTCCTGTAATTTTGATTGTGGACTTATGTTCAATATAAGTTTACATTAGACAATGTAATGTTTTATTTTCATTTAAATTTCGTAAACTTTAAAATGTTTTCTAATTCTTCTTCTTATAATGTATTCAGATCTTAAACTCACTTTATTAGTGTAGAAGTGTATATATATTAGTTTAAATGAGTCAAAATCAGCCAAAATCACTTAAATAAAGTAAAAAAATATTCTACTTTTAAGTTAAAATGGGTTAAAATCACATGAACTCACTTTAAGAGAGTAAAAGCATCTTACTTTAATGCGTCAAAATCATCCTAAACCTTGTTTAATTGAGTAAAAGTTAGTATTTATTTACATATTGTTAGTATTGTTATTATTAATGTAAGTTTATTCAAGTAAAAAATTAACACACTTAATAGTGTTATTTTATACAGGAAATGATTGAAAAGAAAGCTAGAAGAATGGAAAGCAAATTTGACTCATCATCTAGTATCATAAGAATGAAAGATTGTATATGATATCAAAACCTTTTATCGTAGCAGAAGTATTTAGAGATTCTCTGGAAAAATATGTTGGTTTAGCAGAAACAATTAGAGGGCTGGTATTGACCGGGCCAGGCCGAAAGGACTATCTTTATTCTTGAATCAACAGATTCCTTTTCGGGAGCGATTCATCATTCCTAATTGTGCTGTTACATAAATGCCTTTTAGAATGAATCGTCTTCTAAGAAAAAGAGGCGTCCTGAAGAACTGAAATTCAAAGCTATGTACACAAGCGGGAAATGTGTAGACATAGAAGCCCTAATTCAAGTTATTCATGTAGACCCGAATTGCTTCCAAATATAACCAAAGTTTGAACCATATAAGTTTTCGGGTTCAGGTTTATTAGTTTCTCGGGTTCGGGTAAGGTTTTTTTGGATTGGTTATATGAGTACAAGTAAAAAACACACCCCTAGCTTTGTAAAACCAAACCATAAGCAAGCCATTGATTACGGTTTTGTTCGATTTTTGTTTTTAATGGTTCGGTTTATGATTTTATTATTTAAAAATCGTTACTAACGATTTCACCTAAAAACCGAAAAATCCAAACCATGAATACCCCTATTTGTATGTGACACCTCTTGCTTCTTCCTTCATTCGACTGCAGTTGAGGGTACGTCTCCCTCACAGAAGAATTTTCTTTTTTGTAAAAGGAATACACAAGTTTGTACGTTACTTTTAATTTAAGCATATAGCGTGGTATGTAATTATCACTCTTGCAATGATTTGAGAACATAATTGTAATTCAATAATTCATATTTTGATAGTGATTTGTGAAATAACATTTGACAAAACTCAAATTATGGTTAGGAATACATGCACCATGAGTCCACTTGAAAACTAACCATTAATCACTAATTATGAAAAATAGAGAACCGTTTTGTCCATTAAATCAACTAATTCATATGGTTTAAGTCGGTTTTGTAATTCATGTGGGGAGTATTTGTGTATAGTACGAGGTTGTTTGATCTTAATCATTGACATGTTGTCTGCTACATGGGAAGGTTTGATAATTAATTAATTATTTAATGAACATCATCATTCCTGCTTTTTCATGTTCTAAAGTGATTTCTAATGAGTAATGACTAGACAGCTAAATAGGTCTAATGATACAATATTATATATAAAAAAAAATTAACGAACTTATTATTATTAGCCGACTTGATTCATATGTCTAGTAGATTTATTAACTAAATTAGTCTTTAGAGAACTTACCGGTGACTTATCGACTAGATTATCCTATGATGCTGGCTAATCATTTTAGCATGCTTAGCCGGTAAGTTTGAAATGAATTTAGGAAGCCATTTGATTGGCTGTTTATGAGACTTGTAAGCTGTAAAATATATATCTATTTTTAAAACAAATTCAAATTAAATTTTTCTAGTTTATTAATTTTGTCTCATATATTTAGTTAAAGTTCTTCGATGTTTCATAGTTAACCAAAGAGGCATTGCCTCAATGATACCCCCAAGATTCTTTCAAATGGGAGGTCTTGGGTTCAAATCTCTCCCGCAGCGAAAAAGGGCGTGTGGGGGGTTAGGGGGTTTTTCCAGTGGGTTTCATCCTGGGGTGGTTGTGGTGGCTCATGGGAGATCTAGGTAACTAGACCTTGGTGACATGCCTTAAAAACAGTAGGTTCACACGATTAAGACCTTCGCGGTGTAAAAAATAAAAAACTAAACGAGTCAAAGTGGCTGAATACAAGTGGTATGCTGATAATTATGTTGATCATATCATTTATTATTGTTTACCATATTAGATCTGTTAATGTTTGCCCACGGTTCGATCAAGACCAACTAGAAATATCATGGTTAAAATATATATATATATATAAATATGGGAAGATTCCGTTGTTAACCCACTGTAATTGTGGTAACCCAGTGAACTTTGACAAAAAATGCCCGAATCTTTGGGTTTTTTTTCATGGTTTTATTATACATATAGGGGGTTTTTTTTGTGTTTTGGTTAATTCACAATGAAAATCGAATTTGCCTCGGTGTAAATTCAAGTTGCATTTCGCAACATTTAGAAAAGTGCAAAAATTTTACACCGATGCAAATTTAATTTTCATTGCGAATTAGCCAAAACACAAAAAAGAAACCCCCCTAAATATGTATAATAAAGACCATTAAAAAAACCTAAGATTCGGGCATTTTTTGTCAAAGTTCACTGGGTTACTGTAATTAGACAGGGTTCTTATTTGAACCAAATCCTATATATATATATATATATATATATATATATATATATATATATATATATAGGGCATGGAATTTTTGATAACCCTCATCTTTTGTTACAACCCATTAACCATCATCCAATGGTTACCTTAAAAATGTAAGTGTATAGGATGGTGACACGTGTCAGATTCCTTTTTTTTTTCTTTTTTTTTAATATAAAGGGCATTTAAGACATTTGTTATTTAAGTAAAGTTTATCCCATTTTTTTTAAACATTCATAACTTTTTTATACTATACTATTTTTTTAAAAAAATTGCACCATTATACTCGTCTCATTTTTCTCTTTAATTTCGTTATAGTCTCGACTAGTTTTTTTTTTATGTCATCCATTTACATCATTGTAACGAGCTTAAAGATAGCAAATTAATTAGAAATTTTTTCTAACAATGGTAAATTACAGTAATGTAACAAAAAATGAAGTAATGTAACACAAAATGAAGTAATTTACAACGACATAATTAACGGTGACATAACACATTATTTTTTTTTTTCTGTAACAATGATAAATTATAGTGATGTAAATAGAACACATTATTTTGATTTTTTTCTCTCACAATGATAATTATAGTGATGTAATTTATTATTGTTCGAAAAAAATTTAAACTAATTTGTTGTCAATATAAATTACATCACTGTAATTTAAACCAAATTCACCGAAAAAAACCGAAAACGAATTTTACGTCAATGATAATTACAATGATAAATTACATTGATGTAATAGAACACATTATTTTGATTTTTTTTCTCTCACAATGATAATTATAGTGATGTAATTTATCATTGTTCGAACAAAATTTAAACTAATTTGTTGTCAATGTAAATTACATCACTATAATTTAAACCAAATTCACCGAAAAAAACCGAAACTGAATTTTACGTCAATGTAAATTACATCACGATAAATTACGTCAATGTAAATTACATCACTGTAATTTATCATTTTTAAAAAAAATTCAAATAAATTTGTTATATTTAACCTCGTTACAATGATGTAAATATAGGACATTTAAAAAAAATAAAAAAAAATTAGTCGAGACTATAACGGAATTAAAGAGAAAAATTAGACGAATATAATGGTGCAATTTTTTTAAAAAAATAATATATTATAAAAAAGTTATTAATGTTTAAAAAAGATGGGGGGAAAACTTATAAGGGGTAAAATGACTATGATGCCCTTTTTAATATTTTAATGTAATGCTTATGTGTAAGTTTATGATTGGTTTAAATGGGTTATGTAATTGTAGCAAAAGATGAGGGTTATTTTTTATACCCTTCCCTATATATATATATATATATATATATAGGGAAGGGATCATATAATAACCCTTTCTAATTGAGAAAACTCAATAACTCAAATCCAATGGTTCAAATTTCCAAGATTAAATCTAATGGTGACATGTGTCACTAATTAATTTTTAATACAAAAGGGCATTATGGTCATTTGTCTTAATTACAAAAATCAGATTTAATATAAGAGTGACAAGTGTCACACTCTTAATAAACCATCTATTTTTCTATTTTTAAATTAAAGCCCCCCCTTGATTTTTATACACTTATAACTTTTTTATACTATCTTATTTTTTTATAAAAATTACACTATTAAACTCGTCATATTGTTCTCGTTAATTTCATTATAGTCTTGCTAAATTTTTGTCGGGGCGCTCGTAATTAAAATAACGTAAAAAACATAAATAAAATAATTTTCTTATTTTTCAAAAATTTTCCATCAAATTTTTTTTTTCTCTCATCTTAAATATATATTACAAACTTATTTTTTATTATAAAATTTAGTTAATTAGATAAATTTATATCAAATAAGATAGAAAGTTAGATAATTGTAACGTAAAATAAATAATAAGTTACAGCTTGTTACATCAGTGTAACGACTCGTTACATCAGTGTAATTATGAACACTTTGAAAAAATTCAGCTTGTTACATCAGTGTAATTAGTAACACTTTGAAAAAATTCAGCTCGTTACATCAGTGTAATTACGAACACTTTGAAAAATTCAGCTCGTTACATCAGTGTAATTTCGAAAACTTTAAAATTTTTTGACAAAACTATACTTGAATTAAAGATAAAAATGTGACAAATTTAATGGTGTATTTTTTTTTAAAAAATAATAATGTGTATAAAAGTTATGAAGGTTTAAAAAAATGGGGGGGGTAAACTTTTATTTTAAAAATCAAATCAAGTACACCTCACAAATCTCCAAAATACCCTTCAAGAAATCTCAACCACTCATTTTTCCCAAATTTAATATGGACCACACATTTCAAATTCATTAAATTAGACAACCAATCAAATTGGGTTTATAAGTTACCTCAATTACCATGGGTTAACATTCACTCCTTTCCCTATATATATATCTTTTGCTCCATGTGGTTTGACTGTTTTAATCATTTTGCTTCAAACTTTTCAAAATGACTATTATGCTCCTTGCGGATTGACAGTTTAATCATTTTGCTCGAAACTTTTTCAATAAGTATCCATTATACTCCATTTTTTTTCAAAACCATATGAGCAAAAGTGTTATAACTGTTAAGTGTTAAACCATAGGGAGCAAAATGGTTAAACTATCAAACCACATGGAGCATAATGAACATTTTGAAAAATTTGGAGCAAAATGATTAAAACTGTCAAACCACAGGGAACAAAAGAGAATTTTTTCTAAAAAAATTTAACCACCTCAGCTCATGAAATGTTACACCACGACCATGTGTTGCCGCCGTCCCATGTATCGACCAATACTGATGTTCTAGAAACTTACCTTAACCTTTTTAGACTATAGGAATCTATTTACGTGGTAACCTTTCAGGTGTTCCTAATACCCGAGTAACTAGAGAAATAAATAAAACATAGTCACAAGCATTAACATCGGTGTCCTAAAAAATAAAAATAAAAGTTTAGTGGGGTTAATTTATTAATTAGTCTTAAAAACCCCTATATTGTTTCTTGACTTGAACTCATGAGGCTTACCGCAGCGGGTGCCCCGCTCGGCCAGCGGCTCAGCGGCCTTAAGCGGGAACACCGCCACCCTGTTACGCGGCCCCCATCAAACGACCTTCCACGGCCCCCGCGTACCGTGCTCATGCTTTCTTCTGATTGGCCCACGTAGGATAGCTTTTTTTTGATTGGTCCACATGGAATAGTAGGGAGGGGTTTTCAGTGGGGTGACCATTGTAGGGTTTTAATGTTTTCAGTGGGGTGACCATTGTAGGGTTTTAATGTTTTCAGTGGGGTGATGACATGGCAGGAAATTTCGGTGGGGAGGGATTTTCAGTGGGGTGACCGCTGTAGATAGTCTGATAACATGACCTTTTGGGTTATTAAATAGAATCACATACCCTCAACCAATCCAAAAGCCAGAATCAGTAAACAAAACCCGCAAACAATTCAAATATAGAAAACCAAAACCCTGCATGTGTTATTTTATTTTATGGAATATTGGATTGTTTAGAAAAATTATCAGAATTTTAAATGATTTCAAAATCTATGATTGCCTGATTGGTGAAAAGAGATAGGCAAGTCGCCTTAATTGGCCTTAAGAGACGTTGATCAAAGTCCTTCCTCATGGGACCGAATTCATATACTCAAACTTTAAGTTCCTTTTTGTTTTTTTATTTCAGAACCATATTTAATATATTTTTAAATTTAAACAAAATTTTATATAAGATTCACATATTTTACAGGTCCATATAAAAAGTCCATTTTACCTAAAAAAAGACTAAAAATGATTTTTAAAAACCGACCTAAACAAACTTCGATCGAACTCGTTTTCATATCATTGGAACCAACTTTTCGAACACTAAACCTTACACCTTAAACTCCAAACAATAAACCCTAAAACCAAACCTAAACTTTAAAATCAAACCTTAAACACTAATTTTAAACCTAAAAGTTAAAAACCAAGCATTAAAACCTAAACTCTAATGTTAAATTTTAAATCTAAACCAGTAAAGCTAATATTGTAGTGTTCAATGAGTTAGTTATAACACCGTCGAAATGAGTTAAATTGGAGTTCATTTGAACCGATTTCGGAGTTATTGAAATCTTTTTTGGTCTTCTTAAACCAAATAAATTTTTTATTTAATATTCTCACTATGTATATATTTATATATAATGATGAAGTTAATTAAAGGAATGATTATTGTATTATTATTATAAATACTAAGATAGAAAAGGAGAATATGAGGTTTTCAATAGAAATCGACGTTTGTAAACTTTGAAGAGGTGAAATTCCTCAGTTTTCTTTGTATAGCAAGATAGGAATCAATGACTTGGGGGGATTGTGTAGTTTTTTCTATTTAACTATTCATGATTATTGTTTGTATGACTGATTAACATATTTGGTGGTTGTGTTGGGTGTTTGTGGGAGTTTAGTGTCTTGTCGGCTCGCTTTGATAGTTTAATGGAAGTTATTCAAAAAATAATAATGGTCTCCACTCCCCATCAAGTCACTAATATAATATTGATTGATGTTGATAATTAATCAATGAAAAGGGAAGTTGAGAATAATTTTAGTCATTTGATGATGAGAATTGAGGATGAGTAAAACAAGCGACGAGTGATATTTTCAACTTGGTGGGGGCTTGGTCTATTCATAATCTTTAAACTTTTCAGGCAGATGCTCGATAAACCCCACCCTTGATCTTATTATAAAGAAAAAAGGTGAATTATAAAGCTATAAAAGCATTAAACGTAGTAAAGTTAAGTATTATTTATTATTATTTATATATAACACATTATAAATATGCTCTTTGAATTAAGTGTTACAAACACCATGGACGGACATATGTAAATGGGTCCGAGTCACGAAACCTCCTTACAATTAAATCTCCACTCGTTAATAAAGCGTGTATTTTGAAATTTCTTTTGACAATATAAGAGTACTTGAAGTAATATCTTAAATACAATTTAATATGATTTATTACATTAAAATTAAGGTTGGCGGAATGATTATTAGGAGAATGAGTTATCTTTTTTAAATATGTTAAGAGTTTGAATCCAAAATTTGTTTTCTTTTTCAAATGAAAAACTATGATCATGTTTAATTACAGAATTATCCTCAAATCTCAACCCAAAAACAATTCAAATTTATTAATGTATTTCAATCATAGTATCTTATGTTATTACTAGATTAAAAACACATGTATTTCATGGATTTAATAAATCTAACATGTTGTAAAAAACTTTTTTTTATAAAGATTTGTTTGATATTATTAATTGTTGATAAACTAATAACTAATGAATGTCTAAAAATAACAAATTAAAAATAATGATTAAAATTTATACTATAAGATATTATGTAATTGAAATTTTCTTATGTTTTAATTAATTTTTATGGTATGAAGAGCTATATATTTTTTGTATAATTTAATTATTTAAAATTTTTTATTATTAATATTTAATATAAAAGATACTTAGTATTTAATAGAAAATAGATGTGAGAAAAAAGTTTCTAATGTTTATGAGAAGATGAGATGTGTCAAAACTAACTATTATTTTATTAGAATAAGGATTTTATCCAAATTACTTATTTTAAAAAATCATCATAACTTTTCAATACAAATTATAATTTTTATAAAAATTGAGTCATTAAATACAGACCGTTAAATTAGTGTAATTACAACTCGTTACATAATTTGTAGTTTGTATTTACTTTAGAGATCGTTACATTGGTGACTTTTACTGATTTTACAACTCGTGAAATTAAGCGCACCTCTAACTTGTGTTAATGTAAATTTTTTTAATAGTCTAATTTTTATACAAAAAATAACATTTTAATTTATACTAAAAGGATGATGGGAAAGTTTTTTAAAACAAAAAAGGTTAGTTTTTTTAAAAAGGAAGAAAAATAATGTAACATTATTATTGCTCGTTATATTGATGTAATTACGAAGGAAAAAATTCAATATAACTATTATGAAATTAAGAGACTTTATTAAAAGTGTGACAAACCAATCTTACTAAACCTATTTTTTTATTAGGTGTTACAAATATAATATCTTTTTAAATTTTCTAAAATGGAATATAGATGACAAATTCTTTTTATTAGAATTAAGTTATTTATTTGCTACAAATAGTATGAGTTATATGTTGTACATAATTTTTATTAAATATCTAAACATTTTTATAAAACTTTTGATATTTATAAATAATTTTTAAAACTAAGGGGCTATCTAGTAGTCTTTTTCGTTAAGTTACTACATATCAATTGCCTTATAGTTCAATGTTACAAGGAATAAAGATAGAACTTGGACCTCTTTTAAGGTCTAAGTTTTAATCATGACTCTAGTAAGTTTACCTAATTTAGACTTAAAATTAAGTATTAACCGGTAAAAAAACTAAAAATTATTAAGAGGTTTCTCTTACTAACAAATCATACAGCACCTGAACAATCCGATTTACACCTAAACAATCCGAATTACATAAGAATACAATCTACTCGCACGTAACAAATTAAGAAAACATTGATTGTAGCAAAATTTATTCTTGAGATAAAAAAAAATCATTTCATAGATTATCATAATATATATATATAGGGGAAGGTTCCCCTAAAAAGTCTATTTTGCCTAAGAAGGCTAAGAAGGATTTTAAAAACTTGAAAACCGACTCAAACAAACCCCGATTGAATTAATTTTTACATCATTGGAACCGGCTTGTCGAACCCTAAAACCCAAACCTTAAATCGTAAACAATAAACCCTAATACTAAAACCAAAACTTTAAAAACAAATCTTTAACATAAAGATACAACTTAAAAGCTAAAAACCAAACCCTAAAACCCAAAATCTAAATCTAGTTGTTAAAACGAAAATTTAAAATCTAATATTGTAGAGTTCGATGAGACGGTTCCAATGGCATCGAAATGAGTTCAATCGGAGTTTGTTTGGGTCGGTTTTGGAGATTTTAAAAATCCTTCTTAGCCTTCTTAGGCAAAATATACTTTTTATTTGATCTTTCCCCTATATATATATATGTTTGACAACCGAAACAATCCGATTTACATAAGAATACAATTTAATTCAGGCCTGAGTAGAGTGATCGGCGGGCGAGGTCCAGACGATGTCCTTAAGCGCCGGCCGGAGCTCTTTGCTGCAGAATTGGTTATACTCCAGGGTGTCGCCGCTCGATTTCTTCACCTCCACCACCAGAAACGCCGGTGTCACAGCAAATATCTCCGCCGATATCCCCAATTTCCCCTTTCTCCCGTTCTCATGCCCTTGCAACCTCAAACTACTCTCATCACCGCTCTTCTTCACGCTAAACTTCACCGCCTTCGCCACCGCCTCCAGCTTCGACACCACTGCTCCTGCCGGCTTCATCGTCGCGAACCGTATTTCTTGTTTCTCCTCTCGCTTTTTCTCCTCGAACAACGGAGACAGATCGAATCCTTCCGATAACGAGATTATGTGAAAGGCGTTCAGCGTCTCACCTTTGCATTTTAGAGTTGTTGTTTCGTCTTCGAAGATGAACTTAGGTTTCTTTGGTGCTGACTTCTTGAACCATGTTGATTCCATGATTTTTGAGATTGTGATTCGAGATTTTGGATTTGGATCGAGCAGTTTCGTGATTAATCGGCGTGCGTCTGACGAAAACCATGGCGGACACTTGAAATCGCCTCTGTAGATTTTTTTATACATTGCGATAATGTTATCGTCCTGAAAAGGTAAGAATCCTGCGAGAAGGACGTACAGAATTACTCCACATGACCAGATATCCGCTTTGGATCCATCGTAGCCTTTTTTACCGATTACTTCCGGTGCGACGTACGCCGGAGTGCCGCACGTCGTGTGTAACAGTCCATCTTGACGGAGATGATCGGAAAACGCGCTGAGACCAAAATCCGTGACTTTCAGATTACCGTCTTCGTCTAAAAGAAGGTTCTCCGGCTTCAGATCCCGGTGGTACACTCCTCGGCTGTGGCAAAAATCAACGGCGGAGATAAGCTGCTGGAAGTAACTCCGAGCAACACCCTCTCGCAACCGCCCTTTCTCGATCTTCGAAAACAACTCACCGCCTCTGACGAGCTCCATAGCGAAATAGATGTTAGATCTACTCGCCATGACCTCGTGAAGCTCGACGATGTTCGGATGCCGCACCATTTTCATCACGGAGATCTCTCGCTGGATATGATCCGTCATACCGACCTTAATCACCTTCTCTTTTGCAATCATCTTCATCGCAACACTCTTACCGGTCTGCAAATTCCTCGCATGATACACTTTCGCAAACGTCCCGTGCCCTAATTGCCTGCCTATCTCGTACTTACCGAGTAACACACCGTTGTTTCTATCCTCTGCCGCCATCAGCTCGTCGGAAGCTCGTCAAATTGATCAACGAACAGCAAAAATTTAGGTAATAAACGCCTAATTGGATACAACCGTGATGGAGTTTTGGCAAAAGTTCACCCGTCCTCCACGTGTTTACGGTGGCAAGTTCTGCCGCCGGTGGACTTCTTAGCACGCAGACGGTTAAACAGCAGCAGCTCTCCTCTCATCTCTCTGCATTCCCTAGCCGGATTTTTAGAATCTTGAGAGAAGATGTTTGGGATTATTTGTGATTTTAGGGTTTTGCAAGTTCGAAAAGCAAAACCGTATGTAATTCCGGTGCCTGCTCTTTTGTAACCGGAACCAGAAGGTAGCATTATATAGACGAATTTTGAATGTCAAATGACGGATGTACCCATGTGATTTTGGAGAGTAATCCAACGGCTGTTTTGTTACATAATCTTGCAAGGTATCAATTACTGAATTTTTTGCACTAGTGAATGTTTGACACGTGTACGAACGTTGTAGCACCTCCAATTTATTTATTTATTTATTTTTGTCACATGATATCGGGATATCTTGTGTCATTGTATTCTAGATGTAAATTACCTGGCTCAAATGTATCATTTTAATTATCCTCTAATTGTAAAATAATTATATTAATCGTTAATTTTTTTTTTAAAAATGCATATTACACCTTTATAAAAACACTCCTCCATCCCACTATAAAAATCACCCGGCCATTGAAAGATGATAACAAAATTTTATAATAAGAACAGTATGTTGTGAAGTTCAATATCAATTCATATTCTGAAACTTAATTTTGGTTTACAATTTCTACGGTATCACCTAAAAAACCAAAATTTCATAACCGTAACTTCTTATTAGTTAAACTAAAAAAGTCCAAGCCAAACCAATAATAATCTGTAAGTACCGATGAAGTTTAGAATTAACACTAGCATACAAATTTCTGATAACATACAATGCTCTTACATGCACGATAGAGTACAAGATGGTCGTCTTGTAAAATGGTCCCTGTGGTTTTCGTTATAAATTTTGGTAGTCATATTGAAAAAAATATCTCTTCGTTTTCACAATGTAAAGCTACTTATTTAACATATTCGTACGTATCTTGACGTTAATTACAATAACATGTTTTTGTAGTTTATTTGTCTTTTGCGTGTCATACCTTTGCCCATCGTTCTATTCGTAAAAACAAAGCCGTTGTCAATTACGTTTTTGGCACCGAATTTCAAATAGTGACAGGGTTTTGAAGCGGCATAAATGGTGAACCGAAGTTTTTTTTTTTGAACGGCGGATGTCTCAATCGTGTGAACCCATTGTTATCAGGTCATGTCACCAGGGTCTAGTTACCTGGACCTCACATGAGCCACCACAACCACTCCAGGAAGAAACCTCACTGGGAGAACCCCTGACCCCTATTTCGTTACGGAAAGAATTTGAACTCAAGACCTCTCATTTTAAAGAATATTGGGTTACCAGTGAGATAATGCGTCATTCGTGAACCGAAGTTAATTAATGACGTAATTTTTTAGATAAGAACAAATGCGCATGACACTTAAATGACCGATTTCTAGGAAATAGGAACGAGCACGCCTTGCATTTTCAGTTAAGTCAAACATTGGCGGCTAAAAGGATGTGGCAAATAGATATGTAATGCAAGATAACCACAAGAAGTTTCATTTCTTTATAAAATTAATAAACATATTTTATATTATTGATACAGTAAACTCCAATTTGTGTACAGTGATTTAACCAAAAAAGTAAAAACACTGATTGCAAAGTCATAAAAAAACAGTGAGATGATAAAGTAAAAAATACCAACTTTTTGAAATTTTGAAAAAATGTGATTTATGAAAATATTTTTAAAACATTTCAATTCATTTTTTATCATTGTGAACAAGCCTTAAACCATCTCGTAAGAATGTTGTTTTTTGTTTACTTAGATGTTATGAGTTTAAGTTGTGGACACAACCTCTTACAGTGATGTATAAGATAAAACTGCGTTTATAAGATTGTAAAACGATCAATCCTCCTCCTAAACCATACAGTAAAGAGATTAGTTGAGCACCGGATACGTGCCACTCATTTTGATCATGATATTCACTCTTTTTAATCAGCAACACGTTTGGTACATTAGCTCCCTAACATTAAAATCCTTTGAAATTTCTAAATGATTATTATTTAATCATATAAAAAATATTTTTTTTCACAAAAAAAATAGCTAATTTACCTAACTTTTTTTTCCAAACAAAAATTGTGTCACTCAAAGTTCACAATACATTTATTTTATGCACATTTATATTTAGCTCTGCCACTTGGATGCACTACCTCGGGAGGTTATATCCAACAACCAAATTTACATCAAAGTAGAGATGCACAAAAAAACCGGTTAACCGAACCGGTACCGGTTCGTAACCGGTTAGAAACCGGTTTTTAAACTGGTTATTGAAATCGGTTTTAGGTTATCAAAAAAACCGGCGGTTTGGGACCGGTTTGAGGTTTCAACAGACCAAACCAGTTATTAACCGGTTTTTCAAACCGGTTAACCGGTCCTTCTCATAAAAAAATCGGTTATTTGGCGGTTAACCGGTTTCGGTTATATATCGGTTTCGGTTTTTGAGCTCGAAAAACCGGTTATTAACCGAACCGGTTATTGGTAAAAACCGGTTTCCAGACTTTGACCGGTTAACCGGTTCGGTTATTCCAAACCCGGTTTGTGCACCTCTACATCAAAGTAAATCCTTTATACCAACCAGAGGTGCACAAATGATTAATCGGTTTTGAAATAACCGAACCGGTTAATAGTTGACATTTTTAAAACGGTTTTAACCATAAATGGTTTGATTAATAACCGAATTTCAATCTCTAAAAGGGAACGATATGTAATCGAGCCGATTAACCGTTAAATAACCATTTTTTACTTAGGTGGATCGATTAACCGGTTTGGTTACTTGAAACCTAAAACCAGTTCTTAATTACCTATTTTTTCAAAAACTAAAAAACAAAAAGTAAAAGAACCAGTTTTTAACCGGTACAAGTTCGACAACTGTTTTTTTTTCTATCTTTAATACCCACTTTGCCAACTAAGTTTTTTTTTTTATTTTAAAAAAAGGTCCAAAATATTCTTCACATACATTTCTTTGAGTTAATTACACTTTCGCTTCACTTTAAATAATATACCTTTAAAACTTAAAACATAAATATATACATCTTACACATTAAACGTAAATAAAATGTTTTTAATATTTATAACATTAATCCTATATATTTTCACTTAAACATTTTTAAGGGATATTTTATGTATATATTTTTTCTTCGAACATTCGTTTATTAAAAAAAAAATTCATACAAACTAACACAAGCAACAAAAGATATTTCTTGTAATATATATTTAACACATCAAATAGAAATTAATATAGTGATAACATTGATAATATTAACTTTATATGCTTTAAGTTTAATATTTTAATACAATTCTATATATTTTTCCTTAAACGTTCGTTTATTAGAAAAGTATTTTCAAATGAATAAATTTAAACAATACAATATGCTTGTTTAATAGATATTTAACACATTAAATACCAATGAATATATTTCTAATATTTGTAAAATATATTTTAGGGTAAAAGCTCAACAAACTTTTATAAGAAACCAAAGAAAACTATTCACACATGGGATTAGTTCCCAATTTTCAATTTTACTTTTCATTTCATTCAAACTATAAAGAAAAAGAAAATTTTGAAAATAATCATTGTTTATATCTTATTATAAAAATAGTTTATTTGTATTTAATGTGTTAAATATATCTATTCTAATAAATAAAATTTTATACGGACACATATCATGTTTTGTATAACACCTTAACTTTGTTTTCCCGTCTTTTTCATATTAAATACATTTCATATTAAGTAATAAAATTAACATTCAATATGCTTTTATACATTTTATATAAATTTTGTAATACATTATAAATATATTAATATTAAAAAACACAATTTTTTAAAACAATTATTATAAAATATTAAATTTGAAAAAATCATTGTTTAAATTAATAATATAATTTTATTACCTAAACTATTAAACATTCGAATTTTTAATCATATTTTATATCAAAAAATCATTTTATATTGTTTAAATTTTCATTGATAACTTATAACTATTTATTTTAAATACCGTGTAATACACGGGATAATAATTTAGTATATAATAAAGAAAACATATTTTGTTTTTTTTTGTTCGTTCGTTTGAATTTATTTATTTGCAATAAACAAACGTTTGTAGAAAAAGTATATAATTATACAAAAAAAAATCTATTTTTTTGTTAACGTATAAAATTAAGATTTTAAATATCACAAATATATTTATTTGTGTTTAATGCGTTAACTTATATATTCAACAAACATATTTTAATGTTTTTAATTTTTCCCTTGATACTATTTTGGAATAAACAAACGTTTAAGGGAAAAAACATATATTTGGAAAGAAAAAAAATATCCCATAAAATAATGTTGAAGTTGAAGTATATAGAGTTAATGTAGTAAATAATAAAAATTTATATTTACTTGTTTTCAATGGGTTATATATGTGTGTACTTGTGTGTGTATTAAATATTAAAAATATATAAGTTAAACTAGAGTTAAATCTTAACTAATGATAGTATTGAGTTCTAGCAAAAATAGTTTTAGTTGTGAAAAAGATGAGAATGGTTATAGGATTGGCATATGATATTTCTCTAATTTTTTAAAAATTGTATTTGGTTGTTGTGTTTATTGTTTCAGGCCACTGTGTAATACGTTTTTGCAATTGTGTAGTATATCTTTATTATTGTTTTATTTTTTAGCTTATTTTTGAGTTATTTTGTAATCATTTTTATGCATTAATTAAATTATTGTTATTTAATCTTTGATGTTTAATATGAAAAGTACATAACTATGTTATTTAATTAATCATTGTGATTTTTCAAAACTCATGATTTTAGAAAACACAAATTATCTTAATATTTTGAAGAATATATTATATATGGTCATAGCGTTTTTCATTAAGATCATTATTTAATGTATTCATAACTGTGTTTTACATTCATATTATTGTATAATATGTATAAATAATTATATTATATGTTTTAGTTCATTTCTTGTATTTTTATTATTATTTATATATTAAATTAAGTTTTGCATATAAGAAGTAAACAGTTGTATTATTTTTACATTTTATTTTTCATAACGTTTTATTTTAGAAGATGTATATTTCAGGTATTGTGTCATATGTGTTCGTCATTGTGTTTTACGTTTTAGATTATTTGATGTTATGTTGTCGTTTTTTTATGTATTAGATATATCATATAAAAAGTTGTTGATTGTGTTGTTTCATCATTATACTTTTTAAATGTTATCATTTTAAAAAATATTAAGACATAATGACTAATAAAAAGACAAAATGACTAACAAAAAAACAAAATGACGTATTACAATTACAATAGGTTGAAAAAAGTAAAATTTTTTATAAAAACTTATGTAACAATATTATACTCGTTTTAAAGATAAAAAATACTCATTTTTTGGTGTATTTTTTTTTAAATAATATATGTGTATAGAAGTAATGATCGTTTAGAAAAAAAAAGAGAGAAACATGATAAAAATTAACAAAAGTATCCGTAACTAAAATAAATTTCCTCTAAAATTTTCTATCTAACTTAATCTCAACCATTAGATTATATATTTAATAGTCTTAAATCTTCCCTACACCTTTTATACTAAAACCTCTTTATTATAATAACCTTACCGTCCTCACCAGTTGATAATATTATATATATGACGTATTGGCAATTTCGTCATTTAAAAAAAAAATAATAGAAAAGGGAATGGTGTTAGTGCACTGATTAAAACCATTACTTTTATCAAACCTTTAGACTATGTGCACTAAAAAAGATCTTTTTAATTAAATTAATGATTTAAGAAACAAACGATCAACCAATGGTATTACGTGTTGCTAAGTGACTTCATACATGTTTTCCATGTGATCAGTAGCGGATACAAGCTTTAAGTATGGGGGGATAGGCCCCCCTAAGAGTCCTGCGATCGAGTGTTAATACACATTTTTTTTAAATAGTTTTGCTTAATTTTGAAACAAAAAGGGGGCACGAATCTGATTATAAAGGGGCACCGAATCTGATTTTAAGGGGCACGAATCTGATTATAAAAGGCATCATTAGAAATGAATAATAAAAACTGTGCTATTTTCATAAAATTTATACGTATATTAACTTGTGATTTAAATTTGAAATTGATTATTTAAGTAATTGTTTTTCTAAAAACTTTTGATAGGTTTGTTTTGTGGTTTCAACTAACACGGTCCGTTTTTATCTAGACATATTTTTATTGACCTGTTTTTTGCCCCCCGTAAAAAAAATTTCTGAATCCGCCACTGCATGTGATGGTATATTACATTCCTTCATATTCCAACACTATTCACAAGTATTAACTATGACTTCTAATAACTAGTCACGAGTAGAGTGTATGTATATTTAAGTTAATTACGATTGAAGATATTCAAAAATTTTATTGGCTTTTGGAAACGAAACCTTAAACAAGAGGTTATAAGAGGAAAACCACTACTTTAACATAGGTCTACGGGTTCCAAAGGACATAACGAATTCAAATCTTTTGAAATTCGTAAGAATTTTTTTGTTTGAAATTTCACGTGTGAAATTCGGAAGTGTAAACTTGGGTAAATTCAAGTATGAATTTTTAATTGACAAAAAGATTGTTTCTTCCACAATTTTTGGGTTCCCTCAATTTTGAGTACATTTTCTTTTTTAACGGCTATTTAGTTGTTTATAGTCATTTATAATTTTATTTAATTATTTTGCCCTCATGAGTTGGTATAAATAAGTAGTGGAAATATTTGTTTAATTACATTACTTCTCTACTTCTTTATTATCAAAATACTCTCAAAAATTCTCAACTCATGAAAGTTAATATGGCAAGCTCAATAACTTATTAAAGTTTTGCTGGTATTGGTGTTTTTTACTCAAATAAAACAATCATTGTGAAGATCTAAACAAGGATAAGAAACAAAAAAAGGCTTTTCAGTATTTTCATTATGAAATGTTACACTTTGAGAATTCATTTGTTGACATTGTCTAGCAATAAAAACAAGTCGATTAGTGATCATCAAACTATGTCAACTGAGTGTGGTGTTTATAATTGTGATCTCGACATGATTTGTGAGATGATAGGGAGTTTGGTTATTCAAAAATATTTGTTATTCAATCACTTTGACAATACACACATGACAAAAGTGATTCAAAAAGCTTTCCAACCTAGTTTCATCAGATAATTCATTCTATTGTTAGATGTGATTGTTAAAGAGATGACATCAATCTAAAAAGGAAGTGATTTTTGGTTTTGAAAATTTAAAAACGGTTTTAATTTAACAACTAATGTTTGGTTGGTTAAATATGGCTTACTGGAATTGTACTTTGCCTAACCTCACATTGGATTGATTCAGATACGTAAAAATAATAAAGTGTACAATTGCCTATGAAATATTTAGCAATCCACACACTTGTGAAAATTTGTTTTATATATTAGATGGTATTATTCAAACAAGCTAAAATCTATTCGTTAACTTTTTAAAATGATTCTAATAATACCAACTTGATTAAAAAAAAATGAAATATCAACCTTTTATGTAATAGTGTTTTTTTTCATACTTGATTTGTTATATGTATCATTAACTTTATTGTGTAAAACGGGTTTACAGATACTCAAATGGAACAATCAAAAGAAAATTAAAAAAATAAATGATTTTTTTTTTTGCAAGTCAAAAGAAGATTTAAGTATTATGAACATTGTGTGCCAATTTTGAATTTCATATTTTTAAGTTCGAAAATGAGATGTATCTACTAACTGAACTTTGACTTGAATAATCTTTGATTCCGCCATATGATAAAGATAATTGGTTTATACTAGTTTTGCACTTTTGCTTTTGCCTAACATTACTTGGCTAAGGAGTTTTCCCTTTGTTTTTGCCTAACATTACTGGGTTAAGGAGTTTTCCCTTTGTGTTGAGATGTTATTAAAAGTTTAACTCATTTACTTTAACTCATTTTAATATATAAACTATTTTATCAGAGATTTTATTATCACACAAAAAATGAGTTTTTTACCAAATAAATGTAGGTGAAAAAATATTATTATAAATTGGTGTAGTTGACACCTTATTTACGAAATGAGTGTTTCTTTATGTATATATATAGGGTGGAGTTATAGTAAAAAGGCTTAGATTGGTGAGAAGTGTGAAAAGGATTGTAGGCCATTAAATATATAATTTAATGGTTGAGATCAAAGATGTATTAAAAAAGTTAGTGGAAAGGGTATTTTAGTCATAGACACTTTTGTTGACTTTTTATCATGTTCCCCCCCATTTTTTTAAACGGTCATAACTTTTATTTACAATATTATTTTTTTAAAAAAATTACACCAAAAAAACGAACATTTTTTTATCTTTAAAACGAGTATAGCAATGTTATATAAAAAAAACGTTTTTCTCTATCTTTTATATTTGGAATGCGTCATTGTGTCTAATTGTCTATTAGTGTCTAACTATTTTTTTTATAAATTCATGAGCTTTAAAAATAATATTAGTGAAACAACAAAGTCACATATTTTTTATATGTAAACCATAATGATTAAACAAAACAAATTCATTTAATACAACAATGTGTATATTACACAATGACCTAAACGTAAAACACAATGACGCGTAGATTACACAATGACCTTAACGTAAAACAAAGTAATGACTATTACACAATGACCTGAACGTAAAACACAATGACGCGTAGGTTACACAATGACCTTAACGGAAAACAAAATAATGACTATTATACAATAATTTGAATGTAAAACATAATGATGCTATATTACACAATCATCTTAAGATAAAAAACAATGATGAATATATTACACAATGACCTGAACATAACACACAATGATAATTATATTACACAATGTTCTAACAATAAAACACAATAATGAATATATTACACAATGACATAAACATATATACAATGACGAAAATGTATTTTTTAAAAAATAAAAGCAATTTATGTTTTTTAAAATTATAGGTTTTATAAACATAATGATAAAATAACACAATTATGTACTTTTAATACATAAAACATAAAAAATCAATAAGAACAATTTATTTAATGCATAAAAAACAATAACAAAATAACACAATATGATATAAAAAATAAAAAAATAATAAAAATATTAAACACAATGACATGAAGCGTTAAACACTATAACTTGAATCATTAAACACAATGACCAAAATACCCTTTTTATAAAATTAGAGTAATGCCGCTTGTCAAATCCACAATCCTTCTCACCCTTTTTACCAATCTCACCCTTTTTACTTGAACCAAATCCTATATATAGGATTTGGTTCAAATAAGAACCCTGCTTAATTGTGGTAACCCAAAATAGCCTTGCAAAAAATGCCCGAATCTTTGATTTTTTTCATGGTCTTTATTATACATATTTAGGGAGGGTTTCTTTTTTGTGTTTTGGCTAATTCGCAATACAAATCGAATTTGCATCTGTGTAAAGTTTTTGCACTTTTCTAAATATTGCGAAATGCAAATCAAATTTACATCGACGCAAATTCGATTTGCCTTGCGAATTAGCCAAAACACAAAAAAGAAACCTCCCCTAAATATGTATAATAAAGACCATGAAAAAAAATTAAAGATTCGGACATTTTTTGCAGGGCAATTTGGGTTACCACAATTACAGTGGTTAACAACGAAACATTCCCCTATATATATGTGTGTGGTAAGGATCAATTGGTAACCCATGGTAATTGAGATAACTTATTAACCTAATTTGATTGGTTGTCTAATTTAATGAATTTGAAATGTGTGGTCTATATTAAATTTGAGAAAAATAAGTGGTTGAGATTTCTTTAAGGGTATTTTAGAGATTTGTTAGATGTACTTGATTTAATTTTAAAAATAAAAGTTTATCCCCCAATTTTTTAAACCTTCATAACTTTTATATACATTATTATTTTTTTTTTTAAATTACACCATTAATGTCACACCCCCAAATTCCCACTCGTGGTGTCAGTCCACGTGGGTGTGATGTGGCCAGAATCACAGCTCATGGTCATATAGAACATCTCTATATGCGTTTCAAATACAATGTTTGACATGCACTTAACAAAATAGTTTGCAGTGGAATAGTAAATCATAGCAGCGGAAAAATATAATTGTCATAATATGCAGCGGAAAAGTAATAAGTTGAATACAACATTGTTTAAAACAGAATAGAAGTTTAAATTGTTTCAAAAGACAAAAGGTTAAATGCATGCGGGATCCTATGCTCAATCCCCTAGGTGCAATCCTGGATTTCCCGATCCTGTCAGTTACCTGAGAATGCAAGTTTAAAAAGTGTCAACACAATGGTTGGTGAGTTCACAGGTTTTGATAGATACATATAGTAAGAAAACATGTGTCATGCTGTCAATATTGTGCCACGTGGGGTTAGTCACACCCAAACGGATCCATTCAAACCTACCACGTTGTTCGTACATTAACGGTAAGACTTTGTGAGGGCTTGTTACGAGTTCAACACTTAATGTTTGTCTAATAAACCAGCATACACATAAAAATGTTTGTACAATAATAGTGTTTGACTCGATGCAACTAGTATTCTCCCCCTTATTTAAAAATGTTTGAAAAGAGTAAAGAGGGGCCGTAAACTCACCTTAATGAAGTGAACGAAAGAAAGTGTAAGCTCCTGTGTCTTCGGGTAGGCAGTCACCGGCTACCTATATCGTATACCATATGTGAGTTTGCGTAAGTGACCGTGTTCGTGTTAGTGCTCGTTTTGTGCTCAACAACTATCGGTTGTTCATGTTTGTCCGTGTCGGTCCACAATGACCATGTTAGCTCGTGTTGGTCCACATTGACCGTGTTTGACCAAAGTTGACCGTGTTTGACCAAAGTTTACCGTGTCAAGTCAACGACCCGTTGGTGAACCGTGTGTCGGTTGGGAGTCGTGTAGCAATCGTGTAAGTGCTCGTCGTGTGCAAAACGCGTAATTCGCGTCTATGGACAACTTACTATACTTAGTAAGTTTCCATTTATGGCAAGTTCCACAAAGCATATCGATTTTAGAGTTCTAGCATGCTTGTTAGTCCTACGTGATCATGTTTACACTTAACACATCATCATACGAAATCACATAAGTCACTTATATCATGTTTGCACATAAAAGTTTCCTAAAATGGAAAGTTTCCATTTCTATCATATGCGATATCGAAAACCATTTAACTTAGCATCCAATCATCACATTAAAACATAATAAACCACTTAGCATGCTCCAATCATACAAAACGTTCATAAGTCGGTTTATGTAAAAATAAAGTTACTATAAATAGTAACTATGACTATTTTGCCCAAATGATCAACCTAAACACTTCTAATCAAATTTTATGTCACAAATCATCTTGATAAACCATTTAACATAATCTAAACATGCACAAATAGCCAAATTTACCATTTAACAATATTTGGTCCACAAAAGTTACTATATTTATTAACTTTGCTAAAAATGACCATATTCAATATCAAGATCACATTCTAAGTATCAACATCATCCTAATAACATCCTAATAGCAATCTCATATGTCACACCCCCACCTCTCGTCACCTGAGAATGATGTCATCAAAAGGGTAGCGGAAGCATAGTGGTGATGTCTCAGAGCATGAGGGGTGACTTACTTGATCCGGTATCATCATAGCACACAGATTACGAACAGTAAAACTTACATTACAAGGTTCGTGGTTACAAATATTATTACAGTTTATACATATTACAATTTATTTAATTACAGTTGTTGCTAGTGCTGTGAGTGCATCCTCACCGTTGTCCTTGATTGCCTGCAAAAGTTTTAGTTTCGAAAACATCAGCACAAAGCTGGTGAGTTCATACAATTTAGTTAAATCATATGATATGACAGTTAAGTTCAAATACATGTTCACAGTTCCGGATAACCATGGGACCCGTATCTAGTTCCTTTCGGACGATATGTTCAGTTCTCGATATTACCCGTCGGTAAATATCTTATTGCCTCATTATCTTAATGTCTATCACACCATTAAGAAGTTCAGGAAACAGATAACAAACATTCACACCAGGGGAGATGCAATCCTCCCAGTGAATGGGGTGTCAACCGATAGTACTATCAATGTTTTCTGCTCGGCCACACATGGGTTCACTAGATACAGTTCAAGAATGAGGACTTTGATATCATGATAGAGATACTAACGGCAACAATCCCATGAAATCCACAAATTCAGTTAATCACATGAAATCACGCAGATAACAGTGACACATATCATATGATCAAGAAAAGTTTAGCAGTTATACCCCGATGTTTATACAACATTAAAAGAACAGGGGTGGTACGAAACTCACCTGATAGTATAGGTGTAGCAGAGTATCACCAAACTGATAGTACAGAGATGATTCTGCATTTATTAATATTCAATGAGTTATTTCTGTTCTAGTTTGTTGATTAAATCTTCCTGAACGTTCAATGTCAAAGACATTGCTTACTAAATCATCAACTCGATATTAATTATGTATTTAATTAATTTAAGATTATATCATACAATGTATGATAATGTAGGAACCTACATTGCATTAGATTCCTAATACAAAGTTGATGACACTCTTGATTAATCAGAATAATCTCTGATTAACCAGATAGTTAATGTTGTTGATTATGATACTGTAACAGTTTCTAGATAATTTAATGGCTTAGGAATGATAAATCCTTGTTATTGATTACCCAAATATCATGAAATATCACAATGTAGCATCAGAATAGGTGTAATAACCATGTTTAACATACTAATCTGACTGTTATCATAAACATCAGATAATCGTTCCAATGAGTATGTTAATGGTTGTGATTAGTTTGAAACACTTGGATTTAATCTTGCATTTCAAGGATTAACCCAACTAATCACCTACATTGTTATAATCAAATGGATTAAACCATTATAATCATGGGTATGGTTTCATGCAAACCGGGCATCACAACGGATCAAAACAAGGATTTAACCGTTAGAACTTCGTGTTCTTCATTTATAATCAATCCTAGCCATCATCTAGGCAATAATCAACAATCCTAACTATGCCATTACGTTCAAAATAAAGATCTAATCAATCAAAATCAAACTAGAAGGTTTAAACGGATCATTACCTAATCTGACGGATTTCTGGCTTCAAAACTACGATCAGAACTTGAAAACAAGTTCCCTGGGATGATTCGTGGCTTCTAATGGCTTCAGAAGATTGTTTGAAGGCTTCAAAATCTTGGTTTTTCGTCTGCAGGGTCGAAGAAGTTCGAGAAGTGTAATAAAATTATAATCTGCATGAAAATCTGATAAAAGGATTAACTTGTTCCACCGCCTCATCCGTCGCGTACCGCGACGGAGAGTCTATTTTGGCTTCGCGTACCGCGAAGTTTTTCGGGAATCTGAGATATTTAACAACCATTGCGTACCGCGGAGGACTCTCAAGCCCACCTCCGCGTACCGCGATAAGCCCTTTCGACCAATACTTAGAGATTTTTCTTCGTTTTTCGATTCCGGACAATCCGTAACTCCGTTTCGCGATCCGTTTTCTCCTATGTTCTCGATTTCTCGCATACTTTAAACCTGCAATAGTTACAATCATCAATTTCGCGCGGATTTCTAGAACAACCAAACGTGTGAACGTCATTGATGACGTAATCTTTACCTGCAATTGTCACAGTCTCCTCCTGTTACAGAAATTTCGTCCCGAAATTTAGTGAAGACTTATCTGTCGACAATTGTCTATGAGAACAAGTGAGGATATTTTGCTTTCATCTGATCTTCACGTTCCCAGGTATATTCAGGTCCTCGTTGAGAGCTCCAGCGAACTTTAACGATTGGTATGCGACTGCGTTTAAGTACCTTAACTTCTCGATCCATTACTTCTACCGGTTCTTCGGTAAACTGAAGTTTATCATTGATCTGAAGTTCTTCGAGAGGTACGATCAAAGATTCATCGTTTAAACACTTTTTCAGATTTGATACGTGAAAAACGTCATGTATGTTACTGAGTTCAAGAGGTAATTCGAGTCTGTAGGCTACAGATCCAATTCGTTCAAGAATTTTAAATGGCCCTATAAATCTCGGTGAGAGTTTACCTCGTTTACTAAATCTGAAAATGCCCTTCCAGGGTGATACTTTCAACATTACACGATCACCAACTTGGAATTCTAGTGGTCTACGACGGTTATCAGCATAACTCTTTTGACGATCGCGAGCAGCTTTAATTCGTTCTTGAATCAGTGCGATCTTGTCAGTGGTTTCTTGGATGAATTCTGGGCCAATGATTTGATTTTCTCCTATTTCCGACCAGCAAATAGGAGATCTGCACTTGCGCCCATACAGTGCCTCGAATGGAGCGCATTGTATGCTGGTATGGTAGCTGTTATTGTACGAGAATTCCACAAGTGGAAGATGAATATCCCAGCTACCTCCAAAATCAATCACACAGCTTCTGAGCATGTCTTCTAACGTTTGATTTGTTCGCTCCGTTTGCCCATCCGTTTGTGGATGATAGGATGTGCTCATATTGATTTGCGTGCCCAGAGCATTCTGAAGAGTTTGCCAAAATCGCGACATAAATCGACTATCTCTGTCAGAAATGATAGAGATCGGTACTCCATGTCGAGATACAATCTCATTAACATAGAGTTTAGCCAGTCGATCCATAGAGTAATCTTCTCGGATGGGTAAGAAATGCGCAGATTTAGTAAGGCGATCAACGATAACCCATATCGAGTCATGGTTACGTGACGTTTTGGGTAGTTTTGTAATGAAATCCATAGAGATCTGATCCCATTTCCAGATGGGAATCTCAGGTTGTTGGAGTAACCCAGAAGGTCGTTGGTGTTCAGCCTTCACTTTAAGACACGTTAAGCATCGGTCCACGTATTCTGATACGTTTCTCTTCATCCCAGGCCACCAGTAAAAATCTCTAAGATCTTTATACATTTTATCGGCACCTGGATGAATAGAATACCTGGATTTGTGCGCCTCATCCAAGATAATTGTTCGAGAGTTACCGAATAGAGGAATCCACATTCGGTCTTTGAAATACAACAGTCCATCAACCTTAGTATCAAGTTTCTTATCTAATCCTCTTAGTCCCTCAGCAAAATAATTCGTTGTTTGTAAAGCTTGTTGCTGAGCATTTCTAATCTGAGGAATTAGACTAGTTTGGATAGTCAAACCTAACGCTCTCACACGTAGGGGTTTGACCCGTTCCTTGCGACTCAAGGCATCGGCCACAACATTTGCCTTGCCTGGGTGATAACGGATTTCACAATCATAATCGTTCAAGAGTTCAACCCATCGCCTTTGTCGCATGTTCAACATTTTCTGATCTAGAATATGTTGGAGACTTTTGTGATCCGTGTACACAATACACTTGGTTCCGTACAGATAATGTCTCCAAATCTTGAGTGCAAACACAACTGCACCAAGTTCTAGATCATGAGTGGTATAGTTCTTCTCGTGTACTTTCAACTGCCGAGAAGCGTAAGCGATCACCTTATCGTTCTGCATTAAAACACACCCAAGTCCCTGACGGGAAGCATCACAATAAACCGTGAAGTTATCTGTACCTTCCGGTAGTGCTAAAATAGGTGCATTGCAGAGTTTATGTTTCAACAGTTGGAAAGCCTCCTCCTGTTGGGAACCCCATATAAACGGTTGGTTCTTCTGAGTCAAAGTGGTAAGTGGCAGAGCGATTTTTGAAAAGTTCTTGATAAATCGACGATAATAACCTGCCAACCCCAAGAATTGACGTATTTCAGTCGGGGTTCGGGGTGTCTCCCATTGTTCTACCGCTTTGATCTTACTGGGATCCACTTGAATACCATTCTCATTCACAACATGCCCCAGAAACTGAACTTCTCGTAACCAAAATTCACACTTGGAAAATTTGGCATATAGCTGTTCACGTGCTAGAAGTTCTAAGATGAGTTTCAGATGTTGGGCATGTTCCTGCTGGTTCCGGGAATAAATGAGAATATCATCAATAAATACAATCACAAACTTATCCAGATAAGGTCTACATACTCGGTTCATCAGATCCATAAAAACTGCAGGTGCATTGGTTAAACCAAACGGCATTACTAAAAACTCGTAATGTCCGTACCGGGTTCGGAAAGCAGTTTTTGGAACATCATTGTCATGGATTCGTAACTGATGATATCCGGACCTCAAATCAATTTTTGAGAAATATGTAGCACCTTGCAACTGATCAAACAGATCATCAATACGAGGTAATGGATAACGGTTCTTGATTGTCAGTTTATTGAGTTCCCTGTAGTCGATACACATCCTGAATGATCCATCTTTCTTTTTCACAAAAAGAATTGGTGCTCCCCAGGGTGAAAAACTGGGTCGAATGAAACCTTTATCAAGAAGTTCCTGTAATTGACCTGAAAGTTCTTGCATTTCAGATGGCGCAAGCCGATACGGGGCTTTAGCAACAGGTGCAGCGCCAGGAATCAAGTCAATACGAAATTCAACCTGTCTTGTTGGGGGTAATCCTGATATATCTTCAGGAAAAACTTCAGGAAAATCTTTGACTACTGGGATATCAGTGATACGTGTAGGTGAAGAATTGTGCTCGGTCACGTGTGCCAGGAAAGCATAACAGCCTTTCCTTAAAAATTTCTGAGCCCGCATACAAGATATGAGACCAAGTTTTCTACCGGCTCGTTCTCCTTGAACTACCAGTGTATTACCGTTAGGTAATGGAATACGGATCACCTTAGTTTGACATACAACTTCCGCTTGGTTATCAGAAAGCCAATTCATGCCTACACGACATCAAAGCTACCAAGCTCAATAGGAAGTAAGTCGATACAGAAAAGGTGATCATTCAGATTCAAGGAACATCCTTGAATAACACTGCTAGTTTTGATCATCTTGCCATTTGCAAGTTCAATGACATAAGGAGTTTCTAGTTCTACCGTAGGCAATGAAAGTAATGATGCAAATTCAGGAGAAATAAAACTCTTATCTGCTCCTGTGTCAAATAAAACTGATGCATAAAGATTATTGAGAAGGAACGTACCAGTGACAATGTTTGCATCATGTCTTGCCTCGGCTGCACCAATCTGAAAAGCTCTACCCCTAGCTTGATTCCCTGGATTGGTGTTATTGGTTGGACAATTGCGCATGAGGTGATCAGGGCTTCCACAAGTGTAACATGACCGGTTCGTTTGAGCAGTGGGTCGTGGAGCTTGGTTTGGTTGACGAGCAGGAAAGTTGCAGTATTTAGCATAGTGTCCTACCCGATTACATTTTGCACAAACAGGACATGGTCCTGTGTGATGGTAGGGACACCTATCACATTTGGGCGCCGGCCCAGTGTAAACTTTCCTCTCTGGTATCGCCGCTCCATAGTTTTTCACGGTTGGTTTGTTCTGACTGGTTTCAGCTGGAGCTTTGGTCTTGGACTTGCCAAACCATTTACGTTTGGTACCTTTAGAAACGTTCGAGGTACCAGCTTCACTACGGCCCACGGCCGTCTGAGATTTTGAGATCAATGTACCACTTCTTACCGCCTCATCGGTAAGCTTGGTGGTCAACAGAATGGTTCTTTTGAGGGTTGTGGGTTCAGCAGCAGTTACATTTCCCCGAATCTGGGGAACCAACCCTTTGATATACTTCTCAATCAATGCTGCCTCAGTTGGAAACATATTGGGAAGTAGACAAGTAAGTTCATGAAAACGATCGGTGTAGGCTAAAGAATCAGCACCGACCATTGAGTGACTCCAGAATTCCTCCTGAAGTTTTTGGATTTCAGTGATTGGGCAGTACTCTGACATAATCAGAGTTTTGAATTCATTCCAGCCCATAGAATCAACTGTAACAGAACCCAAAGTTTTAGCCTGGGTATTCCACCAGGTAAGAGCTGATTCTTTCAAAGAACAGGCAGCATAAGACACCTTATGCTCCTCCAGACACTGGCTGATTTTCAGTTTTGTTTCCATCTCCTCGATCCACCTAAGGAGTCCAGCCGCTCCTTCCCTACCTGTGAAAGTAGGTGGGTTACAGGAAGCAAAGTATTTATACGTACATCCCTGTCGTGGTGGATCAGGAGCAGTAGTAGTTGTGCCTGTGGTATGAACAGTTTCAACATGTCCACCTGTGGCATTATGTTCCACATGACCAGACCCAGAAGTGACATGTGGCTGTGGTGGTATTACAATGCCAGCAGCCGATAGCTGTTCCTTTACGATTCGGGCTATAGCTGCTTCATTCAATACCGACCCACTAGGAGCTGTCGTTGGTGTCGGGTTTGGGTCCTGGTTCACCAGAGGAACGGTATTTGTTTCAGAAACAGGTGGTGGAACTGGATTCGGTTCAGGGGAAGTAATATTCTCAGTAGCTTTCTTAGCTGGACGACCTCTTTTCGGAGCCATAGTTCTGCTCACATGCAGACAAACTCAGGTCAGTTCAAGAATATTAAAGATATAACCCTTTTTTTTTAATCACATAACTCAACCATGTTCAGACATGCTGATAATTTCATGTTGAAACGTGATCATTTAAGTATTCAAGTATAACTACATTGAAAAGATCCAGATACGTTCTCAGTTCACACTAGTCATTCAGATATTCGTAGTTATACTTAGTCCTGTTATTTCAAAACATGTGTAGAGTATAACCCAACTCATTGCCTCGCAATACATGTTTTTAGAGATATGTTCATACAGGACTAGGATATGTTCTCACACAACAACAAATATGTTCACTTGTTCTCGTACAGTATGGCTCTCGTACTGTACTTTAGTTACAGATATGTTCTCATTAGATATGTTCTTGTTCACATTACAGATACGTTCTCGTTCAGATATGTTCTCGTTCACATTACAGATACGTTCTCGTTTAGATATGTTCTCGTACAGTATGGCTCTCGTACTGTACTTTAGTTAATATATCCGCATACAGTATGGCTCTCGTACTGTATTTTCGCGCAATATATGTTTTTAGTTAAATATATTCGCATACAGTATGGCTCTCGTACTGTATATCAGCGCAATATATTTTCAGTTAGATATATTTGCATACAGTATTGCTCTCGTACTGTATTTTCGCACAATATATATATTTTTAGTTTGACATATTCGCATACAGTATGGCTCTCGTACTGTATATCAGCGCAATATGTTTTCAGTTAGATACGTTCTCATACTGATATGTTCATAGATACGTTCTCATACTGATATGTTCATAGATATGTTCTCATACTGATATGTTCATAGATATGTTCTCATACTGATATGTTCATAGATATGTTCTCATACTGATATGTTCTTAGATACGTTCTCATACTGATTTGGATATAGTGTTCACATAACATACAACAGATATACAGAAACAAACGTTTGATTAAAACAACACTGTTATTATAAAACCATAAAGTTTATGATACAAAGAGTGCCCTCATAATACATCCATACAAACAACCTATCCGTCTATGAGATGTACAATGAAAATCCCAAAAATGTGGGTCAACTGATCTGACTTACCGTAAGAAATACGGTAAACAGGCTAACACTATAGCTATAGTAGCGAGTACTATAGCTAACCAGATAAGTCTAGCCTCGGTGCTCAGCGTACCGAGCGTCCAGATCAGTCCCTGCAGCCTTTCCCCAAAGGCTGCCACCTGCTGCTTACATGCAGCAATCATTTCCCTCCACCAAGTCCTCCGAAGGCGATCCTCAATGGTCGCCCTCCAGGCTAGGGTGTCCGCACCCTGAGTAGTCACATGGTCCATAAGAGCCAGGTGAGACGCGAGAATCTCCAACACCGTATTACGGGTGTCCTCCATCGTGGCATGGTGCTGCTGCAAATCCTGTCGGAGGCCCAGCAGGTCCTGAGATACCTGCTGTACCTGAGCCCGAAGCTCAGCCTGGTGGGAGGATTCTCCCACCTCGTGTACTGGTGCTGGCTCGTCACGTGGAGCCATGGGGCGTCGTGGAGGTAGTCCCGTAGTCTTGCGGGCCTGGCCCCGCATACGCCTGAGCCCGTCCCATGCCGGGGCTCTGTGTGGTGAGGAGCTCTGCCTCCTCATGGCCGAAGCGTCGGCCAGCGGTGAGTGGGGTGGACTGTGCACCGGTGGGGATCCCGGTGGTGGTGGTGGTATGAACGGAGATCCGGGCGGTAGTGGTGGTACAAAAGGAGATCCGGGTGGTGTAGCTGGTAGCTGTGGTCCCACCTGAGATGATACAGAAGACGCATGAGATGGTACTGCACCCGAGCTCGATCCCGAGCTGTCACTGGGTGTGTCGTCAAGGATGATGTAAGGGAATCTCTGGTAAATATAGTTTTCTCCCGGGTTCGCCATTGCTGAATAAACAAAGTTCTAGATCAGTATCATGAAATAAACATTGAATAATAATATTCAATACAAACATGATATGATATCTCTTCTTATCTCAAAGCAACTATTAGTCTTTAGAATTGTTAGTGTTTTGCTTGAATTAAATCAAACTAGAATGCACACGTGTTGCAAATTTCAGTTATGCTGGCCACTCATAACTGGAATTTGTACCACCTGATTATCCTGGTTTAATTCAAAACAAGTTTTGTTCAATATTAATGTTCGGTGCTCTCTGTGTTACTATACGAACCTATGGTTATAGTCTAGGTTTCTAAGTCAACCTAATTCTCTATAACCTGTGGCTCTGATACCACCCTGTCACACCCCCACCTCTCGTCACCTGAGAATGATGTCATCAAAAGGGTAGCGGAAGCATAGTGGTGATGTCTCAGAGCATGAGGGGTGACTTACTTGATCCGGTATCATCATAGCACACAGATTACGAAAAGTAAAACTTACATTACAAGGTTCGTGGTTACAAATATTATTACAGTTTATACATATTACAATTTATTTAATTACAGTTGTTGCTAGTGCTGTGAGTGCATCCTCACCGTTGTCCTTGATTGCCTGCAAAAGTTTTAGTTTCGAAAACATCAGCACAAAGCTGGTGAGTTCATACAGTTTAGTTAAATCATATGATATGACAGTTAAGTTCAAATACATGTTCACAGTTCCGGATAACCATGGGACCCGTATCTAGTTCCTTTCGGACGATATGTTCAGTTCTCGATATTACCCGTCGGTAAATATCTTATTGCCTCATTATCTTAATGTCTATCACACCATTAAGAAGTTCAGGAAACAGATAACAAACATTCACACCAGGGGAGATGCAATCCTCCCAGTGAATGGGGTGTCAACCGATAGTACTATCAATGTTTTCTGCTCGGCCACACATGGGTTCACTAGATACAGTTCAAGAATGAGGACTTTGATATCATGATAGAGATACTAACGGCAACAATCCCATGAAATCCACAAATTCAGTTAATCACATGAAATCACGCAGATAACAGTGACACATATCATATGATCAAGAAAAGTTTAGCAGTTATACCCCGATGTTTATACAACATTAAAAGAACAGGGGTGGTACGAAACTCACCTGATAGTATAGGTGTAGCAGAGTATCACCAAACTGATAGTACAGAGATGATTCTGCATTTATTAATATTCAATGAGTTATTTCTGTTCTAGTTTGTTGATTAAATCTTCCTGAACGTTCAATGTCAAAGACATTGCTTACTAAATCATCAACTCGATATTAATTATGTATTTAATTAATTTAAGATTATATCATACAATGTATGATAATGTAGGAACCTACATTGCATTAGATTCCTAATACAAAGTTGATGACACTCTTGATTAATCAGAATAATCTCTGATTAACCAGATAGTTAATGTTGTTGATTATGATACTGTAACAGTTTCTAGATAATTTAATGGCTTAGGAATGATAAATCCTTGTTATTGATTACCCAAATATCATGAAATATCACAATGTAGCATCAGAATAGGTGTAATAACCATGTTTAACATACTAATCTGACTGTTATCATAAACATCAGATAATCGTTCCAATGAGTATGTTAATGGTTGTGATTAGTTTGAAACACTTGGATTTAATCTTGCATTTCAAGGATTAACCCAACTAATCACCTACATTGTTATAATCAAATGGATTAAACCATTATAATCATGGGTATGGTTTCATGCAAACCGGGCATCACAACGGATCAAAACAAGGATTTAACCGTTAGAACTTCGTGTTCTTCATTTATAATCAATCCTAGCCATCATCTAGGCAATAATCAACAATCCTAACTATGCCATTACGTTCAAAATAAAGATCTAATCAATCAAAATCAAACTAGAAGGTTTAAACGGATCATTACCTAATCTGACGGATTTCTGGCTTCAAAACTACGATCAGAACTTGAAAACAAGTTCCCTGGGATGATTCGTGGCTTCTAATGGCTTCAGAAGATTGTTTGAAGGCTTCAAAATCTTGGTTTTTCGTCTGCAGGGTCGAAGAAGTTCGAGAAGTGTAATAAAATTATAATCTGCATGAAAATCTGATAAAAGGATCAACTTGTTCCACCGCCTCATCCGTCGCGTACCGCGACGGAGAGTCTATTTTGGCTTCGCGTACCGCGAAGTTTTTCGGGAATCTGAGATATTTAACAACCATTGCGTACCGCGGAGGACTCTCAAGCCCACCTCCGCGTACCGCGATAAGCCCTTTCGACCAATACTTAGAGATTTTTCTTCGTTTTTCGATTCCGGACAATCCGTAACTCCGTTTCGCGATCCGTTTTCTCCTATGTTCTCGATTTCTCGCATACTTTAAACCTGCAATAGTTACAATCATCAATTTCGCGCGGATTTCTAGAACAACCAAACGTGTGAACGTCATTGATGACGTAATCTTTACCTGCAATTGTCACAGTCTCCTCCTGTTACAGAAATTTCGTCCCGAAATTTAGTGAAGACTTATCTGTCGACAATTGTCTATGAGAACAAGTGAGGATATTTTGCTTTCATCTGATCTTCACGTTCCCAGGTATATTCAGGTCCTCGTTGAGAGTTCCAGCGAACTTTAACGATTGGTATGCGACTGCGTTTGAGTACCTTAACTTCTCGATCCATTACTTCTACCGGTTCTTCGGTAAACTGAAGTTTATCATTGATCTGAAGTTCTTCGAGAGGTACGATCAAAGATTCATCGTTTAAACACTTTTTCAGATTTGATACGTGAAAAACGTCATGTATGTTACTGAGTTCAAGAGGTAATTCGAGTCTGTAGGCTACAGATCCAATTCGTTCAAGAATTTTAAATGGCCCTACAAACCTCGGTGAGAGTTTACCTCGTTTACCAAATCTGAAAATGCCCTTCCAGGGTGATACTTTCAACATTACACGATCACCAACTTGGAATTCTAGTGGTCTACGACGGTTATCAGCATAACTCTTTTGACGATCGCGAGCAGCTTTAATTCGTTCTTGAATCAGTGCGATCTTGTCAGTGGTTTCTTGGATGAATTCTGGGCCAATGATTTGATTTTCTCCTATTTCCGACCAGCAAATAGGAGATCTGCACTTGCGCCCATACAGTGCCTCGAATGGAGCGCATTGTATGCTGGTATGGTAGCTGTTATTGTACGAGAATTCCACAAGTGGAAGATGAATATCCCAGCTACCTCCAAAATCAATCACACAGCTTCTGAGCATGTCTTCTAACGTTTGATTTGTTCGCTCCGTTTGCCCATCCGTTTGTGGATGATAGGATGTGCTCATATTGATTTGCGTGCCCAGAGCATTCTGAAGAGTTTGCCAAAATCGTGACATAAATCGACTATCTCTGTCAGAAATGATAGAGATCGGTACTCCATGTCGAGATACAATCTCATTAACATAGAGTTTAGCCAGTCGATCCATAGAGTAATCTTCTCGGATGGGTAAGAAATGCGCAGATTTAGTAAGGCGATCAACGATAACCCATATCGAGTCATGGTTACGTGACGTTTTGGGTAGTTTTGTAATGAAATCCATAGAGATCTGATCCCATTTCCACATGGGAATCTCAGGTTGTTGGAGTAACCCAGAAGGTCGTTGATGTTCAGCCTTCACTTTAAGACACGTTAAACATCGGTCCACGTATTCTGATACGTTTCTCTTCATCCCAGGCCACCAGTAAAAATCTCTAAGATCTTTATACATTTTATCGGCACCTGGATGAATAGAATACCTGGATTTGTGCGCCTCATCCAAGATAATTGTTCGAGAGTTACCGAATAGAGGAATCCACATTCGGTCTTTGAAATACAACAGTCCATCAACCTTAGTATCGAGTTTCTTATCTAATCCTCTTAGTCCCTCAGCAAAATAATTCGTTGTTTGTAAAGCTTGTTGCTGAGCATTTCTAATCTGAGGAATTAGACTAGTTTGGATAGTCAAACCTAACGCTCTCACACGTAGGGGTTTGACCCGTTCCTTGCGACTCAAGGCATCGGCCACAACATTTGCCTTGCCTGGGTGATAACGGATTTCACAATCATAATCGTTCAAGAGTTCAACCCATCGCCTTTGTCGCATGTTCAACATTTTCTGATCTAGAATATGTTGGAGACTTTTGTGATCCGTGTACACAATACACTTGGTTCCGTACAGATAATGTCTCCAAATCTTGAGTGCAAACACAACTGCACCAAGTTCTAGATCATGAGTGGTATAGTTCTTCTCGTGTACTTTCAACTGCCGAGAAGCGTAAGCGATCACCTTATCGTTCTGCATTAAAACACACCCAAGTCCCTGACGGGAAGCATCACAATAAACCGTGAAGTTATCTGTACCTTCCGGTAGTGCTAAAATAGGTGCATTGCAGAGTTTATGTTTCAACAGTTGGAAAGCCTCCTCCTGTTGGGAACCCCATATAAACGGTTGGTTCTTCTGAGTCAAAGTGGTAAGTGGCAGAGCGATTTTTGAAAAGTTCTTGATAAATCGACGATAATAACCTGCCAACCCCAAGAATTGACGTATTTCAGTCGGGGTTCGGGGTGTCTCCCATTGTTCTACCGCTTTGATCTTACTGGGATCCACTTGAATACCATTCTCATTCACAACATGCCCCAGAAACTGAACTTCTCGTAACCAAAATTCACACTTGGAAAATTTGGCATATAGCTGTTCACGTGCTAGAAGTTCTAAGATGAGTTTCAGATGTTGGGCATGTTCCTGCTGGTTCCGGGAATAAATGAGAATATCATCAATAAATACAATCACAAACTTATCCAGATAAGGTCTACATACTCGGTTCATCAGATCCATAAAAACTGCAGGTGCATTGGTTAAACCAAACGGCATTACTAAAAACTCGTAATGTCCGTACCGGGTTCGGAAAGCAGTTTTTGGAACATCATTGTCATGGATTCGTAACTGATGATATCCGGACCTCAAATCAATTTTTGAGAAATATGTAGCACCTTGCAACTGATCAAACAGATCATCAATACGAGGTAATGGATAACGGTTCTTGATTGTCAGTTTATTGAGTTCCCTGTAGTCGATACACATCCTGAATGATCCATCTTTCTTTTTCACAAAAAGAATTGGTGCTCCCCAGGGTGAAAAACTGGGTCGAATGAAACCTTTATCAAGAAGTTCCTGTAATTGACCTGAAAGTTCTTGCATTTCAGATGGCGCAAGCCGATACGGGGCTTTAGCAACAGGTGCAGCGCCAGGAATCAAGTCAATACGAAATTCAACCTGTCTTGTTGGGGGTAATCCTGATATATCTTCAGGAAAAACTTCAGGAAAATCTTTGACTACTGGGATATCAGTGATACGTGTAGGTGAAGAATTGTGCTCGGTCACGTGTGCCAGGAAAGCATAACAGCCTTTCCTTAAAAATTTCTGAGCCCGCATACAAGATATGAGACCAAGTTTTCTACCGGCTCGTTCTCCTTGAACTACCAGTGTATTACCGTTAGGTAATGGAATACGGATCACCTTAGTTTGACATACAACTTCCGCTTGGTTATCAGAAAGCCAATTCATGCCTACCACGACATCAAAGCTACCAAGCTCAATAGGAAGTAAGTCGATACAGAAAAGGTGATCATTCAGATTCAAGGAACATCCTTGAATAACACTGCTAGTTTTGATCATCTTGCCATTTGCAAGTTCAATGACATAAGGAGTTTCTAGTTCTACCGTAGGCAATGAAAGTAATGATGCAAATTCAGGAGAAATAAAACTCTTATCTGCTCCTGTGTCAAATAAAACTGATGCATAAAGATTATTGAGAAGGAACGTACCAGTGACAATGTTTGCATCATGTCTTGCCTCGGCTGCACCAATCTGAAAAGCTCTACCCCTAGCTTGATTCCCTGGATTGGTGTTATTGGTTGGACAATTGCGCATGAGGTGATCAGGGCTTCCACAAGTGTAACATGACCGGTTCGTTTGAGCAGTGGGTCGTGGAGCTTGGTTTGGTTGACGAGCAGGAAAGTTGCAGTATTTAGCATAGTGTCCTACCCGATTACATTTTGCACAAACAGGACATGGTCCTGTGTGATGGTAGGGACACCTATCACATTTGGGCGCCGGCCCAGTGTAAACTTTCCTCTCTGGTATCGCCGCTCCATAGTTTTTCACGGTTGGTTTGTTCTGACTGGTTTCAGCTGGAGCTTTGGTCTTGGACTTGCCAAACCATTTACGTTTGGTACCTTTAGAAACGTTCGAGGTACCAGCTTCACTACGGCCCACGGCCGTCTGAGATTTTGAGATCAATGTACCACTTCTTACCGCCTCATCGGTAAGCTTGGTGGTCAACAGAATGGTTCTTTTGAGGGTTGTGGGTTCAGCAGCAGTTACATTTCCCCGAATCTGGGGAACCAACCCTTTGATATACTTCTCAATCAATGCTGCCTCAGTTGGAAACATATTGGGAAGTAGACAAGTAAGTTCATGAAAACGATCGGTGTAGGCTAAAGAATCAGCACCGACCATTGAGTGACTCCAGAATTCCTCCTGAAGTTTTTGGATTTCAGTGATTGGGCAGTACTCTGACATAATCAGAGTTTTGAATTCATTCCAGCCCATAGAATCAACTGTAACAGAACCCAAAGTTTTAGCCTGGGTATTCCACCAGGTAAGAGCTGATTCTTTCAAAGAACAGGCAGCATAAGACACCTTATGCTCCTCCAGACACTGGCTGATTTTCAGTTTTGTTTCCATCTCCTCGATCCACCTAAGGAGTCCAGCCGCTCCTTCCCTACCTGTGAAAGTAGGTGGGTTACAGGAAGCAAAGTATTTATACGTACATCCCTGTCGTGGTGGATCAGGAGCAGTAGTAGTTGTGCCTGTGGTATGAACAGTTTCAACATGTCCACCTGTGGCATTATGTTCCACATGACCAGACCCAGAAGTGACATGTGGCTGTGGTGGTATTACAATGCCAGCAGCCGATAGCTGTTCCTTTACGATTCGGGCTATAGCTGCTTCATTCAATACCGACCCACTAGGAGCTGTCGTTGGTGTCGGGTTTGGGTCCTGGTTCACCAGAGGAACGGTATTTGTTTCAGAAACAGGTGGTGGAACTGGATTCGGTTCAGGGGAAGTAATATTCTCAGTAGCTTTCTTAGCTGGACGACCTCTTTTCGGAGCCATAGTTCTGCTCACATGCAGACAAACTCAGGTCAGTTCAAGAATATTAAAGATATAACCCTTTTTTTTTAATCACATAACTCAACCATGTTCAGACATGCTGATAATTTCATGTTGAAATGTGATCATTTAAGTATTCAAGTATAACTACATTGAAAAGATCCAGATACGTTCTCAGTTCACACTAGTCATTCAGATATTCGTAGTTATACTTAGTCCTGTTATTTCAAAACATGTGTAGAGTATAACCCAACTCATTGCCTCGCAATACATGTTTTTAGAGATATGTTCATACAGGACTAGGATATGTTCTCACACAACAACAAATATGTTCACTTGTTCTCGTACAGTATGGCTCTCGTACTGTACTTTAGTTACAGATATGTTCTCATTAGATATGTTCTTGTTCACATTACAGATACGTTCTCGTTCAGATATGTTCTCGTTCACATTACAGATACGTTCTCGTTTAGATATGTTCTCGTACAGTATGGCTCTCGTACTGTACTTTAGTTAATATATCCGCATACAGTATGGCTCTCGTACTGTATTTTCGCGCAATATATGTTTTTAGTTAAATATATTCGCATACAGTATGGCTCTCGTACTGTATATCAGCGCAATATATTTTCAGTTAGATATATTTGCATACAGTATTGCTCTCGTACTGTATTTTCGCACAATATATATATTTTTAGTTTGACATATTCGCATACAGTATGGCTCTCGTACTGTATATCAGCGCAATATGTTTTCAGTTAGATACGTTCTCATACTGATATGTTCATAGATACGTTCTCATACTGATATGTTCATAGATATGTTCTCATACTGATATGTTCATAGATATGTTCTCATACTGATATGTTCATAGATATGTTCTCATACTGATATGTTCTTAGATACGTTCTCATACTGATTTGGATATAGTGTTCACATAACATACAACAGATATACAGAAACAAACGTTTGATTAAAACAACACTGTTATTATAAAACCATAAAGTTTATGATACAAAGAGTGCCCTCATAATACATCCATACAAACAACCTATCCGTCTATGAGATGTACAATGAAAATCCCAAAAATGTGGGTCAACTGATCTGACTTACCGTAAGAAATACGGTAAACAGGCTAACACTATAGCTATAGTAGCGAGTACTATAGCTAACCAGATAAGTCTAGCCTCGGTGCTCAGCGTACCGAGCGTCCAGATCAGTCCCTGCAGCCTTTCCCCAAAGGCTGCCACCTGCTGCTTACATGCAGCAATCATTTCCCTCCACCAAGTCCTCCGAAGGCGATCCTCAATGGTCGCCCTCCAGGCTAGGGTGTCCACACCCTGAGTAGTCACATGGTCCATAAGAGCCAGGTGAGACGCGAGAATCTCCAACACCGTATTACGGGTGTCCTCCATCGTGGCATGGTGCTGCTGCAAATCCTGTCGGAGGCCCAGCAGGTCCTGAGATACCTGCTGTACCTGAGCCCGAAGCTCAGCCTGGTGGGAGGATTCTCCCACCTCGTGTACTGGTGCTGGCTCGTCACGTGGAGCCATGGGGCGTCGTGGAGGTAGTCCCGTAGTCTTGCGGGCCTGGCCCCGCATACGCCTGAGCCCGTCCCATGCCGGGGCTCTGTGTGGTGAGGAGCTCTGCCTCCTCATGGCCGAAGCGTCGGCCAGCGGTGAGTGGGGTGGACTGTGCACCGGTGGGGATCCCGGTGGTGGTGGTGGTATGAACGGAGATCCGGGCGGTAGTGGTGGTACAAAAGGAGATCCGGGTGGTGTAGCTGATAGCTGTGGTCCCACCTGAGATGATACAGAAGACGCATGAGATGGTACTGCACCCGAGCTCGATCCCGAGCTATCACTGGGTGTGTCGTCAAGGATGATGTAAGGGAATCTCTGGTAAATATAGTTTTCTCCCGGGTTCGCCATTGCTGAATAAAAAAGTTCTAGATCAGTATCATGAAATAAACATTGAATAATAATATTCAATACAAACATGATATGATATCTCTTCTTATCTCAAAGCAACTATTAGTCTTTAGAATTGTTAGTGTTTTGCTTGAATTAAATCAAACTAGAATGCACACGTGTTGCAAATTTCAGTTATGTTGGCCACTCATAACTGGAATTTGTACCACCTGATTATCCTGGTTTAATTCAAAACAAGTTTTGTTCAATATTAATGTTCGGTGCTCTCTGTGTTACTATACGAACCTATGGTTATAGTCTAGGTTTCTGAGTCAACCTAATTCTCTATAACATGTGGCTCTGATACCACCCTGTCACACCCCCACCTCTCGTCACCTGAGAATGATGTCATCAAAAGGGTAGCGGAAGCATAGTGGTGATGTCTCAGAGCATGAGGGGTGACTTACTTGATCCGGTATCATCATAGCACACAGATTACGAACAGTAAAACTTACATTACAAGGTTCGTGGTTACAAATATTATTACAGTTTATACATATTACAATTTATTTAATTACAGTTGTTGCTAGTGCTGTGAGTGCATCCTCACCGTTGTCCTTGATTGCCTGCAAAAGTTTTAGTTTCGAAAACATCAGCACAAAGCTGGTGAGTTCATACAATTTAGTTAAATCATATGATATGACAGTTAAGTTCAAATACATGTTCACAGTTCCGGATAACCATGGGACCCGTATCTAGTTCCTTTCGGACGATATGTTCAGTTCTCGATATTACCCGTCGGTAAATATCTTATTGCCTCATTATCTTAATGTCTATCACACCATTAAGAAGTTCAGGAAACAGATAACAAACATTCACACCAGGGGAGATGCAATCCTCCCAGTGAATGGGGTGTCAACCGATAGTACTATCAATGTTTTCTGCTCGGCCACACATGGGTTCACTAGATACAGTTCAAGAATGAGGACTTTGATATCATGATAGAGATACTAACGGCAACAATCCCATGAAATCCACAAATTCAGTTAATCACATGAAATCACGCAGATAACAGTGACACATATCATATGATCAAGAAAAGTTTAGCAGTTATACCCCGATGTTTATACAACATTAAAAGAACAGGGGTGGTACGAAACTCACCTGATAGTATAGGTGTAGCAGAGTATCACCAAACTGATAGTACAGAGATGATTCTGCATTTATTAATATTCAATGAGTTATTTCTGTTCTAGTTTGTTGATTAAATCTTCCTGAACGTTCAATGTCAAAGACATTGCTTACTAAATCATCAACTCGATATTAATTATGTATTTAATTAATTTAAGATTATATCATACAATGTATGATAATGTAGGAACCTACATTGCATTAGATTCCTAATACAAAGTTGATGACACTCTTGATTAATCAGAATAATCTCTGATTAACCAGATAGTTAATGTTGTTGATTATGATACTGTAACAGTTTCTAGATAATTTAATGGCTTAGGAATGATAAATCCTTGTTATTGATTACCCAAATATCATGAAATATCACAATGTAGCATCAGAATAGGTGTAATAACCATGTTTAACATACTAATCTGACTGTTATCATAAACATCAGATAATCGTTCCAATGAGTATGTTAATGGTTGTGATTAGTTTGAAACACTTGGATTTAATCTTGCATTTCAAGGATTAACCCAACTAATCACCTACATTGTTATAATCAAATGGATTAAACCATTATAATCATGGGTATGGTTTCATGCAAACCGGGCATCACAACGGATCAAAACAAGGATTTAACCGTTAGAACTTCGTGTTCTTCATTTATAATCAATCCTAGCCATCATCTAGGCAATAATCAACAATCCTAACTATGCCATTACGTTCAAAATAAAGATCTAATCAATCAAAATCAAACTAGAAGGTTTAAACGGATCATTACCTAATCTGACGGATTTCTGGCTTCAAAACTACGATCAGAACTTGAAAACAAGTTCCCTGGGATGATTCGTGGCTTCTAATGGCTTCAGAAGATTGTTTGAAGGCTTCAAAATCTTGGTTTTTCGTCTGCAGGGTCGAAGAAGTTCGAGAAGTGTAATAAAATTATAATCTGCATGAAAATCTGATAAAAGGATTAACTTGTTCCACCGCCTCATCCGTCGCGTACCGCGACGGAGAGTCTATTTTGGCTTCGCGTACCGCGAAGTTTTTCGGGAATCTGAGATATTTAACAACCATTGCGTACCGCGGAGGACTCTCAAGCCCACCTCCGCGTACCGCGATAAGCCCTTTCGACCAATACTTAGAGATTTTTCTTCGTTTTTCGATTCCGGACAATCCGTAACTCCGTTTCGCGATCCGTTTTCTCCTATGTTCTCGATTTCTCGCATACTTTAAACCTGCAATAGTTACAATCATCAATTTCGCGCGGATTTCTAGAACAACCAAACGTGTGAACGTCATTGATGACGTAATCTTTACCTGCAATTGTCACATCATATACTAACATCAACCATTTCACCACTTTGTAACTAAAAAGTTACTATTAATAGAAAGTTTGTCAAAAATCATGTTTTTAACCATCTCAACAACATCTAATCATGCAATATCCTTCATATATCATTAAGAAACACATCTCCATATTTAAAATCATCCCACATGCCATGGATCATACATGCATGTTGGTTTTTCACTTGATAATGACCAAATCATGATATTTTGACATACACAACTTCATAGATCGTCATAAATCCTTACAAAATCATCATAGATCATCAAGAAACACATTAATATTAACAAACCCAGATCTAGAATTCGTGTATGTGCATCAAAGGTGCTTGCATGTGAGATTTACACATGCATGTGTGTGTAATAGTGTGAAAGATGAGTTTTATCCATGAAAACTACCTCCAAGGACTCAAGAATAGCAGGATGTTGATGCTAGCAGCCTCTTCAAGCTTCTGGACAGTGGTGTTCGACCAAAATGAGGTGATGGTGTAGAGAATCAACTTCAATGCTTCCTTTCTCAAACCTCCAAGCTTCAAGAATGTCTTCAATGGCCTCCAAGGGGTTTCCAGAGGTTGAAGAAGGATGTAGGGAGTGATTATGACGAGTGGTAGAAGCCTGGAACTCGAAATGGTGAATATAGGGTGGCTAGCAATGATGGTGTCTTGGTTTTATAAGATTTTTGCATGTTGGCCTCGTCGCGTACCGCGAAAAGAGGCAAAAAGATGCTTCGCGTACCGCGAAGGAATTCGGGATTCAAATTCTCCCGAATCTCGTCGCGTACCGCTATAGGGCCTCTTATGGGCCATCGCGTACTGCGATGGGCCTCTGAAGAGCCCAATAAGCCTAGTTTCATGGGTTTGATCCGTTCGTCGTCGTTTCCACGTTTATGAACTATCGTTTGGCCTCGTTTGAACTTCCCAGTTCAATGTTTGAGCGTTTCGTGAGGTTTCAAGTGTTGTGTTACTCGTGTTTTCTTAGACATGTGTGTGCGTATTGCGATAATTCACCGAATTATCGTGTTTGCGTCAGTGTTCGTACTGTCGTGCCACGTGTCACACTAAATTAATCTAGTTCTAGTGCCACGTGCACAAATAATCAATTAAATAAATATTTAATAAAATAGCAGCTGACCTGGAAATTGCGGGATGTTACAATTAAACTTGTCACATTTTTATCTTTAATTCAAGTATAGTTTTATCAATTTTTTTTTAAAGTTTTCGAAATTACACTGATGTAACGAGCTGAATTTTTTCAAAGTGTTCGTAATTACACTTATGTAACGAGCTGAATTTTTTCAAAGTGTTCATAATTACACTGATGTAACGAGCTGAATTTTTTCAAAGTGTTCCTAATTACACTGATGTAACGAGTCGTTACACTAATGTATCGAGCTGTAACTTATTATTTTTTTTACGTTACAATTATCAAATTTTCTATCTTATTTGATATAAATTTATTTAATTAACTAAATTTTATAATACAAAATAAGTTTGTAATATATATTTAAGATGAGAGAAAAAATTTTGATGGAAAATTTTTGAAAAAAGAGGGAAATTATTATACTTATGTTTTTTACGTTAGTGTAATTACGAACGCCCGAAAAAAATTTGGCATGACTATAATGAAATTAACGAGAAAAATATGACTAGTTTAATGGTGTAATTTTTATAAAAAAATAACATAGTATAAAAAAGTTATAAGTGTATAAAAAATCAAGGAGAGAAACTTCAATTTAAAAATAGGAAAATAGATGTTTTTTAAGAGTGTGACACTTGTCACTTTTATATTAAATCTGATTTTTGTAATAAACACAAAAGACCATAATGTCCTTTTGTATTAAAAATTAATTAGTGACACATGTCACCATTAGATTAGTTCTAGAAAATTTGAACATTGGATTTGAGTTATAGAATTTTCTCAATTAGAGTGAGTTATTATATGATCCTTATATATATAGATTAGTTAAAAACTCGACGGTTAACCAATCATTTATTATGTCTAAGGAATCACTCGAAAAGTGACATTTACACAAAAATATAACTTGTAACAAAAGTTAAAATTTTAAAATGTTTTTAACATATAAGCCCTGTTTTTGCTTGTGCACCAACAATGAACACATGTTTATTTGATAAAATAGTTGATTCTTTACGTATAAATTACCCATATTTTTAAATGATTTAAAAAATTAAGGTTTCTTTAAAATATTTTGATCAATACAAAAAAATAACTTTTAACACTAATTTAAAATAATTATTTATAAAAATATGATTACTTATATACAACAAACAATTTATACTCCTTTAAGTAACTATAGTAGGAGTCAATACATTAATTTTGAATATATTTAATACTTATAAAAATATTATTACTGTGCTATAAGACCTGGTATGCTAGGAAGATCGATTGTACACACTGGAAATGACAAAATTGCCCAATCGTTTGGCGAGGCTCTCATCAACGAGGCGATCACTAACATACTAAAATAATACTTGAAGCAATGACCTCTAATGATATCAAATAATTATATAAATGTTTTAGATCATTCATTCATATTTAACGACATATTAGACGGAGTTGCACCGGGGTCATTGTTTTATGCTAACGATACATACTACAAGTATAGGTACTGTCTTGCCAATGGATTATTAATATTTATTCTTCAGTATACTAAATGTCATTATTATATATAAAGTCAGACATTGTTTATATGAAACTTTATCTTTAACATATATAATTAGTCAATACGCTCTAGATTAATTGTTTGAAAGGAGCTTATTAATCTCATGAATTTCTAATATGAATGTCAGAAGTTTGAGTCTCACTTAAAACAATATATTTCAGGTGGATCAGAGGTCTTACACAGTGAGTTTCCTTTCAAATGATGGGCGAGCCGGGTCACCAACGTTGTCTGTATTTCGCTGGAGTAGGTGGCCTTTCATCATTGGGTTAACTGGGTGAATAAGCTTAAAAATGTATTTGTTGGTCGTTCAAAAAGTAGATATATTTATTATAAATTATATTTACAAACTAAGGAATAATACATTTTTTTATTTATGCTTTTGAGCATCAATATTTTTACATGGTTGCTCTTGTATTTTTTTTTTTTTAGTTTTTATGACAAGTAAACTTTTTTTATGTTTAGTTTTAAAACGACATATGCTTTCGAGTTTGACGATCGTATCTCTCACTTTTACAATGAGTTTTTAATGCTTGGTTTTATGATATAGTATGATGACAAAGCTTCCGAGCATGACATTCACTTTTACGATGATATAAGCTTTAGAATTTTGCGATGAGATGTTTTAATATGTTGAATATTTGTATTTTAGTACATGAAACTCAGTGAGGTCTTAGAGCAAGTGCAGGAGGTGCGACCGCACATGAACCATTTTTTAGGGGCCCTAATTTTTTTTAAAAAAATGTATATATTATATATATTAATTTATTTTACAACAAACACATAGAATTTACATTCCAATTTTTTAAATATATTTAACCCAGTTACGAATTTTATAAAAGTTAAAAGATATTTTTCTTAAACATTTTACCCAATAACTCATTACAATTTAAAATTTAGGTCAAAAAAACAAATTAACTCAAATCATATTTGGTTAGAAACTATTTACCACACACGCATACATAAGGGCTCATTTTTAACATTAACATAGGACACATAATCTTTCAGAGACGGACCTGATAAAACTGTACCGTTGTCACCCTTAATCCTAAAGTTTATTTTATAGATCAATAGCCCAAAGTTGACTTTGACACTTTAATTTCTCAGTTTTAATTAATTTGTTGGTGGCCACTCGTGTTTGTGTTTTAACTGCGAAATGGTCCATGTGGGGTTTTTGGTATATTCTGACACGACACCTACATATAGAAATGCCATTACCAACTCTTTTATGGTTCATAGTACTTGGCCACAAGTTTCACGTCTAACTTTGTTCAAATTAAGGTTTATATTTCGTTTTCTCTGATTAATTTTCTTATAATTTCCTTAAATTTAATATTTATTTCGTTTGAGGATTTATTTAAACTTTGAAAACTTTATTGTTTACTTACATGCAAAAGTAATAATTAGAAAAGTTACATGATGTATTTTAGTAAGATAACTCACCAATATGAATGTAAAATTCTAAAATTTTATTATATACACCACACCATTATATATGCACACTAAAGATTAATCTCTTAGCTATGTATTTCCTAATTCTTTTATATATGTTTTAAAATTTTTGATTTTTGATTTCTATTTTTTTTTTCTAGTTTGCAATCAACCAAACTAATGATACATTTCCAAGTTTTATGACAAAAAGACATTCACTTTTACGTCAATGTTTACTTTATGGTTTTACAGTAAAATGATAATTGTTGAGATATTTTATTTCTATCTATACTTGGCATTCTTTTTTTGCTCTTTTATTTATTTATTTTTTCTTTTCTAGGATTTTTAAATGCTTTGATTTTGAGTTTCCTTTAATTAACTTTATCCTTATTATTACGTTTTCGTTTGTTGTTTAATATTGGACACGTCTTAAGTTTTTGTGTCAGAGTGGTAGCTCGTTTAGACGTATTCTTGTATCTGCATTTTGGTATTCAAAATCGTATCAGAATCTAAGTGTAACGCTTAACATGTGAAGTCCCAGCATTATAAATAATTCTAACACAGTGTGTTGAGAAGGGTCCTCTCAAATATGCTAAAAGGTTTCTATAAGATTGCGTAGTCAGTTTTTATTTTATTTTATTTAATGAACCAAAAGGTACACACATATATTCACATAAACAAGAAAACTAAATTCCAGTGTTGTAAAGATCAGTTTAGACGAGACGCTCTCCAATTGTGTAGATTTGGCCCTAGGAGATGCTAGGTGCTAGGTGGCCTAGTCAATTTTATTTTTTTTTTTGGGTAAAAATGACAATTAAGATTCATGATTATTGACACATTTGGTAACCTAAAATCCTTAATATCTCTCTAAAACATCGAATTCAACCACTAAACATTGAAATTTACCTCTAAACTTTGAACTCGGTGTTTAAGTTTGAATTTTGAAGTAGTTAACTTAGTATGTTTAAGCTTATTTTTTAAATGATTTGAAATATTATATTAAATTATTGATATTAATTAATGTGCGTATATAATATATATTTGTAAAATTACATATACAAAACTTCAAATCCGTCTAATGTCTATTAATCCCTAAATGATATTTCACCGCAAGACTAGTAGGGGAAGTTGAGGCATATAAATTGTTTTTTATATATTTTTAATTTTTTTTCTTTCTCGTTTCTTTCAAAAAAAATAATAATAAAAAATCTGTCAGCATATAAATTGAAGACACGTAGGGGAAGTTGAGGCATCAACAGTGTGTTAGACACACCAGAACTAAGACGGTTTATTCGGATTTGAAAATTTTAAGACCATATCCGAAACCCAACCCGATCCGAATTCGAAAATTTTCAATCCGATCCGAATCTATCCGAATAACCCGAAAAACTCGAATAAACTTATTTTTTTCATCCGAATAATCCGAACAACCCGAATAAACCGGGTTTAGTCGGATTGAATTCGGATATCTGATCCGAATAATCCGTATTTCGTGTATCTGATATCCGATCCGATCCGAATTCGGAAAACGGATATCCGATCCGAATCTATCCGAATTTTTAATTCGGATCGGTTTTTTCGAGTTTCGGATACGGTTTGGATTTCAGACTTTTTCGGATTTCGAATTTTTTGAACAGCCCTAACCAGAACTGCACCTTGTAGCCCCTCCTTCAGACGCGCATATATACGAGTGGCTTTCAGGCGGCTGAAGTGTAAAATGCAATCTCAATCTCATTAGAGTTTTAAACTTTAGACCCTCATTTTTTTTTGTTTTTTAAAAAGACAGTTACAGAAAGCTTCCAGGTAATTGACTATTTTAAAAAGGGTGATTTTATTTGGACACATCACTTTAGGACGGGCCCGTCTTGGTCTTGACTTATATTTTTCAAGCCAATTTGGGTCTCAACCGGTGTGGAGTAACTCTATACGGCATGTACAAGGCAGTACTGGCCGTATAAAAATTAACTTAATATTTGCTCTTCTCACCCAAAACCAGGCCGTACTGGTTAGTACTGGCCGTACTGGTCAAAATTTTAATTTTTTTTAAAAACAAATAATTCAATTTTATTACATTTAAATATGCCTGACAAAATGGGCGAGTTGGGTCGGGTTGGGTAACGGGTCAAAACGAGTTTGGGTTATGATGGTTGCGGGTCAGAACGGCTTTTAAACAAAATCAGTTCTGGTCTAAATGAATTGTTCTTAAAAAACATAAACTTAATTTAACTTAAGATGTGTTATAAGTAAACAAATAGTCTATTTGGATAATTTTGCTTAAAACTCGTTCTGACCTACACCCATCCTAACCCGAACTCGTTCTGACCCGTTACCCAACCCAAACCAACTCGTCCATTTTGCGAGACATATTTAAATGTAATAAAATTGAATTATTTGTTTTTTAAAAAAATTAAAATTTTGACTAATATGGTCAGTACTGACCAGTACGGCCTGGTTTCGAGGTGAAACGGCCAAAACTAGGCCGTCTGGGCAAGACGGCCCGTACAGGTCAGTACGGCCCGTACAGGTCAGTACGGCCCGTCTTGATTCAAACCATGCCAAAACTAGGCCGTCTTGGCAAGACGGCCCGTACAGGTCAGTATGGCCCGTCTTGATTCAAATCATTGTCCTATTTTTCAGGGAATTTCTGTACGATGAATGAGACGGGCCGTACGGCCCGTCTTGCTCCCAATCATTGTCATAGGTTGTTAGGGAGAATGTTTGACCGAGTACTGAGACGGGCCGTACTGGGCAGTACGGGCCGTCTCAGGGGTGTGTTTTTAGAAAATGGGGTGTAAGAATAACACAACCCTTTTAAAATTTATCTTCTGATCACGTGCGATAAGATCAATCAATTTTTTTTCTCCGTTTTGCTATGTTCAAACACTCAAACTTTAACATAAATTTGTTGTAAACGAATTGAACATATATGAATTAGTCCTGTTTTGTGTTCATTTGTTTAAAATTTAACTTGTTCATAAAAACTAACCAAATGATAATTCTTGTTTGCTTTCATTCATTAAGTAACTGAACTTGTTCACGAACAATTCATTAATACAAATATACAATCGGACATGCATAATTTAAAAAATAATAATCAACATCTTCAATCTCAAACATAAGAAACATCCTCAACATGGGACATCATCATCTTATATAAATATAAAGTTAAAACTTTATATAAAAATCAAAAATATAATTATCTTAAAACAATGCAATATTTATAAATAATAATCACAATTACAATTACCTAAACTAATGTTTCAAAGATATAAGTTTCAAATTACTAAGTGTTTAAATAAATATAAATTACAAATGACTAGATTTATTGTTTAAAAGCTATGATAAAATTTCAAAAATATAAAACAAATTTAACGAATAAAGATAATAAATGATAATATTTCAATTTTGGTCTCTATGTGTCATAAATTACACATATTATCCCAAAGTTTAAACATTTGTAACACATATAAACATATAGTCCTTATGTAAGAGTACTTTGGTTAAGTATGTATAGATAATTTGACGACCTAATGAGTACATGTGTTACACATGTTTAAAATTTTGGACCAAATATGTAACTTATGAAACATAAGGATAAATAGTAAAATATTAGCAAATCACATATATCATATCAGTAATTTACTAATTAAATAAATAATCATAGGTGCTAAACAAAAAAAAAAGTGTTACACATTAAACAACACAAGAGAGGTCGCAACTCAGCAAGGTCTCTGGAGAGACCAGAAGAAAAAAGCCAAAAAAAAAAAATTAAAAAAAGTTATGTGGGAGTAGGGTTGTCCAACAAGCTCAAAGCTCGAATTTAGCTCTTGGTTCGTTTGGAAAAAACTCGGATAAAGCTCGTTTGTAACTGAGCTGAGTCCGAGCCATGGTTGGCTCGGCTCGTTTGTACAACATGCTATACTAAAATATAAAAGTATAGGGTTACTTTCAATAATAAATATACATTGGTGTTATTTTGTAATTATGTTAAAAAAATAAAAATAAAATAAAATAAAGGCCAATTGGATTTAAATAATCCAAACTTTGATCAATTGTCCGGTACCGGTCCCGACTATGAAAATCCCCAATAATGGTCTGAACTTTCGACATATTTACCTGTGGCGTACCACCGTCAAAAAAACCATAACGGCGTTAACTTTTTTCGAGTTTCGAACGGATTTTTGAGGGATTTTGTTCATAAGGAGAATACGAGTCGAATGACGTATAAATTACCTCGAAACGTTGCTCCAAATTTCTCAATTTGATGATTTCTTTGATGAATTGAAAGTTTAAGCACCAAAACTGGGAAATTTGATGCAACGTTTCGAGATAAGTTATACGTCATTCGACTCGTATTCATTCTTCAACTGAACAAAAGCCCTCAAAAATCCGTTCGAAACTCGAAAAAAAGTTAACGTCGTTAGGGTTTTTTTGACTGCGATCTGCAACAGGTAAATATGTCGAAAGTTCGGACCATTTTTGGGATTTTCATAATTGGGATCGGCAGTGGCCAATTGATCAAAGTTTTGATTATTAAAAGCCAATTTGCCCAAAATAAAAGAGGACGGAAATACGTAATGAAACTCAATTCTCACGTGCCCCACTAATTCCTAAATCATATTTTTATTTCCTAGTTTCACATATTCACGTCTCTTCTCTTATGTAAAACCAAGCAAAAAACGAACTGAGCTGAGTTGAGGTAAATGCAAATCAAATATTAAATTTCTTATGTAAAAACCGAGCCAAAAACGAACCGAACTGAGCCGAGTTGAGGTGAATGCAATTAAAATATTAAAATTTTTATGTAAAAACGTGCCGAGCCAATTCGGTTAAAAACGAGTTGAGTCCGAGCTGACCCTTGGCTTGACTCGGGCCAGCTCGTGAACATAACGTCGTTAGGGTTTTTTGACTGCGATCCGCAACAGGTAAATATGTCGAAAGTTCGGACTATTATTGAGGATTTTCATAATTGGGATCGATCGGCAGTGGCCAATTGATCAAAGTTTTGATTATTAAAAGCTAATTTGCCTAAAATAAAAGAGGACGGAAATACGTAATGAAACTCAATTCTCACGTGCCCCACTAATTCATAAATCATATTTTTATTTCCTAGTTTCACATATTCACGTATCTTCTCTTATGTAAAACCAAGCCAAAAACGAACTGAGCTGAGGTAAATGCAAATCAAATATTAAATTTCTTATGTAAAAACCGAGCCAAAAACGAACCGAGCCGAGTTGAGGTGAATGCAATTAAAATATTAAATTTTTTATGTAAAAATGAGCCAAAAACGAGCCGAGCCAGTTCGGTTAAAAACGAGTCGAGTCCGAGCTGACCCTTGGCTTGACTCGGGCCAGCTCGTGAACACCCCTATGTGAGAGAGACCAGGATAAAAAAAGCCAAAAATAAAATTAAAAAAGGTTCTGTTAGTTGGAGCCGAACCTAAGACTCCTATTTCAAACATAGGAGATATAAGACTATTTGTAGTGGTTGTTCTACTGAAATCATTACTGAAATTCTCTACCACGTTATCACCGTACGGAAAACTTAAAACCCTATAGTGGTCACTGAGAAATTTACGTAGTGTATCACATCATCACCACTATATAATTAAGTTCTTGTACGTGGGTCCCAAAACATTTAGTCAATCGTTTTTAAAAGTTTCAAACTGTAACAAACGATTTGATTTACAATTTTCACTAAAAAACGATTCTTAAAAACTAGATTGGACCTTGTGATACACACATATTAATTAGATAGATAGATAAGTTTAATGATTTAGGTATCATTTGACTACAAAACTATAGATTTGGGCTTACAATACAAGTAGTTAATCTCAAATTGTAAAATGATTCAGTTTTTATTTCCATCATGTCAAAAAACCCAAACCTGAAAAGTCCAAACGGGAACCAAACGGTTAATAATGGTTCGGTTTTGTTTGCTTTTATTTTGAACGGTTCGATTTTGGTTTTCATTATTAAACCATTATCAACAGTTTGGTTTATGGTTCCATGCAAAAATCATTAAAATCGGACCTTGAACACCCCTAGTCGTCAATGTTACCCAAGTATAAGTGACTGATTTCTATCTTGGTCTTTGTTAAAAAGAGTCAATATTTGTTTTCAATCTTGATCTTTTTTTAAAAAAGGATCAATATAGGTTGCGGATGTTATACATTATAATACAAGAAACTAAATAAAAAACTTGCATTGTTGTTACAATAATTATTTTAAAATTGCTTACTTGTGCTTTCTTTATGATATTTACACGTTTATTTGTAAAACAAGTTTATGTATTTTTATTTTTAATTATAGTCGTGGCATTTAAGTTAAGACTAAGTTTTGCAGGCCGTAGAAATCGTAATTAAGTTGGATATCGTTGTGAATTGCATAAATATCGTTTTCAAATTTAATTATTTTGTTTGTACTGACATTTTTCAATCAAATAATTCAAAAATAAAATATATAACTACTATCTAATCTTTTAATAAATCATGTATCGGATATCACAAAAATTCATTCATATATTGTAATTTGTAAGGAAGCAACACAACAAATTGTTGGATGATCGAAAAGTCTCAAATTTATTTTTATGTTAAAATAACAAAAGTTTTTTAATTAGTAGTAAAAAAGCTAAATAATATAAACGACGAAATAGCTAAATTCTTCAAGTAGTCATATAATACAATATCATACAAACTTACAAAGAGTTGCCAATTAGGATTGCATTATAATTTATTTAATTGTTTATAAAAGAACGGAAAATTTTATGACTCAAATTATACCATTAATGTATGAAGTCCCTTTCGTTATACTCGTAAAACAACAAACACGTGTTGTAGAATAATAAAAAAAAAAAAAACCCTGTCTCATAGTACGTTATAGCTATACATATGACTCATTCTAGATAATAAATATTTAATAAATCACTATGAATTTAGACAATACCTTCTATTTTAGTAGGAAATACAAAACCAACTTCGTAACAAAGAATGCTAATTAATTACTCTTTTTGTTTTTAGTATAACTTCAAATATTAGCAGCTGTAACACTAGTACTTAATAGTTTTAATAATACAGACGTTAAAAAAAACTAATATCTAATAAAAACATGCTATAAAACTAATGCTTTAATTAATAGAAGCACACCCAATGGAGGATTAATAAAAGGGAAAATTGTTTGACCACATATTTACCAAAATGATCACACAAATTCCGGCGTCTAAGACGCTCATTTAGACGCCTATTTTGTGTACTTTTTTAAAAATACGGGCCACATGTCGGCGGCTTTGTCCGGTGTCTAAGACTCCTTTTCTACTGGCGTCTTAGACGCCATTTTTTTGTAATTATTGTAAACATACGGGCGCACATGTCGGCGGCTTTGTCGGGGTCTCTAAATGGTGTCTAAGACCCCTTTTCTACCGGCGTCTTAAGACGCATGTAGACGCCCGATTTAGACGCCGGCTTAAATCTCACTTGTGGCTCGGCTTGGCGGCGTCTTAAAGCCCTTAAAGAGGCGTCTTTAGACGCTCGTTTCGGTGGCGTCTTTAGACTCCAAAGCGACGTCTTTAGACGCCCGTTCTGAATTGATGTGACATTCCCTGATTTGAGTGATTTGACGGCTTAAAGATGTCAGAATGGGTGTCTTTTAGACTCCAAAGCGACGTCTTAGACGCCGCTATAAGACACCAATTCTGACATCTTTAAGCCGTCAAATCACTCAAATCAGGGAATGTCACATCAATTCAGAATCGGCGTCTAAAGAAGCCTGCGAAACGGGCGTCTAAAGACGCCTTTTAAGGGCTTAAAGACGCCGCCAAGCCGACCAAGCCGAGCCACAAGTGAGATTTAAGCCGGCGTCTAAATCGGGCGTCTACATGCGTCTTAAGACGCCGGTAGAAAAGGGATCTTAGACACCATTTAGAGACCCCGACAAATCAGCCGATATGTGGGCCCGTATGTTTACAATAATTATAGAAAAAGGGCGTCTAAGACGCCGGTAGAAAAGGAGTCTTAGACACCCCGACAAAGCCGCCGACAGTGGGCCCGTATGTTTAAAAAAAAGTACACAAAATGGGCGTTTAAATGGGCGTCTTAGACGCCAGAATTTGTGTGATCATTTTGGTAAACAGGTGGTCAACAATGATCATTCTGATAATTTTCCCTTAATAAAAGGGTTAATTACCAATATAATCAAGTTTGACCTTTTTACCAAAATAATCAATTGAAATTTAGTCCATCGTTTTAGCTTTAGAAGCACATTTAGACGCTACTTTAAACGTTCGTTTTCTGTACTTTTGCCCCCAAAAGAAATATATTGGGCCCACATGTTAGCGGCTTTGTCGGGGTCTAAAGGCGCCATAAGACGCCGGTAGAAAACGGCTCTTAAAACACTCATTTAGATCTCGACAAAGCCGCTAACATGTGGGCTCGTATGTTTCTTTTTGAGACACAAAAGTACAAAAAACTTGCGTCTAAAGGCGTCTAAAGTTGAAACGAAGAGCTAAATTTCAGTGATTATTTTGCTAAAAAAAAGGATCAAATTTGATTATTTTGGTAATTTATTTTGATAAAACAACACACTCATTATAAAGTCAATTTCAATTTCTTCGTTGTTTTGTTTCACTATAATGGCATCAACCCAATAAAAAAAGTTATTACCAACATGAGAAATCATGTCAAGAAAAATTTGAGATATTATTACTTACTAATTTCAACGAATCTGTAATCAATAAACCAAAAATATAAAATATGAACTTAAGATCATACTATCTTACAACTTGATCTAAATATAAAATACACAGACCGTAACTCCATGGTATCTGATAATTAACATATCTACAACCCATTACAAAATGCGAGCGAAAACAAAATGATGTTAGAAACAGATTTGATAAAATCTAAACACATACATATTTGGTAAGAAAATGAATCAACAAATACCCAAAACCCTAAACAAACAGACAATCCTAAAAAAAATAAAAATAAAAAAAAAAGATCGAGAGATAATTAAAATCTGAGAGATTAGATTCAAGTGATTAAGACAAAAAGTCTTTATAATGCACCGACTTCTCATCTTCCTCAATTGCACACAAGTCCTCTACCTTTTCCTTTTTTATTTAATCCTTTCACATTCATGCATATAACGACCTATTTAGTCCTATCACTTATATAGTGCATATATGTGCGGGCCTTCAAATTATAAAAATAAAATTGTATTAATTTTAATGTTATTTTACTTATTTTGTAAAAATAACGTTAAAAACATTGGAATGATTAAATTCAAACGATCACTTTGAGCCGGGTACTCTTTCGGAGCAGTCCCTCTATCCCAACTGATATAGGAGTTAGGTTTGTTTTCATCATTACCCTAAACCTTATTAAGAAGTAGGAATATACTGTGTATGTTTGTTTATTCTTATTTTAACAAAGCATATTAAGGCTTATGGTCACTATATCTGCTCTATATGATCATGTTGCTAACATTCGTAACCACTCGAGCATATTATTAAGTCGTGAATCAACAAGGAGTATGTTAAGGTTTAAACGTACGATGTGCCTCTACTTGCCCATTGCCTTGGGGATGAGTTGTAGACGCGAATGTTTGCTGCAGGATATGCAATTCCTTTGCATTACAATGTGCCTCTACTATTTTGTTACAATAATTTGTCTTGTTATGTTTATTAATTTATTTTTATCCCAAATACTATCGTTCATCAAATATATTATTGATACACGCCCTTTAAATTTATTCTATTTAATAGTTTTAGTTTACTCATCTTGACCCTTATTGTGTTAAGGTGTTAACCATTTCAAACTGTTCTACATTATGATGTTACTAACACCCGAACCGGAACCGGCCAAAACCGGAAACTGTCGAAACCTGGAACCGGGTATTGACTTTTTTAACCGAAACGGGATCCGGTTGAAACCGGATCCGGTTTCAAAAAAAAAAAACCCGATTTGCGCACCTCTAGTTCTGAGTTTGTGGCTAGCAGAATAGCAGACACTCATGTAAGAAAAGGGCTATTAGAAAAGGCCAGGCGTTTTGGCCCAACTTCTGTACCCAAAGTCCCAAATATCATCATCATTTGCTATTTTGCTTTGAAGCCCCAATTTTGAAGCAAACGGTTCTCCCCCACTTTCCATAATATTAATTAGTTTCCATTTTATGTTAAAACTTGTAAATTCCAAGTTTGAGTACTTGCACGCTTATTTTGAAAGTTATTAATTTCCTGATTAGCTGGTTAACATGTAAGGTGTTCATCGGGTCGGATAACAAGTTATTCGGGTTTTTCGGACTTGAAATTTTTTTGGCCTATCCGAAACCAACCCGAAATTCAAAATATATTATTAGACCCGAAAACCCGAATTCATACATCCGAACAACCCGAATAAACATGTTTTTTTCAGGTTTTTCAGATACCCGACCCGAAAACTAGTTTTTGCATATCCGAACCCGACCCGAATCTCAAATCATATTATCCGACCCGAAAAACCCGAAATAGATTTCGGGTAAGGTTTTTTCGGGTTTCAGATAAAATTCGAATTTCGAATTTTTTCGAGTTTCGGATATTTTGAACACCCCTATTAATATGTGTTCCATTTTAGGAGAGAGCCTTCAAAAACCCATACGGTTAAACCTTCAATATACAATGATTAACTAAAAAAAATTAAACAACCAAATTTGTTTTACTCTAAGGGGTTCAACCGATTTGTACATAACTGACTTTTGCACTAGCATCAAGAAAAACATTCATATCTCGTTTCTATCTTCGAACTTTATAATTTAACTAAATATCAGGGTTCTTTTCTAAAATTTTCTATTCAGTTTCAAACAATTATTTTGTTATATTTTTCCCTTATGCGCTCATAAAAATGATAGAGATAGATAAATTAAATAGTATATCTCAGCTTTTAAAGAACCACTATTTGTAAACTTTAAATTTTAGAGATTAATGAAGATGGAAATTTTCTATGGAGATGGTGAATAAAATATTTCTAAATTTCAGAAATATAAATAGATATGAAAAAATTGTTATACAGAGAATAATCATAATGATCTAAGAGCATTCCCGTCAAAACATTTAGAGATTTTATATGATATAACACACCATCTCATTCTCTATATTTAGACAGGGGCGGCCCGAGGGAGGTCGAACCCGACCCTCGTCCTGGTCCCTTTTTTGGGGGCACAATTTTTTTGAGGGAATTAACAAGTTATACATAACGAAAATGAACTATTTATAAAAACATGGTTTATTATTTACAAAAAGTAGTTCCGTATAAAGCATAGGAAGTTTTATGTCATTTAAATCAGTGGTGTTCATTGGTTTAATTTAACCGGTTTTCATTCTATCCGAAAACTGAACCAAAGTCAGGAAGTGGTTCGGTCCAGTTTTGGTTAAATACCAAACAAACCGAATAAACTGATTAAAAATCAAATAAACCGGTTACAAACCGAATTCATCCAAATAAACCTGTTAAAAATGAATAAATCGAATTTTATCTTATATAGTGTTTATAAAATAATAATTTTAAATCTGAATTTGGTTTATTCGGTTAACTGAATAAACCGAACAAACCAAATTCAAACTAAAACGGAACCGATAACCGAACCGAAAACCGGAATTCAAAATTCGGATACAATTAGGAACCTAATTTGGAACTCGGATATGGTTGGAAACTGAAAAAAAAACCAAATTCCAAAATTCTTTTTCTAGTTACAAATACGGTTCGGTTTTCGATTTTTATGAACACCTTTGCTTTAATATTTGTATTTGCTAGGGGCCTTTTTTTCCCGGCCCGTCCCTTCCCGAGCACCTCAATTCTTAGGGCCGCCCTTGATATTAGAGATTACCATTAAAAATTTAGTTCTTATTCTCTGTATTTACTTGGTTAGAGAATTTATGTATGTTCTTTATATGAATCTTTATATCTTTGTGATAGTTTGTAATGGAATAAATAAATAAATGAAGAATGAAATGTAATAGATACTTTAACTCTTTAATGTGAAAGTTATAGGATCAAACTAAGGCAAAATATAACTTAGCTTGAATTAATTTGAGAGTATATCTAAATTTGTTAGCTTTAGTTTAAAACTCTATAAATTATTGCTAATGTACGTAAGTTTTGGGGAAAATATTTACTCAGCCGGACACAAAAACAAACAAACTACGAACAAATTAATTATAAAAATATAATAATAAATTAAAGTCAAAAATTTACTCAGTTGGACACAAAAAGAGGCCGATATTTTGTAGGCAAACGCCGATATTTTCAAAAAATTCACATATATATGTTTTTTTTATCTTGTTTCTTCTTGTTGTTTTAAAAAGATCATGGATTGATTCTTGTTTTACTAGGGCATGTGTGAAGACACTCAAGCTAGAAGGGACACTATGAGGAGTTAAATAATTAAGAAGACATTTTGAGACCTTTGACCACTTAAAGAGTTAAAGGGACAATTTAAGCTATTTTTCTAAAATCATCTCCCTTCATAGAATTTTTGCAATGAAAGACCCGGTTTAAAAATGGTTAAATATTTGAAGCTTGTTTATTTTTGTTCATATATGCTTCCACGTTGGTTACTGATAATTAGATTTTATAATTCGCGTTCTCAAAAACAAACCTGATCGTAAAAAATATATATTTAAACCTGACACATCACTGCAAGTTTCTTTTAACACACATCATCTTTAACGTAACAATTCAATTTTTTTTATTTATCAAATAAAAAACCATCACAAACTTGACGCAAATATCAAAATATATTGTAATTATTATAAACAAAAAAAACAACAAATTAAGTTGGGGAAATCCTCGAACCCAAGCCAATAGGCATTAGGTGTGCACATTCTTGAATAGTTAGACATAAATAAAATAACCATCGCAACATATGTTACTAGGTCTTAAAACTTTAAATCGTAATTCAACGTAAAAATGAAAAACATAAAAGTATAAAAAACTAGTTAACAAGAAATACACAAATAATCATAAAAATTAAAAGTTTGATTTGAAAATTCCAAAACGAAATAGCTAAAAACGAGTAAAGATCATTTAAATTTTAATGAAAAATGGTAAAATAGTAATCCTTTAATTTATTTTAAATAAAATAAATTAAAGTGAGTATATTTCATATTTTTAGCTTTAAATAAGAATATGTATTTAATTTAATTTTTGAATTAAGTATACAGTTTTTGTCAGTAACTTTTCTATAATTTCACTTAACAAAAATCCTTTTTTTTCCTCTCCTACTTTTCTTATCTCTTTTTTTCTTCGCTTATTAAACTTGAGAACGTATCATACGTCTTTACTATATGTTAGTTGTAAGATAATCATTATTGTTATGTTAAAATTTTTTATGTTAAATTTTTAAAAAAATATAGATCATGATTATAACACAAAACTAGTTGTGTAATAAACGTGAGACTAACATATTTGATAAAGATATTACCTCTTAAAAAAGATTTTGGATTTAATTCCAAACAAGAGTAGAATAATTTGTAGTTTACTTGGAACAAAAATATAGTAGTTTGAGTCAATGATTTTGCCAACTATGTAAACTAGTTTTATACCCGCCCGGTGGTCGGGTACAATGATATAATCGAATTAGTTTAGTAAAATTCATTATACAAAAAATAATAATTGTTTAACTGAGATAAATGAAACAGTGGGAAATGGAAATAAACTGTTTTAATAAGTACCTTTTAAATTGAATTTACATGGCTAAGATTTATTCTCAGTCATTTTAAACGGCCCAGATTTTCTCTCGAGGTAGTTGAATTGACCGGAAACCATATATATACAATTCGAGCTTATATTCTCAACAATGTACTATGATCTTGAAATTAACTTACGTGTTGACAATAACATTTTATTTTATTGATACAAATACAAATTCTATCTATTTTTCTTTATTATACAACAGATTTCTTTATTGATATGCCTCTTTCTGACACTATTCATCTTCGTTATACCAATAAAATCAAGATCTTTTCTTTAGATTGGCGCTTACAGTTGATGTGATAAACACCCCATTTCTTTGTTCCTGCCAAGAACTTTGATTTCTCTGTGTGGTTGGTTCTTCTTCCTCAACAACTACATCATCTTTTGTCATGAATTGTTGATAGTATTTGAATGCCACCAACAACATGAATACTGCATATGATCATGCTTCAAACTGTTAACAACATATCAATCAGTTTTCAAGACCAAGAAAGTTGTGCAACTTACCTGCCCAAATGCGAGCAACGATCGATGAAAAGTTCCAAACAAGGGTGAAAACACCAAAAGCGACGGCTTTCTTTTGAGAGCATGAATCCCATGCATCCTTAAATCGTTGAATCCAAAAGACACCTTCATATGGGTGCAAAACGTTTTGTTAAAATTGAGCATTAGATGTAAAATGCGACTTATTTGAATACCCGCAAAATGATAAGAATATGTGTGTGTGTTTGTGTGTAAAAGAACTTGTATTGTTTAGTTTGTAACCCCTTTAAAATATCATAATTACAAAGCTACAATACTTTAATATTTTATATGTATGTGTAAATTCACATGTGTTTAAAATCTAACACATGTGTAATTGGTACTCTTTGAATCAAAAATTACACGTGTTAGTTACAAAGATCATGTGTTGATTTCTTAACGCATATGAATTTACACATATACTAAAAAAATGTTATTCATGTGTATATTGTTATTTGAAAAATGAAAAATAAATTTGAGTTAATCTTAACGATTTTTTGTGAATTTACACTTAAAGACATAGTTTATAATATATAGAGTAAATTACATAAATTGTCCTTTAAATTCACTGAATTTACGAATGTCGTCCTTTATTAGAAATAGTTACATAAATCATCCTTAAAAATGATAATTTATAATGGATTTCATCATTTTTCTTGATATAAAGGATGATTTATGTGATATAATTAAAATACGATTTATGTAATATAAAGGATTAAATCCATTATAAATTTCCATTTTAAAGATGTTTTCTGAAACTATTTTTAATAAAGGATGCTATCCATAAAATAAGTGAATATAAAGGACGATTTATGTAATTTACTCTAATATATATGTGTGTGTAGAGAGGATACATTTACAAAAGTGGAAGAGGACCACTGAAAAATGAAATTTATAATTTGTTTAAATAAAGGCACTAAAAGAGCCGTTGGAGAAATTCATCACCTGATGAGGTGCAATTTCACTAGACATATAACAATAAAAAGTTGGACCCACAAGGAGACTTGTATTTTATTATTTTTTTGGTGGGTGTTTGTCAAAGAAAAAAGTAACTCCTTTAACCATGAGACACCAATTGTGTGTATCTACTTTTACTCGCTTAAGAAGCTATTTTCCATCAAAAATGACTTATAGCTAATGTTATACTTATTTGATTTGTGTATCTATTGTTATTCATGTATAGAATAAAAATACTGTGCGTTTAGACGAGTAAAAGTAGATACGCAACCAAAGATATTTGTATTCATAGCTATGTGCGTGAGAGTGTTTAGACATGACCAAATGCATAACACACTAATGAAATTTTCTACTTTCGTGATTTTCTTCAAAAACTTATGACCTACAAGATCAAAACAACCTAAAAGATCAACGTAAAACAACTGTTGCATTTAGAGGATGAAAAAAAAAAAAAAAAGACATCATTTTCCCATCTATTATTTGTAAATAGAGGCACCTAAAAACCAGCAATGTGTTGGATTAATGTACAATATAAAGCAAATGGTGTCCATTTTTTTTTAATGATCAAGTACAAAGGTTAGGACAGTGATAAGTGATGAAATAAATGCAAATGCAGGAACCTCATGTGATTTTTTACCATATGCAGACAATTGAGAAGAGTAGGATGAGCATATCTTAGGCACAGTGAAAACTCCAAAAAAAGCTGCAAAAAGAATCAACAAATTTTAAAACATTAGCAAAAATTTCATCAGAATTCTAGTGATTTGGTTCTTGATTTCTTCATCATTGGTGACAGAACCTTAATTTTCAAGTTGTTTATGATAAAATTCAACAAAATGGATGAAGAAATTTGCAAAACTGACCCAATTTGGCCATTTTCCAAATGGTGATAGAGCTGCCACATCTTGCTAAAGTAAAGAGCAACACTGCCATCTGTCAGAAGACACCAAAATTTTGCAACTTTGTCACAAATCTTGCAGATGAAGATGAAATTTGCATCAAAATCAGTGATAGATAATAAAAAAAGAAGAAGAAAATTTACCTTCATTGTAGTAGCAGGATCACCTGAAAACAAAGCTTTGACCTTTAATAGAAATTCATTGATGTAAGGAAGGAATAGCTTCAATGCCCAGATTGCTTCTTCCTCACCAAGAACACGTTCCTCATCATCTGTAATATCATCGGTTTCTAGAGAACCCCTGTTTTTATATAGGTTATTACAATTGGAAATATATATAAAAGGGATATCAAGTTTTATAAATGTATATCAATCACTAACTAACCTGAAAATAAAGGATTTGAAAATGAAGATTGCAGCAAGATAGATGAGACTCAGATAAGAAATCACAGAAATGAAGCTGAAAAAACAGAAATGATTACTATTACGAAATGGGATGAGCTTATGCATTATCACTGGTGTGATTGATCTTCAAACCTGATATTGAGGTCTTGAGTGTATGATGATGAAAGAATGGCAAATGCCCCTAAACCAAAAATTAGTGCTGACTTTGATACATCCCTCCACATGATTAAATCACCTGAAAACAATTGGAATTGAATTAAATGCATGAATTCAAGAATTGTGATGTAATCAACTGATTAAATGTCGAAAACTGAGAATTGAGGATACTAACACAAACTCTGCAATTTGCTATGGGATTTAGGAACTCTCTGTGATGGGAATTCATCTGCAGATTAAAGATGAAATTGAAGTAAGATTGATTGAAATTGAGAGAAAAAGATTGAAGAAGATATAGATACTTGCTTGGTTTTGAAATTGTTCTTGGATGATTAACAACAGAAGGAAGTTTTCTGACAGTTTTTGAAATAGAATTTGATCTTTCATTTCTGTGATGAATTTTCTTATCTTCAATCACAACATCTGATGACTTCTTTTTGTGGATTGTCGAATCGTGCTCGATTTCTTTAACAACAACAATGGCTCTTTCTTCATTAACTTCTTCATGTTCCTCCATTGTTGCCTTATTAGAAGCCTCTTCTGCATAATCTTCAGTATCTAAAGTTTTGACTTCTATCAAGTCAACTGTCATCAATTTCTCCTCACTAACATCTAACTCATCAGAGTTTTGACTGCAATCAGATCTAGTTTTCTTCATCTCATTATCATCATCTCTGTTTCCTATCTCGATTTCCTCAATTCCATTATTGCTTTCATCACTAATTTCGTTTTCTTTCGTTGAAATTGATTTGATTTTCTCAATTCCATCACCTAATTCACTACTCGTACTCCCTTTTCTTGATAAAAATCGGGTCTTTATAATCCTCTGAACTGGGCTTCTCTCATTTCCATCAATGGAATTGGAAACACTCTGTACCTTATTCCATTCCGGTCTTCCTTTCTTCAACTGAACAGGGCTTTTCTTAATTCCATCTCCATCAATGGAATCAATTAATTCACCCAATACTTTATTACTTTCAGATCTAACTTTTGAGATCTGAACTGGGGTTCTCTCATTTCCATCTGAATTACCATCAGATTTCCAAGTTTTCCTCGTTCCACCGCCACCGACTCCATTAGAGCTCTGTTTAGATCTCAAATTCGTCGTCTTCTCAGTGGGTTTTTCAGTTTCTTGATTCTTGGCATCCCCATTGAAGACTTTGAAGCCACCTTTCATTCTGCTATCCCAAACAGAACCAATTACCACCCCAGTTTTAGATGAATTGGCTGCCACTCTTTTTCTTTCTAAATCCATTGTCAAACTGTCAATCAAACTGAATTTTGATTAATTGTCGTTGGAGGCTTTGAGCAGAAGAAATGGCAGTTGGGTTGGTGACTATTGTTCTACCGAGATGATGAAGCATTTGGATCTTTTATTGTGCGAGTGAAACTGTGAAAGAGATAGAAAGCAAATTGACTTGAAAGGGAGGGGACAAACAGAGGACTTTAGCCCTGCTTTAGAGAACAAATTATGTACTCACAAGAATGTACAGCATTTGAATCGCATGGTACAAGTCATCAGAGCAATGAGTAGTAGGTTTTAGGAAGGATTAGCTTTTGATTCACCTCGTTCTGTTCCAATGTTGTTTATTAGTCATGTCGGACTCTCTATACGTCTCATATGTGGGACAATTATTTGTTGTTAGAATTTGTTAGTGTCTATTAATTAACTAATATACGTTTCGTATAAGATTATACGTGTCATATAAGTCCTATACTATACATGATCCATTGTCAAATTGTCAAATCATTAAGTGTTAAAAGAATGTTATATGTCTCGTATAGACCAATACAAGACATATAGAATCGGTAGAATGTTAAAATAAAAATATTAGATTAGTAAATAACCATGCCCTTGTTAATATTATAATACATGTGCTTTAGAGCTTCGTGAATGGCGGTGGGATGTGGTAAAATAAATGTGTGGTGTTAATGATTAGGTTTATAGATTAGATAACATTTATTTAGGATTTATTTTTCAAATTTTAGGCTTTAATGCTACAAATTTAATATCCTTATTTTACTAGACGAAGGTTGGGTACAAACAGTAAAATGAATTGAATTTAAGGGTTTGAGGGTCGTTGAATGTAATTATGTAAATATGCTTAAAAGTTTGTTGTTCAGAAAATAAAATAGATTAAAACAAATGATCGGCAAGAAAAGGTAAACGGTCCCTTTTCCGAAGCCGCATATGTGACACGGGATAGGCGACCGACATTTGTGTATTATCTCTTACTATTTTTAGTCACAAGTTTCTATCTCATTTACAGAACACGCATATATTGCATATATATGTGGACTCTCATGTAACAAAAGTAAAATTGCATGATTTTAATGTTATATGCTTATTTTGTGAGAATAACATTAAAAACGTTCAAATGATTAACTTTAAGCGGTGATTTTTAACTGGGGACTCATTTGGAACATTTTTTCTATATTCTAACTAAAATAGGGTTAAGGTTTGTCTCTATCTTTGTTTCTCAAACCTTACTAAAAAATAAGAATATACTTGATAATTTGTTTGTTTGTATTTTAGTCACAAGTTTCGCTAATTATAAATTTAGACTTTACATATTAATTTATTAGTAACATGTTTGAACCTTTGACTTGGCGCTTGACGGTGTAATAGGTTTAAATTCAAATTTGATGTAATTTAGTTTGAACCAACAAATTATTAAGAATTTAAATATAAAACTGAAAAAATGCCTATTAATTAATATTAATTACTAGCAATGAGACATTGCCTCAATGGTACCCAAGATTCTTCCAAATGAGAGGTCTTTGATTCAAATCATTCCCGTAGCGAAATAGGGATCTGAGGGGGGTCAGGGGTTTTCCCAGTGAGGTTTCTTCCTGGGGTGGTTGATTGTGGTGGCTCATGGGAGGTCCATGTAACTAGCCTTATTGACATGGCCTGGAAACAGTGGGTTCACACGATTGAGACATTCACCGTTCAAAAAAAAATTAATATTAATTACTCTCTAGAAAAGATAATAGGTTTATATTCAAATTAGATGCAATTTAATTTGAACTAACTTAAAAGAAAAAAACTAAAATATATTTTATCACTCAAAAATAATATATAATATAAAATTTCACTCCAAACCCCACGAAGTTTAAAATAGTGTCAGATATATAAACGCAAATATGACCCGAAATATTCACATGATGAATACAACTCTTTAGCTTGAATTTTTGGATTTATGTTAATTAATACTTTAAAATTACAATTTCACTATAGAAAATTCAAATTTATAAAAAAATATATACTTTTTAATTACTAAAATTTTCGTGAATTTCTCTCTAGAGTTTTATATGTGGCAAAAAAAAAAACCCGACCGATTTACGACGTTAAGTGTGTATCTAATTTTACTTTTAAAATAAATAATATAATAAAATAAGCGGGTAACTGATTAGATTCTAAAAATTTCTAATTGTCTAACCCTTTTTCCTTAACAGGTTCGTTTACAGGTTTTTAACTGGTCATTTATAGTGTTAACTGTTAACAGGTTCTTTAACGGGTCATTTCATGTTTATGTGTAACGGGTTGTGTTCGTGTTTAACCAATTCGTGTTTCGTATCTTAACATGTCGTGTCTTAATGGGTCTTGTCTGACCCGGTATGACAACCCTACCTTCGAATTTCGCTTATATTTATTAAAACACGTATATGCAAACATGCAACACTTTATAATAGAAGTACCATCCTAATAAAATATCCAAACATCGTAAATTCGAAAAGAACAAAATTTAATCATTGTAATTGATTAAATTTTCCTTTTACATCAACAACTATATATCTTTAACGAAATTAGGAGATATACATCGTAAAAATGCTACATTTTGAAAACCTGTGATATGATAATCATTTTATAATTTATAGTGACTTATCATCAAAAATCAAGATTACAGTAGTTTACTTGGTTTTGTCTTTTAAATAAAGTTTTAAGGTTTAATCTCAAATAAAGATGTAATTTTAGATATAATTTAATAATAAAACTTAAGATAAAGTTGTCATTCAATAGGATATAAAAAGAGTTCAGAATGAGTTATCAATATACTGACTATATGATTTTCAAAGCAGACATTGAAAAGGCTTTTGATTTGTTCAATTGGAGTTTTCTTGATTCCATAATGGAGCAGATGAATTTTCCTATCATTTGAGGAAGTGGATTTTTGCTATTCTGTCTTCATCGCGTGCTTCGGTACTGGTCAATGGTTCACCAACTCAAGAGTTTTCATGCTCTCGAGGTTTAAGACAAGGAGATCCTCTATCGCCTTTTCTGTTCATTATTGCTATGGAAGATCTATCGGGGATCATGAAACAAGCATGTACCATGGGTCTTTTCCAAGGAATTTCTTGGCCATCAAATGGGTTAACACTTTCCCATCTTTTGTACGCAGATGATGTAGTTTTCTTGGGAGATTGGGTTCATTCCAATGCCATAAATTTAAACAGAATACTCAAATGCTTTTATCTTGTTTCAGGGCTTAGAATTTTTTGTTTGGGGCAGGTGTGGAAGAAGTGGAGGTTCAATCATTGGCAAACATTTTACATTGTAATAGGGGATCTTTTCCTTTCAAATACCTTGGCCTTCAAGTGGGTGCAAACATGAACCTGATAAAAAACTGGAAACCCGTGATTGACACTTTTCACAATAGATTGTCAATATGGAAAGCAAATCAACTATCCTTCGGTGGGCGAATTACTATGATAATTTCAGTTTTAAATTCATTGCCAACTTATTACTTTTCGTTGTATAGAGCCCCCCTTCAAGTTTTAGACCAACTAGACAGAATAAGAAGAATATTTTTTTGGGGCGGATCCTCAGATAAAACAAATATGGCTATGATAGCCAAGTGATGGTGGAGATTTAAACAAGAGAAGTCTAGCCTTTGGAGGAAAGTAATTTGGTCAATTCATAACAATTCAAGACATTGGTGCTCTATTCCAACAAAAGTTTCAACACCAGGTCCATGGAAACAAATCTCTAAATGTGTAGGAGAACTACAATTGGTTGGTCTAGATCTAAACAAGAATATTATCGGGACATTAGGGTGTGGGTCAAACATCTTGTTTTGGCTTGATCATTGGAGCGGTCAGGAAACTTTCTCCTCTCGATTTCCTTGTCTTTTCAGGTTAGAAACTGCTAAAAATTGTTGTATTGCAGAGCGGCTGTCTCTTGGCAATAACGGGGTGTTATGGTCTCCCTCATGGAAAAGCGTCCCATCTACACCTGATGAAATTAATGAAGTAAAACAGTTGGCTATCATTCTTAGTGTGGTTTCTGGTCCTGATAGGTGGTGCTGGTCTTTGGAATCAACTGGTTCATATTCTGTGCAAAGTGTGAAGAAGCAAATTCAAGCTCAATATCATAACGCATCGGGTTATTTACATTCTTGGAACAATTGGGTTCCTAGAAAAGTTAATTTTCTGGTTTGGAGATGTGAAATGGAACGATTCCCAACGCTTGGGGCTCTGCTTGCAAGGAATGTACAGGTTCACTCCGTGTTGTGTAAGTTTTGTGGGGATTATTCTGAAACAGCCGGTCATGTCTTTGTTGATTGTGCTCTTGCTTTATCGGTTTGGGATAGAGTTGCGGTTTGGTGTTAGTTTCTGTCTATTTATGCTTTTCATATAAGAGATCTATTGGAGTGGCATCGTTCTGCAAAAGGCTCGAAAAAAATGGAAGAAGGCAATTCAAGCTATTATTTTGACAACATTTTGGTGCCTATGAAAGGCAAGAAATGACATGGTTTTCAACAAGAAGCAGGCTGTTATTGGTAGAATTTTTGTCATTGTCAAAGGTTTTATCATTGTCATGAGAGGATTGGGTTTCTTTTAAGAGCTTTGCTTAAAAAGCTTTTTTATATGGGATTTTTATTTTTAATCCTTTTTTCTTTTTCTATGCAAATGTAATGCTTTCTTCCTAGCAACCTGCTGGGTGCCTGGGTTCTACTTATAATATTTTTTGTTGGCCGTTCAAAAAAAACTATATAAATTAGTAAAGTTACTAATAATTTTAATCAACATAAAAGGTAGTATATCTTTTAAAAGATTCACAAAAGTGTCATGAACATGTGAGGGACCCATGACATCTAGGGAAGGAACTTGAATAACAGATTAATGAATAACAATTTAATACTTAGGCCTATGCTAAAGTGTAGTTAGCAATTAATTATCTTCTTTAATAGCAAATCCATTATACTTTTAGTTTTATAAGTATTTTAAACTATAAATAAAATACTCTCAAAGGTGACAAGCTCAAAACGGTCGGTAAAAAGAAAATAACAATAATAAAACAATACTTTAACGCTAAATTAAAACAACATTAGAGTGGTTACGTTTTCAAATAAATCTTATAACAATAATATTTACCAATGATCATCAGCCTAACTGGTTGAAGAGAGGTATCATGTGACTTTAATATTGGAAAGGTCAAGGGTTCAAACCCTTTCGTGGACAAAATAAGAGTTTAATGTTAGGCTATGAGATTTTCTCTTACATATAGTGGGTTTTATCTTATAGGGTGTGGGTCTATGACCCGTTATTGGTCCAAATTACTGTTAAAAAAAAACAATAATATTTTACTCTTAAATTTCACATAATTTGGTATTTATAAAAATCGGAATGCATACAATTTTTGTATAACAATCTGATATATTACTAAGCTAAAAGATTATAGACTTATCTTCAAATAAGTTCAACATATGACCTATATACTTGTTTAGTGATGTCCGTCTCTTTCATCAACCACTTCTACCTTTCAAGTTTGAAAACTATTAAAACTTAACCGTCACTTAATTATGCAAAATGTTACTTTGACCACCCGTAAGTTTATAAAATTTAGAGTTTATACTATCTATTATAATACAACTAAAGAATTTTCCTTAATCATTATCTTTTTGTTAATTTAAAAATAATATAATAATTGTAATATTGACACCTACTAAAAAACATCAGCATCATTATATAACTGTTTGTATGCATATAATTTTATTACATTTCCTTTGGGGTATTAAGCACGTTAATATCACTAACATAATAATGTGTATAATGTTCGGAAACATGATGCATCACATAATGTAGCTTTTTTGACTTTTTTTTTATATTTTACTATTACATTATTTTTAAAAATTCTTGTAATGTAACACATGAGGTTGTAATACTATTTTGTAATCACCTTTTAATTTTCATGACCATTTTGTTATAACATAAGATTTTTAATTGTATCGTACTTTTTTTTGAACGGCTAAACTTTCTATCTACCTAAATTACATCATAATTACACCTTTGTATGTGATTGAACCTATGACCTTTCATTCTAAGAGACAAGCCTTTACCAAGTGGACTATTCCCACATTGGCCAATTGTATCGTACTATCGTTACACTTTAACAAGTCGACAAACTTGATATATTTTATTTATTAATATTGGGATTAGGATTTTAAATTCAGCAATGAGAGGGTTGGTGGGTGTTGTTGAGGGAAGAGCCAATGGAAGGAAGATGAGAACACCTCGTGCTTTGTGACAAGGCGTATAAATATACATAAAAGCTAAATATAAATGAAGTAAACCTTAAAATACATATTAGAAAAAGAAGGGGAAGATAATTACATAAAACTCTAAGGTGGTGTTTGTTTTTTAAGAAGTAAAACATCTCCAGTCTGCGGACCACGTCTGCAGACTTCTTTTGCAGAAGAGGTGGACCAAACCCCTGCAAGAAGAGCTTTTGGGGGTGTTTGTTTTCCAAAAACATCTTCAAACAAAAAACCTCTTCATAAGAAAACCCAACCCACCGTCCCCCAACCCCACCGGCCACCGATCCTCCGGCCTCCGATCGTGTTCCACTGTCACCATCACCTCTGATCGTCCCCCTCCACCCACCGTCGACCGTCGATGAGGCTGTCACCATCACCACCGTGTCTCTAGGGTTTCATCCGACGAAGGGATGCGAAGGGTTCGACGACGGGATGCGATTGAGACTGTCACCATCACCACCGCGGCTCTAGGGAGGCGACTAGGGTTCGAACGACTAGGGATGCGACGAAGGCAGTGGGAGGCGACTAGGGTTCGAACGACTAGGGATGCGACGAAGGCAGTGGAAGGGTTCGAACGACTAGGGTTCGCTTCTGGTGATGGCAGTGGGGGAGACCGGCGATCGTGAGGATGCGACGGCGGTGGGGGAGCCGGCGGTGGGGGAGACCGGCGATGGCAGTGGGAGGCGATGGTGGGGGAGACCGGCGATCGTGAGGATGAGATGGGGGTGAGAAGGTTTGAAGAGGTTTGAAGATGATGGTCCACCTCTTTTCCAAGAAGAGGTCTCGCAGACATTTTTTAATGAAATGTCTGCGAGAAAACAAACACCCTACATCTTTCCTTAGTCTGCAGGGTGCAGACATAAGAGGTCTCGCAGACCTTCGCAGACGTTTTCTTAAAAAACAAACAGCCCCTAACATGAAGATAATTGCAGTAGTTTTAAGGTTGAAGGGGATGGAGTTCAAAAAATCGTTGGGGTCGTTCATAAGTCACATATATATTATTGATTGTATCTTATGAAATCCGAATCTTAAAGAGAAAATCGTTAAATCATATATGAGTCATACATTTGGAATCTTAAAAATAAATATGTAGTTCACATTAGGGTGATGTTAATGTACAAAGTGATAGTTTTGTAAAAAGTGTAAAAAGCAAACTGCTATTATAAAAAACAAAGTGCTATTATAATAAAAAACAAAGTGCTATTATAATATTAACACAGTATTATTATAATATATAAAAGTTTCTTGTTAATAATAACACTTTTTTATTGTCAATGGTAACAAAAGAATGACATACATTTGTTAACTTTTTTTGTTGTTATATCAAGTTTTAATATTTTTTAAAAAAATTAAATAACTTTAAACAGTTAATGCTTTTTGAAAAAAATTACACCATAAATTAGAAATTTGTATTATCTTTTATTTGAATATAATATTGTTAAAGTTTTTTTATGTGGTACGTGATTGTTGGTACGTAATTATTAAGTAGAGATGTGGGGAAAATGAAAATTTTTTTTATTCTGAAAAGTCGTTGTCACTCCTAGGGGTGTGTAAATCGCAATTCAGTTAGGTTTTCACCCTTAACCATAACCATAACCATAACCATAACCATAACCGAACTTCGGTTTCGGTTAATCGGTTAAAAGGTTGGTTTTGGTTAATTTCGGTTAATTAATCAAGCCTAAATTCAAGTTAAAATTTGAACTAAATGAACATGGTTAATTGGTAATAAAGTCGGTTTTCGATCGGTTTTAGTTAATTGTGGTAAGTTAATCAAGTCAACATGCAATAAAATAACACGAACAATTAGTATATGATCAAATTCTTGTACCCAACAATTTGGAGACTTGTTCACTAGAATTTGGAGAAAGAATTATGGGAGAAACACACAAGCTACAAGGGATAAAATTTTGTAACGGTTCGGCTCGGTTAATGATCGGTTATGGGACACCTTTAACCATAACCATAACCGATTTATCGGTTAATCAAAAAACCTTAACTATAACCGTCGGTTAATTTTGGTTATCGGTTAATTCGGTTCGGTTATCGGTTAATTTCGGTTAACGATTAATGTTTGCTCACCCCTAGTCACTCCATACACCTCTACATTCTAATTTTATCTCTCGTCTAAATCGTCACTACTAGTGGAGATTGCCTCATTTGCGAAAAAAAATTAAGCACTCTAACTCATTTTTTAATTACAACCCCATTTTTTAAAAAAATTCAAGAGCCAAATGGGTTGTGCATTTTATGCATTAAGCCAATTGCTTGCAAAGTATGCGAAATGGTTGCGTGATTATCTCAAATTTTTGAGGATATTTTTGTGTTAAAAATCATACATGTATAAATAATAATAACGTAAGAGAAAAAATTACACCTGTGCAATTAGCTTGTGTGATAGATTTATTAATTGCGTAAAAATTTAAAAATCAGATGTTATTCAAAATGAAAGATAGTCACATAAGTATTTTTTACATTTGCATGGAAAACGACTTTCTATTATAAACTTTTCTGTGTATGTGTGTAAAATTTTTATAGATTTGTGAAAACTCTGTTTTTATACATTTGTAAAAGAGTTCTCATAGTTTTCACAAAAAATAAAAAATAACATTATATAACATGCATTTATAAGTGGCATCTTAGGGGTGTTCACGAGCCGAACCGAGCCGAGCGAGGCTATGCTCGTGCTCGGCTCGTTTTAAAACCGAGCGGCTCGGCTTGGTTCGGATTTGCGGAATCGAGCCAAATCTTGTGCTCGTTGCTCGGCTCGTTTTAAAACCGAGCGGCTCGGCTTGGTTCGGTTTTGCTCGGTTTAAAAAATAAAATTTTATGCAATTAATAACTACCAAGGAGTCCAAACCTATAAAAACACATCCAAACATAATGCAAGGAGTCTAAAACAATAAAAACACATCCAAAGTTCCAAACATCAATACAAGTTTAAGCAAAAAAAATCAAATGTGCAGATTATTCTAAACACGCCCTAAATAGTTAAAAAAAACATCATCCTTCACTAATTCGATATTTCGATAGCACCAACCGCATGTCAGCATCATTGGTCTTATAAATCGTGTAACCTTTTAGTGTTAAAGAAACCCCGGTTAAAACCTATAACTTTACGTGAATTGGGATTTTGGAAATATGAATTATCCATGGCCTTCCCGCCTTGGCTCCTTCTTTAATCTTTACCTTGATTATTTGTTTTTTCAAAACCAAAATTAGTTTAAATAATAAAAAAAATTATATTACTTATACATTAATAAAATATATATATATATATATATATATATATATAATTTAGTTATACTTACAAGTTCGAGCCAACCAAGCGAGCCAACCGAGCGAGCCAACCGAGCGACTATACGAGCGAGCCAACCGAGCGAGCCAACCGAGCGACTAACCGAGCGAGCAACGAGCGAGCTTACCTCGGCTCGTGCTCGGCTCGTTTATAAACCGAACCGAGCATGCTCGGCTCGTTTAAAACCGAGCGAAATTCGAACGAGCTTTTTCCGAGCGAGCGACGAGCGGTTTGAACAGCCCTAGGCATCTATAGTGCTATTTTTTTTTTTTTTTGCAAAAAGTCAAAAAAAAGGCCTCTTTTTTTTTTTTTAATCTGGTTCGAGTATTGCATTTATTATCAATTGGCCCCATTAACGCCGCGAAGGGTGTGTATAATTTTTTATAAATCTGATTCAAGTCTTGCATTTATTATCAATTGGCCGGATTAAAGCCACGAAGCGCGGGTATAAATGTTTTTTAAATATCTTCGGACTTTTTTATTTGGTGTTTATAGAATCGTTTTCATGTTTCCAATGCTCATTTTTACAACGGTAAACATTTATGTTAGAACTTTATTATCAATTGGTCCGATTACCGCCGTGAAGCGCGGGTTATATGATGTCAACGCTACAATCGTTATCTTTGTTTGATTTCTCATTTAAAGGTTATGCATACGTGGATCGCTTTTGTTTCGTGAACAACGACAAAAAGGTAAGGTTGTTGTACAAATACAAATCTAAAATAGAGGTGGCCAACGTACCCGGAACCGGAACCGAGGAACTGAACGTACCCAAACCGATGGGTACTATAGAGAAATTTCAGAACACGAACACCCGGATGAAATTGAAAGTCGTGGATCACACTTTCAGATCAAATTATTTGCCCCCTGGGAACCCCCTTGAATTATAAATCATTAAACAAGCGTGCACCCCACACCCAACTTATTTAATGAATTTCATAATTCGTATTGATTGATAAAATTAATCCCTATTACACTAAAATATCTAACAGGTACGGGGGTTTCCGGGTTTTCAGAGAAATTGGAACCGTTTCCACCCTTAAACCGGTCAAACCCGAACCGGAATCGGCCAAAATCGGAACTGGCAAAAACCGGTTGAAACCGGTCAAAAACCGGAACTGGAACCGGAACCGGAACCGGTTCTTGACTTTGTTGACCGGAACCGGTTCCGGTTCAATAAAAAACCCGGTTTGGCCACCTCTAATCTAAAATAAAAGTTTAAATTCTCCTAAGATGCTATATTATACTAAATGGCCTTGGGTAGCAAGATGATCGAGAGAGAACGAGTTATTTATTAGTGAGTCTTGAAGCAAGACTTTGGTATGTTTTTGTTGTGCACCGGACAACAGTATTGTCGTCAAATTTGCAAAAACTATTGTACAAAATATTATATCAATAGTATAATAAATAATATGCAACATTTATCATAACAAAATAAATTACTGGCCGCCAATTACGGCATTACGCTATGCTCTTGTTGGCCCTTAAACCCGATACAAAAGTGGTGCATGTGAAGCCAACACTAATGTAAATATCTTCTTGATCAAAGTCTTAAAAAGATCTGATTCACGCTAATATTATCAACGTGTGGTTCACCAAATATATTTAAAACATGTCATTCAACATACTATATCCATTACACAAGTAGGTTCCGTTCAAATACAAAAACTTTTCATGAGCAAAGTATCTGTGAGTTATCACACAAGTGTTAATTATTTTTTTTGTGATAAAATCAAGCGGAAACAAAATTATCAATCATATTTCATCTACGTGATTATTTCATCTATGCTTGATAACTTCTTGTATAATTTATTTTGTAAAGCAATTACATGAATTAACACTTATTTGATAAAATCAAACAAATCTTCACACGTAAAAACGACTTTGTATTTTAAACTGACATACATACCAAATTTAGCACACAAAACACTTAACCAAATCAAGTTACATAATATGAAATGCCATATACAAAACCAAGTTTGTATATACACAATTTAAGATATAATATGTTAAATTCAAATCACACGTCACTTGTCACTTATCAATCTAACAACTAAGCAATCCAAGTCACATGTGCACAATCTAATCCACAATATGTTAAATCATGTAACCTATAGCAACACAGGTCACATGCATACAATCGCTTATATAATATGCTGAATTCAAGTAGAAGATCGACAAACGCCTTTTGATCGAGACATGAAAAAAATAATTACTTGAAAAAGAAAGGCATACGATATTAAATATTGTTTGTAAAACAATAATATTCATTTAAATTCATTTTAGTATTTAAACATTTTTATAAATCAAATGTTTATAAAGTAAATTTAAAACTTTGATTATTTTTAAGAATAAGTTTATCAACTTTAAAACTTAGACCAAAAAATGGTTTGATCAAGGAAGATTACTAAAATGGTTAAATTTAACAAAAACTTTTTCAACAAGAACATACAATCCAACTTAGCATGTATGTCCAATGAATTTATTGGCTTAGCAAGTATGTCTATTGAAATTATTTAGCTAATATAGGCTTTATATTATTATGGCTTAATTATTGGCTAAATTAGTCAGGATAACCGGCTAATCATGTGGCATACTTGGCTCGAAATAGGCAAATATGATATAGATCATCTTATTGATAAAATTTTTAAATGTTCAGAAGACTTGTAGATTGAAAATGATATCAGTTTTGAAAAAACTTTGGTTAAAATTGTCAATTTGTAATATTGAAAATGCCTTTTCACACGATTATTTGGTGAAGGTACGTGCATTGTGACTATAACATCATGTCATCATATATTCAGTTTCTAACTCACCAAGTCAATTACGTTGGGGACATTTCCTAGAGGTTTTTTAGAATTTTTTTAAAAAAATAGGGTTAATATTGAAAAATGGGTTAAAAGGGATGCTATTTGTTTTTACAAATGATGTTACCTTCATTGATAGTAGCAAATTAAAGAAGAGAGAAAAATAGAATGTAGAAGTGTAAGGTGGCCTGTGACGGAGCTTGATAAAACTGGAAGGGAGGGCAAAATCTTACGGCATCAAAAGAATTTTTTTTGCAATCGACAGGTTATGTCTTGGTTAGTTGGGTTAAATGTTCGGATCTGTGATTCGGGTTAAGTCGGGTCAAACAAATAAAAATAAAAATGTCTGATTATTATCATTATCAGAGTCGGCTTAACCAATTTGAAGGCCCTAGGTTACATAAAATACGAGGTCCTTCATCCCTTCGAAAACTTACATTCTTTTCATATGTCTCTTTAATTCATTTGTTTTTTTTGCAATCTTAGGTGACTCTTTGTTATGGGTGTTTATGGTCCGGTTTTTATGGTTTGAGTTTTCTGGGTTTCGGATTTCTAGTTTTGGGCTTTTTGAGCCGGTTAAAAATTAAGACCGAATCAAACCTAACAATTTTATGGTTTGAGACGGACTAATTACATTGTAATCCCAAATATAATTTTTTACGGTTTGAGACGGACTAATTACATTATGATCCCAAATATAATTTTTTATTGAATAACACGTATATCATCAACCCTATAAATACATATATTAATAATACATTTTAGTTAATTTTTTCACCTTTCCCATGATATATTGAGGATTTTTTAACGTTTATCTTGATTTGTAACATCACCTTCTTATTCAATAACCTTTCTTTTGGAAAAACAAGTCAATTGTTTTCTCATTTTCCATGATATATTGATTCAAAATAAAATATAAATGTCTAAACAAACAAAATGAGAGGGAGGCTAATGGTAAAAATGAGAGGGATGGAAAGAGTATTTTTTAAAATGTGTTTGGTTAATTTTTTTTTTGAGGGGGGATGAAACCAGTACTTTAAAAAAAATTTTGGCTTACGGTTCGAAAATTAACACTGCTGGCGAAAAAAAGAGGGGGGGCGACCTCCCTTCAATCCTTCGTCACTGAAGGTGGCACCAAAAATTATCAGAGTAAACAAACTGATTATTTTCTCCATCTCTGCTCATAGTGACGATTTCAGGGGCTTGATCTGACATATGTATCATCTTGTCACTGCTAGTGGCGATCTCACCCTTAAAAGCCACTAGTAGTGACAATTTCAAGGGCTTGATATGGCATATGTATCATCTTTCCACTGCTAGTAGCGATTTCACCCTTAAAAACCACTAGTAATGACGATTTCAAGATAGAGAAATGATGTAAAAAAACATTTCTAGTTGTTTTAATTATTTATTTTTGGGCAAATTGGATTTAAATAATCAAAACTTTGATCAATTGACCGCTGCCGGTTCTAACTATGAAAATCCTCAATAACGGTCCGAAATTTCGGCATATTTACCTCTGGCGGACCGCCGTAAAAAAAACACTAACGACGTTAACTTTTTTCGAGTTTCAAACGGGTTTTTGAGGATTTTTTTCATATGGAGAATAGGATCGAATGACGTATAACTTACCTCGAAATGTTGCTTCAAATTTCCCAATTAAGGTGTTTAAACTTTCAATTCATCAAAGAAATCATCAAATTGAGCAATTTGATGTAACTTATTACAATGTATGTGTGTATATATATTCTCATCTCCTAATTGTGTGTATTTATTGTACTTCATTTATTCTTGATGTAACTTATTACAATGTATGTGTGTATATATATTCTCATCTCCTAATTGGGAGATCAAGCATTCTATCATTTACAGAAACAAACTTGTTAAATATACATGACAACATGCCAGTTGTTTTATTTTTATATTTTTCTTTTTAACTTGTGATAGGTTTAATATATAATTGCATATATTGTTCTTTTATATTTTTTTGTTTACTTTCGGGTTTGTTTCCAATGCGAAACAATTGTATTATATTTGCATAGCAATGTGTGAGAGCCTCCAAATGATCAGTCTAGCCGAGCTAGTCCGTTTATCTTAAGAAACTAGGCGAGCCAAAACTGGCTTACAAGCTAGCTTGTTTATTTAATTAAACTTATTCATATATATAATTATTATGTCAAACTCAGGCTTAGATTGAATTTTAAACCAAGTTGGCTCGACTGAATTTGAATTTTAAACCCAGCTAAAAATCTAAGCTCGAGCTCGGCTTGGTCTTCAATCAAGTGTGCTTTGCTCGAAATGTTTTGGCTTGGTTTTAAAAAACACTTCTAAAGTTAAGGAGTTCAAGTTATCATTCAAAAAATTAAAAGCAAATGCAAATTAAGTTCAACATGATACGTAACACAAGTACAAATAAGTCTATCCGAATACACAACAAGTTTAAGTGTTTAATAAAATACAAAATAAGGTCAAAGGTTTACAAAAACACAAAATATGTCATCAAACTGGCTTGGTATTTGATTTCACATTTGAACAAGATTATGTACTTAATTCTTGTTTTATATAAGAACTAAAAATTAAATCGATCAACTTAAATGAGCCAAGCCAAAAACATGTCACAAACCAAGCCATGAGCCAGCCACGAGCCAAACCAAAGCTTAGCTTAATAACAAAACGAGCCGGTTCGACATGACTTGATTACAAACGATTTTTTTTTCGAGTTTTTCTACGAACTTCAAGTGAGCCGCATGACAAGCTTTTTGAATAGCTGTGGAGTTGATTGTTTTTTCAAAATATGAACTAAGACTCTAGGGCCAAAGTAAAATTGCATTAATTTTAACCATGGTTGCAGAAGTCGCTAGGCGCTAGTCGGGCGGCGAGGGACCGCCTAGAGATTAATTGGGATTAATCGACGCTAGGCGGATTGGAATTTTTATATGTAATTTTACAAATATATATTATATACACACATTAATATCAATAATTTTATATAATACTTCAAATAATTTAAAAAATAAACTTAAATATACTAAATAAAGTACCTTAAAGTGTAAACTTAAACACTGAGTTCAAAGTTTAGAGATGAATTTCGATGTTAACTGGCTGGATTCGATGTTTCAGAGACACATTAATGATTTTTGGTTGAGAAATGTCTAAATAATCATAAAATTGGTCCCTTTTTACAAGAAAAAAGTCAAAAAAAAGTCAAAAATAAAAATAAAAATATGCCTAAGCCGCCTAGGCACTGCCTAGGCCAAAATCGAGACTATTCTCGGCCGCCTAGGCCGATTTTTACAACCATGATTTTAACGTTGTTTTACTTATTTTTGTGAAAATAACGTTAAAAGTGTAGGGATGACTAACTTCAAACGACAACTTTGAGCTGGGGACTCCTTCGGAGCAGCCTCTCTATCCCAACTGGGATAGGGGTAAGGTTTGTGTCCATACTTCCCCTCAGACCTTGTTGAACAGTAGAAATATACTGGGTGTGTTTTTTTTTTTTTGTATTGAGTGAAGCCGAATAAGAAGCCTGCAACCAAGTAGAAGAGATAGAGCGTAAAAAAAAGGGATTGAGTGACATATCTGTGACGGGACATGATGAGGTGTGACACCAAATCCAGAGGGAAAAACTTCGTTAACGGCACGCCAACTGCACATCACGTACGAGAGATTTATGTATACCATACTTTTTTTAGTAATTATATAACTTTTATATGGTGTTAAAATATTAATTAATAATTATAATTATATGCTTTTCTCTCTGATTATTTTGTATATGGGCTAATAAATAGTGCTTTAACAATATATACTTCAACATATCTGTTTAATAAATATAAATATTGAATAAGAAATCAATGTATTGTATGTTAAAACATAAGGCTATCATTGCAAATTTTGGTTATCAATTACAAAATTTGGTTATCAATACATATATGAGTTAAAAATATAAAAACAAGTTTTTGACCTGAAAATCAGATTTTTATCTAAATATTTTAGAAATTAAATTAAGATAACCATCTGAGTCAAAATCTAACAACACTTTCTGATATAGATATGTACGTGTAATGAAGAAAATTCACATAACTCTAGTATCTTGCTTCTAGTTTAGTTTAACGATTACCAAAGCTATGTGTTATGGAGCGTGAGGAGGGGCTTGACCACCCTCCATCACGCCCTCAACACATGTGTCACTTGGGGCGTGACTAAACTCTTTCATTAGATATGTGTTACCCTCTTTGCTTTTGGTACATTTGGGTTCCTAGCCCCAGAAACAGTGAATTTTCTGAACCGAGTTCAGAGGGTTACGAATAGTAACATCACGGCTCTTAGGACCCAAAATATTGTTTTTAGTATGATTGACTTTGCAATTCAAAAAGGGTTGTAGTGTAACTAGTTGCCCGCTTACCTGCCATTTTATTGAAATTTTTCACTTATTTTAATGAACAACAAAATAAGTTATGGTGTGAAACATGTAAAACACAACGTCCTTATGGTGTGAAGGGTCATGACAGGGTGATGTTAGTGAACTCACGGGAGAATTGTGTGAAGTGAGGGACAAAATGTGACCATTGGGACTTTGGAAGTAAAGAGTCGCTCAACAACTATTTAAAACAAACTTTTTTTAAATACTCTATATATATAATGCATTTTTTTGTTGTGTATTTTTTACACTCAAATTTTGTAATATCTCTTTTCTCATTTTCTTTTAAAATAAATCTCAACCATTCAAACAACACGTATAATTAAGTGCATTGCTCTCAACAACCGAAGATGTTCAACCAATGTCCTCAACAACAATTGGTTGCGCTACTCTCAAACAACTAATCACAAAGATATTGATCAAACACATGATACAAATAATACATTTTAATTAACTTGTATCTAAAGGAGAGAAAATCAACATGAAAAGAAAGACAAAAAAAAGAGAAAATAATTCAAAATTTCTCATAAATTTAAATTTTGCATGTATTTTATTTAATTTAAATTTTGTAATTTGAGTTTTAAGTTTTCTTATTTAATTTATGTTATATTGATATTTAATATTTGTTTAATTTTGAATGAATGAATAATGTAAAATGAATAATTATGTAATAGACCAAATAGGTTAACTTTATCAATTACATTAGACATCTTTGATGTTTAGAGCTCTTGACATAAATCTTGCTTTCTATTAACAGAATAACTGATGTTAAAAATTTGGTTAACCTTTTACAATATAATTATTCTATCCTCATGCCTAAAGGAATGATTGTAATTGTTTTTTTTTTTATTTTCTTTTTTATTACTTTTAATTGTTTTGCTTTTTTATTCCTTTTTTTCTTTATGTTTTCCGTAGTTTATATTTTATAAATTTTTCTAAAATTAATTAAATAATTACTCATTTTTTTTACAAAAAATATATAGTATCTTTAAAGATTTTAATTCTTGCATATTTATTTTTGTTTTTTGGTTTAGTTATACACTTTGTTTACCCTAAAAAATGATTTGTGTTTGTGGATACTTGATACTTCTACATGCAGGCCACAGCCCATATGAAATACGAATTGTGCAACCGCACATGGGCTTGTTGATTTATGTAATACTGTAGCTTAAAGTTTACAAAAATTTTGCAAATTTTATAATTTTTATTTCAATGGTAACTTAAAGTATTTTTTTAATAAGAATCAAAGTTACCAATGAATTTAAGATTTGCAGCAGCCACCAAATGTCTTTCGGTGTGGCAAAACCTAAAAATACGATGATTATTCATTCATCTAACCTCATGATTTTGGTTTGATAGTGAAGAAGAGCTCAAATTGCATCAAACATCTTCGAAGCTTATGGATTTGTGTCACAAATTTGCGCCATCTTTCAAACATATAGATAAAGTGATGGTTTTTTTTTTTTTTTTCAACCTGCTTTGTGTCAATTTTAATTATTAGTAGTGAAGTTTGTTCCAATTCACTCATCTAATAAGATGACATCATATGCTCTTAACTTGTTATCCATCTTTCAAAATAACGAAAAAAAATTAAATTAATAGAATATATGTTCATAGGCATAAATGCATAATGCAACGCATAAATGAAACTAGTAATGGTAGTTGTGGGTTTCAATTAGGACTAGGTTTCAAAGACTGATTTGAGTGAATAAATTTTATATTTTGGATTAAAATACGAAAAACTATAACATATAACTGGTTGAGATAAAAACACCTCAATATAATACGAATCATGACATGTACCATAAAAACTATGTGAATAAAGTTGATTCAAACGCATAAAAATGATAGATGATATATTTGATGAGAAAACCACTAAATAATATCCAATTGAATTATTTGTTTATTTACAACTCAGTTTGAATTGAACTAAATTAATGTTTTCTTTAGATGACTTATCTAGATCCAAACTAATTTTGCTTAAAACTCATTCTAACCCACATTTATCCTAACAAAAACTCGTTCTGACCCCACCTGGCTTAGTTTCAATTGATGATTTGGCATTTTATGATTTGTAACTCGATGGTGTAAACGTATTAATTTTTGTGCATCAACGAGTTAATAAGTTCCTATCAATTGATTATTAGTTGTGAGTTAGTATTTTAAAAGTTGTATATGAACGATTTTATAGTTGAACATAACGAGTCATAGTTGTACATCAATGGGTTCACAAATACTTAACCTGTAGATGCGTGAATATTACCAATTTTTGGATTAATAATTTCGTCCATAATATTTACAAGTGCATTCATACTTGTGAATGAGTGACCTACCAGTACTCTTTCAATAGACGTCTTGTAATCTTTGAGAGTTGTGTATAACACAACTGGGGTTACGAAAAACTTTAGATAACATAAATTTCCTTTTTTTTATTAATAACTAATTAACTATATAAAATTTGTTACTTGTAGGTAAGTTAATACACTAAGCCACTACTTTAACACTTTGCATGAATACACCATACGAATCTAATAGATTCATCAGTTATGTTCTGCATATATTGTTGATCCGAGATCCTATCCCAACAAAACCTACTAAAAATGGACCGAAAAGAATTAATTGGATCAAGTAAGACATACAAAAACCGCTTATTTTTTACACGAATCTACCAAAAATCGTTACAACATTTCCTAGAACTTGCAACGTGAGTGTAAACTATAGGTTTTTATCACCTTATCAAGAAAATTCACCTGCAACTTCTCACTTTATATAAAACTTCCATTTTGGCTACAACACTAAGATTCCTATATATTTACAAGCTGCAAGTTTGCGCCCATTAGCTTTCGCTGCAACATACATCATGGCATTCAAACAAATAGATATGAAATCTTCAATTTGCTAAAAGAATCTGGATAACCAAAACTAACCTTCAGCCCATGATGCTCCAGCACTGTAGTTGCAGCAAAAACTGTCATTATACAACTATACAATTTAGACATTCATATTTCATGCTCACTGGCTAGAACGCATGCACCGCCTGCTTTGGAGTACATGTTTATGTCACCGCCGTATCGATTGAAGAGGGAAAAAAACAAAGAAATAACAATTGCTCTCCACTTTTGATAGGAGTTTTTCTTATTATTTCTGACTCACTTGTATTTCTTATTGGTTCTTACTCCTCATTAGTTCTTAATTCTGTCTCCTTTTTGGCTTGCTTTTGTTGTTTTAACCTTTCTTGTTCAGCTTCTTTTTGTGCCTTTTTATTTTCTGCTTCTATTTGTTGGCAGTTTTCATCATGGGCATGATTAAACATTCTCACAAACTGAAGCAATGTAGAAATAACTGAAAAAATCAGGTCATAACATCGTTAAGCTTATGCTTATTAAAGAATTCGTAAACCATTATACTCAAAGTCATCAGAGATTACTGTCTTGTCGATCATTACCTTGTTCATATGGGCATTTAGCAGGATCTTCTCCAAAGTAAAGAATTAAAGAATCCACACTTTTACCCTACAAAAACAGTGAAGCTTACAACAAATCCGGGCAAGTGGAGAGCAAAGGTGAAACGCTCGATTCATTTACTTATGAATGGGCCAATTTGGGTTGTATTTTATCTCAAATGAAAGTAGCCAAAGCTTAACTTTTGGGAAAATTACTAAGATAGACATTTTGACCAAGAAATTCACCAAAATATACTTTTGACTTTCATCCAGTGGAACTATAGACATCACCAGACCTGCAAGCTAAGCCAGCCCCTTTAGCTGGCCAATGAAAAAAATGTGGCTCAACTTCCAACCAATCTGAAAAATGCCATGTGGCTTAGCCTTCAAAAAGCAGAGGCTAGGCATCCAAAAGTGCAGTCAAAAAGTTGATGACTATATCAGGGAATTTCTTGGTTAAAGTATCTAGTTTGGTGATTTCATATAAATAGGTCAAAAGGGTTGATACTATTCCAAGCAGCCTATTATTTTTTTCATTTCTCTAATAACATTAAAAGCATGGGTTGGTTGGTTAATCAGGCATCAACAGTTAGAGGTTTCATTGGATGCAATCTCTCTATTCCTATAGGATATAGGTAAGGTTATCTACATCTTACCATCCTTATAAACTAACCTTAGCTTTGCTATATATGAGATATACCAAGTACGATGATGATTTCTTAAAAATAACTATTGTTTGCAGGTCAAACCAGCCAGGCTGCTATGCCAAGAACTAAAATGCCCATGTAATCCAACCAGCTCATCTTGCTACCTCTATATACAAGAAAGTGTGAGACGTACCACCCCAGAATACTGTAAAGCAAGGGACTTGACTTCACCTTCCGCAGAAGCAAGAAACTTCTTCAGAGACTGAACAGAAAACCAATATGAATTTTCTACAATTCTGTAAAAAGTTGAGTGAAAGTAACATAATTATGCAATTTGAATCAAACTTCTTGGACAAGAATTCCCCCTAAATTCTTAGACATGTATATTTTATATTTAGAATAGATTTATTTCTTTATGATAGAGATTTGTTTAGATTATATTAGGATTGTTTTTCCTTTTATAGTGGTAGGGTTTTCTCTTATTTATAGGGGTCATTTGTTCATTGTAATACACACAAGAGAATATATTGAATACCATAAAGTCTTTTATGGTATCAGAGCACTAAGTTCGGTACCCCTTCAATCTTCAATCTTCGTACCCTATTTCTTTCCGACTACCACCATGACAAAAACCGATGATGTCCGACAACCGGCTGCCTCCCTACACCCCGCCTACTCGGTATCCAATATACAGTCGAAGATTCGCACCCTAGATGGCAAAAAGGTCACATACTCGTCTTGGATCAAGTTATTTCAGTTCCAGGCCATCGCCTACAAGGTTCTTGATCACATTGACGATACTCCACCCCCTGTCTCCATCGATCCCACGTATGCCGCATGGAAAGAACTGGATGCCTTAGTTTCTCAATGGATCTACAGTACAATGTCCGATGACATCCTCATCTGCATCCTTGACACAAAAGCGACTGCCCAAGACACATGGCTCAAACTTGAGAAAATTTTTCTCAGCAACAAACAAACCCGTGCCGCAGCCCTTGAAACCAAGTTCATAAACTTGAAGCTCGCAGCGTGCTCCTCCCTTGATGATTACTGCGAACATCTCAAAGACCTAGCAAATCAATTGGCGGACGTTGATGAACCAATCTCTGAACCCCGATTGGTGTTACAACTGGTGTGTGGCATGTCCTCTGAATTTGCTACAACTGCTCAACTTATCCATGCTCAAAAGGCTGACTGGTATCTTGCAAGAAACATGTTATATGATGAAGTCATCCGACAGGAGGCAAATCAACAGCATTCATCTTCAGTCTTGGTTGCCCCCACTAACCCGCCTCCTAATACTGTCCCTTCTGGCTCTCATTCTCTAGTCGCATACTCTGATGCTGATTGGGGCGGCTGCCCAGACTCCCGACGCTCCACCAGTGGCTACTGCGTATTTCTTGGTGATAATCTTATCTCATGGTCCTCTAAAAGACAGCCGACCATTTCTCGTTCCAGTGCATAGGCGGAATACCGTGGAGTTGCCAATGATGTGGCAAAAACTACTTGGCTTCGCAATTTGCTTCTTGAGCTGCAACTTCCTCTTTGGCAGGCCTCCATAGTTTACTGTGATAATGTTTCAGCAGTGTATCTATCTGATAATCCGGTTCAGTATCAACGCACAAAGCATATCGAAATCGATATTCATTTTGTTAGAGAAAAGGTTAAAATTGGCCACATTAAAGTTCTACATGTTCCCTCTTCATTCCAGTATGCTGATATCTTCACTAAAGGGCTTCCGTGCCAATTATTTCAATCCTTTCGAGCCAGTTTAAGTGTTCGTCCGCCTCACGCTCAAACTGCGGGGGAGTCTTAGACATGTATATTTTATATTTAGAATAGATTTATTCTTTATGATAGAGATTTGTTTAGTTATATGAGGATTGTATTTCCTTTTATAGTGGTAGGGTTTTCTCTTATTTATAGGGGTCATTTGTTCATTGTAATACACACAAGAGAATATACTGAATACCATAAAGTCTTTTATAAATAAACTGTAAATGAGCTTATTGACATTTAATACAGGGATAATATCGTATATCCCCTTATTAAACATCAAAATTACATATATCCCCAATGTTAAACTAAAATTACAAATATCCCCATGTTCCAAAATTGACCCTTAGTTAGGATAAATATGTAAATTGTTTTTAGTTAGTTCATTAAGGGTAAAATAGGAAATACATAATTTGTTTTTTGATGAAATGGATAAATATGTAATATCTTTGGTTTAGAATGGGGAAATATGTAATTTAATTTTATGATTGGGTAAATATGCAATAAATTGTTTTAGCAAGGGGATATATGTAATTGACCCCTTAATATATAAATAGCTGCTATAATAAATATATTATGGGTCTACCTTCCGAAAACATTTAGACACATGTCCATCCTTTTTACACAGTTTCTTTTCATGGATGACTTTCTCCAGTCCTTTAGTAATATTTTGCATTTCTTCTACCAGTAATTTTAGTTGTATCTGAAATGATGTAATAATTGCAATCAACAGATTTCAATGAAAAATAACATTTGTTCCAATAAAAGCATTCCACCAACATTACCTTTGATGCAGGTTCCAAACTCGCAAGGTCCTTGGAAAATTCCAGGAGTTCAGGTAGTTTGTCTGCAAGTACCTAAGATATCCACCAAAGACATATACCATGAAAAAAAATGTAAAATAAATGATATATGTGCTTCTATAAATAGACATATTAAAGAACAAGAAATTGTACCTTACAAAGATAATGCATCAAAGTCATTTTGTTGTTTCTAGCTCGTGTCTCGTTGAGTTTGAGGATGCTATCCAATCTGAACCCAACAGCAGAACCTAAACCAAAACCATGTTATTATGGAAATATTTTATTTTTTTATAAGTCTGCAAATAGCATTAATAATGAAGAGATCAACATAATGACTAATTAGCTTAAATAACAACTAACCTCTTGCAGTTCCCTGGTTCAAAGCATTTCCAAGAGAGAGAATTGTCTGCATGACTCTTCTCAACTTTACAGAACTCCTGACCTGATATGAGCACAACATACATGAAAAGTTAAGTTTCAGACAATTAAACTGTCACTGATTAACTTCAGGCTTGAAGTAAAAGCTATAACTTGCCTGTTCTACTGACAGAAACACATAATTTAAACTTGTATCGAGATCTGAAACCTAATTCCAAAGAGAAAAATAAAACGCAAAATTAAAATCTAGTGCTTAATTTCAGCCAGAACATGCATGTAATAATATCTTCTGACCTGTGTACTAAATTGTAACTTATAAGAGAAAACCCTGAGTTTAGCTTCTGAACGTGGAACTTTCATCAGCTCCATAAAGAACTATTACAAGAAATTATAAATAAATTCATCCAATTAAATTTAGTTGGTAAATGATATAAGGGAAGAACGGTTATTGCATACCAGTTCACATTTGCCCAAGTTTTCCTTATCTCCTTTATATCCCTGAGCATTAAAGAAGGCTAGTTATATTGCAAATAAAAGCCATGGATGCATAGACCAATATAGTAGACCACAAAACCTCAAAATAAATATCGAATAATAGAGACATAAAGTAGCTTAATCCCAACCACATGTAACATCAATGCTAAACTCCTAATTAGTTAGTTTAACTGACATTTCACCTTAATTTGTTCCATCTCCTCCTTGGTAGGACAGAACTTAATAAGGTTAATAACTCTTTCAAGATCCATTTCTGAATCATCCAAAGCAAGGACATCATCCTGTTAAATTTTATAACCAAGGCATTAGAAGCAATTTATTAGAAAACATAAATTAAAGTTAAACATACACAAAGACATGAGATTTGACCATTTTACTGAGCATATATTCACAGTAATATGATGAAATTAAGTTCTCCATCTCATAAACAAGTATATTTATACATGAAAAGGACTTACACCAAGTCATGCATTATAACAAGCCAGCAAGGTGATGACATTGGTTTATAGACAGCACTGTTTAAAATACGCATTGGCGATCTAGGATTTGAATTGTTGAGCCCACTCATAATATTGGTTATAATTTCCCACCAGCCACCACCGTCTCTAAAATCTCTTATATTCTTACTTGAAAAATTCCTAAATTTATACAAAAGCATTCTAACAGCCTCAGCTTCTCTTCAATAGTCGTTTGAATTGCTGTTACTTATTGGTTAAAAGGCTTACTTGGAACACATCTAAGTGCTACACGAATCGTTGAAAGAATCATTTTGAGACAAGTGGTATTAGAGCACATCGATTCAGTGGCATTATGACTGATTTGGAAAAGATTGTAGCTAAAAATGTCGTTGTCGAGGAGGAGAAATGCGGATGGGAAGATACTCGCCAAGGTGAAAAAAAGCATGTCCTAGGTTTTGGGGGTAAAGATGGACCCATGAGGTGAGGAACAACCCGCATTAGACTGATTAAAATATCAGCAGTGGTGTGTGACTCGATCAGAAAAGTTGCATGCACGTAGGGCTAAATATGTACGGTTTAATCCGTGTGAAAATGAACAGAAAAGAATATCAAGAGGGATTTCTCTTGTGGTTCTAAAAGAAAAAAGAACCAAATTTGGATGCTAGAAACAAAACAAAAGAATTGCTTTAATTGTTGGGAGTACTACTGCTCGAGAAATAAATAAAAAAACAGGTTACCTGTGAGCCAAATAAGGGTTTATGTGAACAAGAGAAGACTAAGGACAAATCATGTGAGTTGATGCAGAAAAGAGCGAAGTCCAGAGCAAGAAAAAAAAAGACCAGATCAAGATTAAGGGGGTGGCAGTCGAATTAATCTTGATGGGTCAGTCAGGTTACTGGTCACAAGGCGTTGCTTGTTTATCGAGTCAAGTAGTGGGCTAGGTGTAGGCATTATAGGGTAAAAATATGGTATGAAGGTTACCTATGTCTGCATGTTCTTAGATCGTTTTGTCTATTTGTGTGTGTTTTCAAGTGAGTGAAAATGAGTTCAAGAAACAAAAAATCCCAAATATTTGAGTTTTTGTGTGTTTTGAGTGCATGTTGAGGGGCCTATACCAACAAACATGTGATGTCTTGTTCTGGTGTAGAAGTTAATCAAGTGTTGCCAATGTTATTGAATTAACTGTTTGGGTTATGAAGGCTTTGAGCCTTGGTTTTTGTTCATGGCTGAAACTAGATTGTCAAAGATAAGAAGTAGCCAGCCTCAGGGCTGTTTTTTTTCCTAGCAAAATTGCCCATCAGAGCCATCGTTAGCCATTGGTCGTTAAGGCGTATTCTCAAAATACCTATATCTACTGATGTGGCAATAGGAGCGTGATTTGGTAATACGCCAATTTGTCCACTATTAGTAGATTAAATGATTTCTTTCACTTCTGAATCCCAAACTATTCGATTAGGGGTCTATACACAAAGATTTAAGGTCATTTCTTCAAGTTAATCCTAATCTTGGTATTATATATACCCTTAAGATGTAATTGTATTTCAAAGCACCTAATAAAGATAAACCCTAGTTGCAAAGATGTAGCTCACATTGACCAAACCACTCTAAATTTTATGACTATTTTCTTTTATGTTTGATTGTGTGTGTGTTTGATTGCTTCTGTTGAACCGACTCTAGTAAGATACCTAACATCAACATGCATGGCTTTGCAATCTTCTTCTTGAATTACATACAGTGAGCTCAATCCAATAGGATTTTAAATAGCAATGTAGGTGTTATGTAACTATGTATACCTCTTTAGCAATATAAATTATCTCTATTGGGTTTCCTAAGTTTCATTGAAGATTGTAGGCACTAGGCATGAATGATTTAGTTATATTATACACACTCATACTATGTAGATACAATGCATGTTTTATGTAGTAAACTCTAATATAAAAGTTGTAAACTTCCCTTTAGCTATATTGTATAAAAAGAATTGAGCATGGCACTAACTAAATACATTAGTATTCTTTGGTTCTCTAGTATTTTATTAGTTAGACAACCTACTTCATAAACTTATAAGAGAAAATGTGAACAAAAAGGAACTACTTCATCAGTTTATGAGAGTTTCATTTTTTTTCCAACATCCTATTTGTCTTATGGCATCTATTATGTTTGAAGTTTCTGATTTATATATTTGATGTATTCAAAAAGAAAAACATGTTAAAGAATGCCTAAAAGGGTTTGCTTTTGGTCAACTTTTAAGATGACGGATAAATAGACTCATAAAAGTACGATAAAAATCCTAATGCATTTCGATCATTTATGTTTTTGTCATTATTGAGGATTGAGCTTACCATTAATTCATCCAATGGTGTCTTCACCTTTGAAAGCATGATCTCACAGTTGTATGCCCGCCTGTGTTCAGTCTGGTAGAAGTGTGAGATATCAACATCTTAAGACTTTGATGCAATTACATGTATGTGAGTATATCTGATAAGATGTTTAAATAACTTCAAAGCATTAATCAACAAGGAAACTAGTTTACCAGGGATATTTTTTCTGGTTTATTACTTGCTGATTTTACTTTTGCAGTCTTATCAGAATTTGGATTGGAAGCTGAGAAGAGATTCTCAAGTTCCGACATATCAAACTCTGGTGCCCTAATTAATCCATATCAACCATAGGAAATATTAGAGCATCAAGACACCAAAACTTATAAGAAAATGTCAAGAATAAAAACATGAAAAAGAAAAGGAAGCACCTTGAAGCTTCACCATGTCTTTGTGATTCAGCCCATAAGCTTCCTTGTGCCGGTTTGTTTATCTTTGACCAATGCAAGGGCTTCAATTTCTTTGTCGGTTGAGTTTTCACAGCAGTTGTCCTTGATAGCCGTCCCTTACTTGTAGAAGGTGGTGGAGACGGAGCAGACACACTGGATTCTTCTTTTGAAAGAGCAGGTGGTGGAGGTGGTGCATTGTCCCCTCCTTTCACATTTCTATTAGTAGGAGCAGTTGGAGGAGGGGGCGGCGGTCCTGACTTAGGTTTTGGTGGGGGAGGTGCTGGAGGAGCTGGTGCTTTTGGTGCTGGTGGGGCTGGAGGCGGGGCTGGTGCTGGTGGGGCTGGAGGTGGTCCATCCGTCTTATTTGGAGGTTGTGGGGGCGGTGGAGGCGGCGGCCCAACCTTACCATCTGGTGGCAGTATAGGAGGAACAGCTGAAGCCGTTGCAGTTTCACGCAGTTTCTTGGAAACAGAAGGATGTGCACATGTCAAGATTATATGAGGTGCCATGGATGATGAAAGAGATAAAGACTTCTTAGAATCATCAGTGGATGTTTCTTTTGATGATGGCAATTTTCTGGGAAGGGAAATACTTCCATGCACAACAGCATCTAATCTGCTTTCTTGATCCTTATTATTGTTTCTTGCAGTAATTGTTTGTAGCAAACTTTTTGATTCAGTTTTTTGATAACTAGTTTCCAACATTTCATTCACAATATCAGATAAAGGCATCTGGTGCAGCCTATTTAATGCATCATCACTTTTAGGAACAAGCCAATCCACACTGCCAAACATATCTTGAACTTTTGAAAATGCTTCCACTGGGAGGCCTTCTTGCTCAAAACAAGACAAATCTACTGGAACCAGTGAAGCTGAGGGGTCCATTTCTGAGAAAAGAAGCTTCATTCAATAAAAAAATATATTTAGTTAAATTATAAGCTTACATGCATGAAAAAAAGTACGAATGCAGAATGCTAATGTTAATGTTAATATCAAGATAATACCTCAGCTCTGAAATCTTTATGAAACTGAACCTTGGCATCCCAATGTATATCGATTTCATCACGATTAAGTATCAACATGTTTGATTTAATGAATATTGTGTTTAACATAGCACGATACATGATTTTTTTCTTTCACCATGTCATCATGTAGGCTAATACACTCAAGCACAACATCTCCTTGTATGTGGCAATTAATATCAACTTTAACAAGTTCACTTTCTGTCTGCAATAAACACCAAACTTCAGAAGAATGAATCAACACTCCAAAAGCAACCACATAGCATGCATCACCGTAAATATGAAGAAAGATGGGATACACAATTTACCTGATTGTAGTAACGAATATTCTTTTGTCTCCTTGGGGTTGAGAATAGAAGTTTGGGAGTTTTATCAACATGTAACAAGGGATCACGTCCATAAATTCTAAAAACAGGAAAGCAACCACCTTTTCCATCAAAATCAGGAATCATTCTCATTATAACACAATCCAAAGTGAGTGCCTTGTCAGCAGGAGGCCATTCTGACTCAGCATTCCTCCTTAACACATATTGTAAGTACCTCAATTGAGAAGGTACCGGATTCAAAGGGCACATTTTATGCAACACATCATTAGGAGCCTGCTTATGAACGATATCCAAAGCCTTGGTTTCAACACTGAAATATTTTCTGTAAAGTGAGAGAGCAGCAGCCATGAAAGCCAAAACTGGCCAACCACCAAGCTCAGAGTGCATTATAAGTATATTTTGCTGTGCAACAGAAAGCCAACTTTCGGTTGATTTTAGGAAATGGTGGATCACCTCTAATGAGAGCAAAGGGCAACCTTCATATTCACGCGGATAATCAATTATAGTAATATGATCATAATCTGATAAAGTAGATGCAATCCTGCTTTCTTTATCCCCTTCCCGAAAATCAAGAATCATGATTGAAGATTCAGGATAAATTTCCTTATGTTGAGTTATTATTTTGCCCACATAAGATTTATAATCCTGTTCCCAAGCTCCAGTGCTGAAACAGCAGTCAAAGACTATACACCAAATATCAAACTAATATAATAAGTTCTAATCTTGGATAAACTTATACTTATTTAGTTGTCTATCAGGTAAATCGAATAAACAGTAGCATCTAAAACCTTGATAGAAGTGAAGAGAAGATAAAAAGAAGAAATTAGGGTTTTTAAACAAAGGACATTGATCATATTATATATCAACCTAATTACTTCATAAATAAAGAGCAAATAATTACCATAAATTCTTTCGAAGACAAATACAAGGTTATCGGGGAGCTTCTTGGACAAAAGTTTACGCAACAAAGCCATCGGAATTCACTGATTTTGGAACCCTAGCTAGGAACGATTTTGATAAATCGCCCGACCCGGAATACATTTACGATGTGGTTTTGCATGCATAAGATGATGTATAGTTTGGGACGTGAATCAATGAGGTTTTGGTTGTCAAGAATCTATAATGGCGATCGATTCGCTCAAGGTTGATGGAGCTTCGATGTTGTGTTTGTGTGATAAGATTTTTACGATATCAGCATGGGGAGTTTAGGTTGATGTTTTCCTCTTCGTAATTTTAAATACGCTTCTCCTTTTTTTGATCATTCATTCAACGAGACCACTGAGACAATATCAAAAAAAATTGTCAAACTTCCTGTTATTTAAATATAAAATCTTAAAATGTGTCACGTCTTAAAAACGACAATAACGCAGACGTAATGGTAAGCAGATTAAAATGTCATGACACAACAGCTTTTATTATCAAAACAGAGATTAAAAACAAGTCACAACGATATAAATTCTAAATGAATCCACAACCGTAAGGGTAAAGAAATATATGTTTATACATATGACATAGTATATCATTATACATATGACATAATTAGAGAAGACGTATAGCATATCTTATTGTAAAAGTGAGTATCATTATGTTTTGGAACCAAATTGTATCATCTCGTAAATTGATGGTCAAAAAATCCAAATACAAACATATTTAACGATAAACATAATGTTAACAATAGATAAACTTTTTACTAGGTGGTTTACTAAATAAAGAAGAGATGCAATGATTGTTGCTTTGCCCTAAAATCCTAAAGTGTACCACCATCGTAAAAAACCAGAATACAAACACAATATTATGTTATTATTTTAGCCTTATTTTATTGTCTCTTTTGTATTAAATGAGATGACATATGTAATTCAATTAGTATTCACACCACTATTTTTACATTTTTCTCTCATATTAAATAACTAAAAGGTTGTTTGGTAGCCTATTAATGATCGTTAAGAAGCTACCTTTTAATGATTCGTAACCTTTAATGGTTAAAATTTAACCTAAAGATAGATTTGCGAAATGGAATGAATTGACTAACATTAGCTTAAAAACCTTTGAGAGAGATTTGTTAAATGATTTGAATTGTGTAGAAAGATTTGTAAAATGAATTGAATGAATTAACAATAAATTAATATTTAAAATGTTAAATGGGTTGATAGAATTTACTAACCTTAGGTTGGCCGCAACTCGCATTTGAGAGAGGTGCTCCTCACCGATTTGATATGTAGGGCGTTTGTTTGCCGTGCGCGGTAGAACTGTAGAAGAGAGAAGGAGGGTTGCATGTTGGGTTACACAATACACACGTCGTGAGTTGCGGGATCTGTGAAGAGTGAGTGAGGGCCGGTGAGGTGAGGCCCACTGTTTAAAAATCAAGTTTTTTTATAAAGAAAGGCCCAAAGCTTCTTTTAAACAATGATTTTTTTTTTAAATAAAACAAATTGTTTGGTTGGTATTGGGCTGTTTGCTCCTACTGGGCTGAATCGGAAGATCCCTCGTTGGTATTTTTATGTTATTTGGATTTTGGTTGCTGCTTGGTTTATAGAGGATGGTCTGCACTTTGGTCCAATGTTGTTGGGCTCCTTTGTGTGGCTAGTTTTTCAGAAGGATCATTGGGGCCACTTACTGGCTTGCTGTGGGCCCTGGGACGTGTGATTTTGGCCTGATGGGAATCATCAGTTACTTGTTGATGGCCACCTTAACCCAATTTTGGTGGATCCTTTCTAAAGTTATGTCTTGGATTTATTATGTTTGTAACTAGGGGTTTACCCCGCGCGTTGCGGCGGTAAACCCGTTTTAAACATAAAAAAACACGATGTCTATCAAATTATAATTCTATCAAAAAGAATATTTCATCATACAACTCTGTCTATATGGGTATCCGATCATAACGATTGTGACAACATAAAAAATATCAAATGCAGACTAAAAACCAGCTGCAACGACTGTTAATCTGTCCTAAAACAATAAATCGAACCGTCGTAAAAGCAAGGATCAATCGCAAAGGCTATAAACCCATAAGCGCACAATGTCAAAATTTTGCTATGCCAATATGAGTAGTCAATCATGACGACGGTTACAACATCACGAATAAGAGGAAAATATTGGCCGCAATGGCTATTAATCCGTCTTGAAACAATAAATGAAGTTGTCACAAAACAAATATCAACTGCAAGGAATACGAACCCAAGTATAAGATTACAATGTTAAAAATCATATAATTAAAAGAAAAAATGACGTTTGCGGCCGTAAAATCTTCCATCAACATATATGAACATAAAGTAAACAAATATATCATTATTACTAATGTTCTAGTTAGGATCGTTATTTACTTATTTAATTTAAGAAAACGATATTCAAATAGTATCGTGAATATATATTGTGCGCCAGAAGGAAAAAAAACAACCCAAGGCTCGAACTTGGGTCTACATGGGCAAAAATCTCAAAGGAGTTCACATTTTGCCATTCAATCTAACCATCATATTGTTTTTCTTCCCACTTTTAATATGTTATACAAAACTAAAAATAATAAAAAAGTATTATTACTGTTCACTAATCATGACTTTTGACAAATGTATAGATAGTAATTTTTGGGCTTTAGGTGTCATAGGTTATAAACGTGTTATGTATTGGGCTTTTTATTTTGTTGATCATGTATCTAGGTGACTAGGTTAGACAGGGATTATATCCGCTTTTGTATAGTACTATATCAAAGTTTATGTTTTTATGTGATCGCAGCATCAATAAGAAAGTTTGAATTTTCCACGTAAGCCAGCTCGAAATATTTGATCTTAGGTGCATTCTTCTAAGGAATCTTATTGTTTGGGTATGACCGGACAACTATGACCTAACGTGTTTATGGTGGCCTCCCCGGAGATGTCGGGGAAGGGCCGGTTTGGGGGGTATGCCCCCATGTATGGTTGTAATCTATTCTTTTGATTTGGTATAATAGTTTTTTCGGACTGAAGCCCTTTATCTAAAAAAAACCGTAAAAGTTAACAGATATTAATGATAGAGATCTTCACAGTTACTTTTTTACAAAATGTTTTGGCCAAATGTAAATTCTGAAAGTTGGGGCCCACAAATAAAAAACCACATACCACAAATACAACTGTGTAATTTACTTTAAAAATCAACGTTGTAAAAATTGGCCTAGGTGGCCTAGGTGGCCTAGGCGCCCTTTTAATGTGTCGATTTTGGCCAGGTGGTGCCTAGGCGGCCTAGACGCCTAGTCAGTTTTTGATTTTATTTTTTGACCTTTTTTTACTTTTTCAAGTAAAAAGAGACCAATTCCATTATTATTTAAACATTTCTCAACTCAAAATCCTTAATATGATACTGGAACATTGAATCCAGCCACTTAACATCGAAATTCATATCTAAACTTTGAACTCTGTGTTTAAGTTTAAACTTTAAAAATACTTGACTTAATATGTTTAAGTCTTTTTTTTAAATTATTTGAAGTATTATATTAAATTATTGATATTGATATTCGTATAATACATATTTGTAAAATTACATATAAAAATTCCAATCCACCTATCTCCGATTAATCCATAGACGGTACATCGCCGCCCAACTATCGTCTAGCAACTTCAACAACCATATAAAAAGTAAATGATTGTTAGATCTCAAAAAAGTTTAAATTATTTCTTAGAGCCGTTTATACATTTTTTTTCTCTAGAAAAAAAAACATCAAATTTGAATTGATTTTAAAGTGTTTTAAAAAAATATCTCATATTATACAAAATTAATCATATTGAGGATGTTCACACATAACTAATTATAACAATGTTATTATTTTCTTTGAAATAGTTAAATATGTTGTTGTTATTTTAGATTTATTTGTCTTACATGAACTGGATCTACCAACCCGCCTATATTACATGACCCCGATCGTATTTTAGTTGAACAAATGTAGGCTGCCTGCAACTATCTGTTTTATTTAATTAAACATGGTATCTCATGTTTCTGCCAATCGTCATTGGAACCAAAACCATTTGAATACATTTATTCATTCATGTGTGTCCTTTTCTAAACAAAAATAAAAATAATAAAAAAACATTTTCAAAAAAAAGTATTATATGTTTCCGCCATAATCCCGTCACTAAATTATATTTATTTAAAATTTGGTCAAACAATGCAATTTCAAAATTTATTTAATTATTTATTCATTATAAAATGGAGCCAGCTAGATTCAAGTGAAACAAGACAAGAGTCAGGATCTTGATGGTGTGTTGTGGGTTGTGTCAAACCAGTGTTTTACTCCATCTGCTATGCAGGATTTAGTGGTTATAGCCACCCAAGATTTTTAAAATTTGATACACATGATCTTGAACCTTTAGTCTGGACCACTGTACAAGTTATAATGCATAACATACATGTCATTTGGATTAGGGAATTTTAGGATTTGGGAAAAGGATTTGACCATCATAAAAGCATTGTGATGTGCTGTTGAGGTTAAAGACCCTTGTTTTAAAATCTTGTAGCACATGATATTGCCCTCTTTTATTAGAGAAAATGTACAAGTATATAATGCATAATGTACAAGTCATTGTGACAGCAGTTTTCACCGTTTTGGATTTTATCGATCTTAAAAGGCAAAAAGGTACTAACTTTATTCTGTGGAACAATTCGAGAATGTTTGTTTAAGGGTAGTTAAAGCTACTCATGGAAAGAAAAGAGTGAAGCGTAAGTATTGCACTTTATGCATCATCACTTGTAACCTACAAGTATTGAAAACTTAGCCCCATATTTAAAGCCCTCACCTTTCATAGTAGAGGTCATGGGTTTGAATTCATTTGAAACAATTTTGAAGAACACCAGGTGAAGGGTTAATTTGAGTTTATCCCGGGTTTGATCCTAATTATGGCCTTATGGGGGAGGGATGGTTTACCTATTCCACGAGTTTTTGAGCAACTGGGGGCATATGTCTTACATCGACCCGGTGGGCCCGGTTAAGAAAACATACGTAGTACTTAACTACATCGCCGTTCAAAATGAAAAACTTAGTAGCCCGTCAAAAGTTAAACCATGTAACACAAAATCCCCTAGGGTTGTGCAATATTCAAATTGGCTACTGGTACTAGCAACAATCAGGTTGTTTTAGGTTCGGAATATATAAAAGTATTAAACCAGGTTTTTGTTTTGGTTCATAACATAAACAGAAACAAGAACTTTGCTAGTTTTTCTAGAAACGGTTATTTTTTTAAACTTGAAACAAGAGTTGCATATTAATTGTTTCAATTCTTTGCTTGTATACATTTTACAACTATGTTTGGGACAAAACCAATTATAATTCCCAGCTTACACAACATAATTGGTGAAGAAGCTAAAGGTACAAATGAACATGCAAAAAGTACAAATTGTTGGAAAAGGATTTTTTTTTGTTTTCAATTATGTTCTGATTTTGATGTTGAGGAGACCAATGTGACATCCCCAAACGTCCCCATATGCTAATAAATGTGTTTGTTTATTTTAAGCGTGAAAAGTTGGAGAAGCCATATGTATATGTATATGTATATGTATATGTATATGTATATTAGCCACCAATGCAAAGTGATTTATTTCTGGAGTCAGTTAACAACCACATGGCCGGGGAATCCTCTTTGCAAAAGTGAGCGGTCAAAAAGATATCGGATAAAAAGAGGTTGATTTTTTAAATTATTATATTTACCAAATACATTTATTTGGAATTGCATATATCTTGTTTTATTTTTAATTTTTTTCAGAAACCTAATCTAATGCAAAAAATTAGGGAATAATTTAAAGCTTTTTTTTAACAGCCAACTAATCAACTGGCGGATAGTCGGGTACTCCGTACACGACCCTCAATGGCTAAAGGATGCCCAAGCTGACAACTAGTCCAGACGGAGCCCCTAGCCCACCAGTCACCAATTCCCCGGGGAAAACCCGACCCAAACATCCACCCAAAGGCACGACGATGAAAGGCAGGTAAAACCGGATGGAATCAAGAATCGAACTCATGACTGGGTCTTCTATCACTTCCTCCATACATCCATCTTACCACTAATTTAAAGCCTTTAAAAAAATTGTAGACACCTGATCATACATTTTATTGCATAAATTTTCTTTTCAATTAAATGGGTATAATAATAAATGTAATTTATTATTTACGTCAGATATTACTTTTAGCCATTTTTTTATTTTTATAAGTTTATTCGCTTTAAGAACTTTATTTTTCTAAACAAAATTATGTATCAGATCGATAATTAAATTCTTTGAAATTAAAGATCAAGTTTTGTGGTTTCAAAGTTTTTAAATATTGTTTACAGTATATTGTCAACATGGTTGTTAAGATTTGTCAGTATTTCACTATTAGTCTATATGTTTCGTAAATTACTCATATAGTCGCAAACTCTTAAACATTTGTAACGCATTTCTCATGTCACTAAATTACACTATACATAAATACTATATGTGTTACAAGTGTTTAAAGTATGGCTGCCATAACGGGTCAGACACGACCCGTTAAGACACGACCCGTTAAGACACGACACGTTAAGGCACGAAACACGAACTGGTAAGACACGAAAAGACCCGTTAAAAACACGTTAACACGAAAAGACCCGTTAAGGAACCTGTTAACAATTAACACGATAAATAACATGTTAAAGAACCTGTTAAAACCCATTAAAGAACCTGTTAAGGAACATGTTAAAGAACTAGGGTTAGACAATTAGAAATTTTTTGAAGCTAATCGGTTACGCATATGGCCATATATTTTATCATATTATTTATTTTAAATTTTAAACAGGTCTTAACAAGTCTTAACGAGTCTTAAAAGGTCTTAACTATTCTTAACAGGTCTTAACTGATCTTAACAGGTCTTAACGGGTCTTAGCGGGTTTTACCTGTTTAAACACGAAAAATAAACAGGTGTTAACGTGTTGACCTGTTTTAGACACGAAACATGTTAAGGGTAAACACGAAACATGTTAAAGTCGTGTCGTGTTAACGTGTTCGTGTCTTAAATTGTCAGCCCTAGTTTAAAGTTTGGAACCATATGAGTAATTTATAAAACTTATGAAATAAGTGTAAATTATTAGCAAATCATATAAATTAATATATATATATATATATATAGGGGAGGGTTCCACAGAAAACCCTTATTTTTAAGAAAACTAAAAAAACCCTTAATCCACCATTGATTAATGTAATCAATGGTTGAGATTAAGTAGTGATAAGATTATAAATAAATGTTAATCAATGGGCTTAATTGTAAATTATAAGGGTAGATTAGTCCAAACAATTTTTTTCTCTCTCTTATAAATTAATTAATTCCTAAAATTATTATTCTCTCTCATCTCTCCTCTCTCCTAATATTAATACATATTTAATATTTAATCAATAATTTTATACATTTAAATTAACAAATGACTACATATACGTATTAAAAAATTCAAATTTTTTTCAATCAAAAGAATTAACTCAACTGATTACACATATGTAATCATCTTACATGTAAACTAGCTTACGTGTTCTCGTACATATCATCTGATTACACAGATGTAATCAATCAAATTACAACAAAATAATAAAAAAAAACAACTCATATCTTTTGATTACATATATGTAACAACAAAACATAGATATCACCATTTTCCCTCCTATCTCCTAATTTATATAACAACCAATAATCCAAAAAAAAAAAATTCACTCAAAAAATTAAATTCAAACAATTTGATTACACATATGTAATCATACCCGGTATATAATCTGATTACATATATGTAATCAACCAACCAGACAGAACATCGTAATCAGCCAACCATGTTGATTACATATATGTAATCAACCAACCAAACATAACCACAACTTGATTACGCATATGTAATCATACCTAGTATATAATCTGATTACATATATGTAATTAACCAACCAAACAGAACAATGTAAGTGTATGATAATTTGATTACATATATGTAAGCACACACAAACCTGGTTCTTAGTGATCAAAAACTTGAACTTCTGATCACATTCACGTTGACAACATAGTGGTGCCTGTTTCTTCCGGCCAAACTCGCCGCATCATCTTCTTCAAACTCGTCGACTGCCCCAACCGCCGCATCATCTTCTTCAAACTCGCCGGAGCGTCGCCGTTGGTGCTTCTTTTCTTTTTCTCCCTGTCGACCGAGAGCGCACACACACACAACAGAGGGTGTGTGTTCGGCTGGAACAAGTGAAAAGATGACGGTGATTAGCCGGCCAAGGTGTTCATCGGAGAAGGGATGAGCCGATATTCCTTCTCTTTTGCTTCCTCTCTCAATCGAACCAGACAAAAACACAATCGTCGATGCTTCCTTAATCGATGATGATGATGGTTAGGGTTTGTTTAAAACAGAATCACCTTTCTTCGTTCAATACGACAGGATCCAGTAGTTGGAACATGATATGGAGGTGGTGGAACGAAGGAGGAGGCCAGCGAAGATGGAGATGGCGTCAAAATCAATCTAGGGTTTTTAATTTGTTATTGTTTATCTCTTTTAATTTTAAATATAGATTTAATTGAAAAATAATAATTTCCTAAAATAGTGGATGAGAGTTTTACTAACATGCCCTTTATAAAAACAAAAAAACAAAATATTTAGAAATTATGTGATTGGTTGTGGAGAGTTTTCTGAGTTTTCTTCAAATTGAGGAGTTTTCTCATGAACCTTCCTCTCTATATATGTATGTATGTATGTATGTATGTATGTATGTATTATGTATATAATATCCGTAAAAACATAATAGTTAAATAAATACTAAATATTAATTAAATTAAAAATCAATAAAACAAAATCGAATAATAAATATGTTTAACAATGTTTTGACAAATTTAATTACATGTTGTGATAAACTAACAAGTTAACTACCGAACATTTAGGCAACTAGGATAACTGAGCTATTTAAATTAATAACATTTGACTCAGTTATTAAAAACAAACTAAAACGAATAATTTGATCTCATACCCTGATATTTGTAACAATAGTTCTATTTAATATCACTCGCCTAATATTTATAACCGTATTCGCTCAAATTATAATTTGGTTTAGAAACTGACCCTTACCCGAATCATATTCCGATCCAATTTATCTCATGATTTATATTACATATATATATATATTAATATGTGAACAAAATCTTGCCCAGCAAGCAATTCCTGGACACCGACTTTGAAATATATTCATATATATCCTATAGAAGGTTTTGACAAAACCAACATAAAAGAAAAACCAACATTTTATATTATATGTGTTACTTAATTCGACTAGAAGCCAGCCACGATCATCCATGAAACACATCTGCCTCCTCATCTTCGATTACAACGAGGAAGCTACCATAAATACTAGTTGCCAAAAGGAAACCAAGGAATTATCATCACCAAAAATGGCTCAACCGAGTGTTTCATTACGATCGGATCTGTACATGCGTTGCTAAGGTAAGGTTTAGTTGGTTTGTAGCTAAACTCAAATCTGTTAGTTAAATATGGGCAAGAACCATTCAAAAACTACCCACTGTAAATATAATAAACTATTGAAAAAAAAATGGCTGGACATGAAAGCTTGAAAAGTTACAGGCTAAAGAAGAAGAAAGGTTAGAAGGATCAAAGGTAAAGAACTAAATCAAGGCACATATTAAAGTTGTTCTGTCAAAGTTAGGATGAATAATTATAAACAAATAGATTAGAAGCTAAACAATTGTTATGCTACATCAATTGGTATGGACTTAGAAAATTTATCTGGAAGATCAAGTGTTTGAAAACCACCCAAAACATTATTTTGTCTTTAGTTGAATTACAAAACCATTTTGTTAAGATATAATAGTTTGACTCGATTAGTCAATATATTGGATTGGATTTAAGAAGTTACGATCCATTTCCAATGTATATTATTTCATTTTTAAAACCGTTTCGATCGTAAACTTTTAAAATCTTTGATTTATGAAAATAAAGACGAATTAACGTTAGAAATTTAAATCACCAAAAATTTAAACAGTTAATTATACGAATCATAATTCGTATAAACTAACATAAAATCAAATAAAAACACAGATTACTGAATCGTCAGAGAATTGGATCGCTTGCTTATTATCCGATTTATTCGCCGATTAAATCGCTAAGGCTAAGGTACGGATTTTATACTTTTACCTCATAGTATATTTGTTTTGCCTCGTTTCTGGTACGGATTTCGTCTATTTAACTCAGAGTATATAAATTGTTTGTTCGTATGGTTAGTTCGTTCTGAAATTCGTTATCCAATGTTTGTTATGGTCATTTCAGTTGCTTCCGCTGACGTTGTTATTTTCATAATTGTTGTTCCTTGCCACTTCTTTATTCATTTCCTTTTTCAGTTTTCATCACCGATGCTTTTGTTCTTCCGTTACTGAGCAAATTTTTGGCTCATCCGTATTTCTCTTTGTTGTTTTCTTTGTTTCTAAAACAGGTACTCATGGGATTCAAGGAATGTGTGAAGAGAAGATAAAACGATTAGAAAGCTAATTATAATAGTTAATGATGTAATTAGATATTTTGTATTTAATTAATGTTAGTTCATTAAATATGGAAATATGCATTGTTCTGATTTCTGTAATAGCGACACGTCAGCTCTAGCTGGGTTGGGGTGTTGCAGTTATGGTATCAGAGCAAAGGTTCTTTCCTGTAGAAAACTTAAACTAAATAAATAAGACATGTGAGATTAATGGGTAGACATCGGGTTAGGATTGTAATTTTCTGGTATATCATTTTATATTCCTAAATCGAGTATTTTCATTATAGATGTCTTCTGAAAATACGCAAATTGATCCTGCGATTACTGATGCTATCAATCGAGCATTCACGGAACAAATTCCAAATATCGTGGAAAGAATCATGGGACGGTTAAATCATAACCAGAATAATCTACCTCCTCCTCCGTTGTATCCTCCTCCTCATATTCCAGATCCTCCACCACATGATCCTGAAACTCATGCCGACAACAACACCTCAGTAATTCATGAGTGGCTAACCAGATTTCAGAAACAAAAGCCGCGATCTTTTAGTTCTGCACCTGATCCTATGGATGCATGTAACTGGATTATGCACATCGAGAAGATTTTTGAGGTTTTGGGTGTTAAGGAACAGTACAAAGTAAGGCTAGCAGCGTACAAGTTAGAGGACGATGCACAATCCTGGTGGAGAGGGATTAAGCATGCACATGGCGGAGATGTATATGCAGCTATGTTGGCTTGGAATGAATTCAAGGAAGTATTTTATCGGCAATACTTCCCAACCTCGCACCAGGAAAAGTATTATCGAGAATATGCAATGATCGCACAGAGAAATGATGAACCGATGATGGAATTCATGGCTCGATTCACACGTTTGGCTAGTTTTCTTGGAGAAGCTGCTGGAAATCAACAGGCCCAAGCTAACAAAATTAAGTGGGCAGTATGTGAAAGGTTTAGAAAGTTAATTGTGATGAATAAGTTTAATAACATCACCGAGGTTGCTGATGCAGTTCAGACGTTAGAGTTAGCAGAGAAGATGATTTCTGCTGGAGAGAACCGGAAAAGGGATCGTGATGATAACAATCATACCTCTTCTGCAAACAAAAAGGTGCATTCAAATTACCGTCAAACCCAAATGCAGATGTATCAACCACCAAGCCAAGAAAGAAACCACAATTTTATTGAGATATGCAAACATTGTGGAAAAACGCATCGAGGCACGTGTTATCGACTGACGGGAGCATGTTTTCAATGTGGACAAACTGGTCATCTTGCTAAGGATTGTAAAAATCCAAAACCTCGACATAATGGGAATGCTGGAGGGACTACTGTACCTCGTAATATTGGTGGGCGAGTTTTTGCATTGACATCTGACTAGACCTTTGACGCTCCAAATAATCATGCAAAAATAACTTAGTAAGAGAATAGGATGTCAATAAATAACGAAGTAGTTTGTAGCAAGTTTCCATCGTTTTACTTTTTGTGTAAGAACCGTTATTTGGTAGCCGTTAAAAGTGTGTTATCTTTGAAATTTCTTGAATTATTTTTGATATTCGACTAGTTGGAAAACTTAGGAACTTGTATTCGTGATAAGTTACCATTAAAAAAAAAATTAAATGAATAAATCTATAAATTTAAAAATAAACCGTTCTGTAAAATCTAAAATTTCGAGGACAAAATTTTTTTTAAGGGAGGTAGAATTATAATATCCGTAAAAACATAATAGTTAAATAAATACTAAATATTAATTAAATTAAAAATCAATAAAACAAAATCGAATAATAAATATGTTTAACAATGTTTTGACAAATTTAATTACATGTTGTGATAAACTAACAAGTTAACTACCGAACATTTAGGCAACTAGGATAACTGAGCTATTTAAATTAATAACATTTGACTCAGTTATTAAAAACAAACTAAAACGAATAATTTGATCTCATACCCTGATATTTGTAACAATAGTTCTATTTAATATCACTCGCCTAATATTTATAACCGTATTCGCTCAAATTATAATTTGGTTTAGAAACTGACCCTTACCCGAATCATATTCCGATCCAATTTATCTCATGATTTATATTACATATATATATATATTAATATGTGAACAAAATCTTGCCCAGCAAGCAATTCCTGGACACCGACTTTGAAATATATTCATATATATCCTATAGAAGGTTTTGACAAAACCAACATAAAAGAAAAACCAACATTTTATATTATATGTGTTACTTAATTCGACTAGAAGCCAGCCACGATCATCCATGAAACACATCTGCCTCCTCATCTTCGATTACAACGAGGAAGCTACCATAAATACTAGTTGCCAAAAGGAAACCAAGGAATTATCATCACCAAAAATGGCTCAACCGAGTGTTTCATTACGATCGGATCTGTACATGCGTTGCTAAGGTAAGGTTTAGTTGGTTTGTAGCTAAACTCAAATCTGTTAGTTAAATATGGGCAAGAACCATTCAAAAACTACCCACTGTAAATATAATAAACTATTGAAAAAAAAATGGCTGGACATGAAAGCTTGAAAAGTTACAGGCTAAAGAAGAAGAAAGGTTAGAAGGATCAAAGGTAAAGAACTAAATCAAGGCACATATTAAAGTTGTTCTGTCAAAGTTAGGATGAATAATTATAAACAAATAGATTAGAAGCTAAACAATTGTTATGCTACATCAATTGGTATGGACTTAGAAAATTTATCTGGAAGATCAAGTGTTTGAAAACCACCCAAAACATTATTTTGTCTTTAGTTGAATTACAAAACCATTTTGTTAAGATATAATAGTTTGACTCGATTAGTCAATATATTGGATTGGATTTAAGAAGTTACGATCCATTTCCAATGTATATTATTTCATTTTTAAAACCGTTTCGATCGTAAACTTTTAAAATCTTTGATTTATGAAAATAAAGACGAATTAACGTTAGAAATTTAAATCACCAAAAATTTAAACAGTTAATTATACGAATCATAATTCGTATAAACTAACATAAAATCAAATAAAAACACAGATTACTGAATCGTCAGAGAATTGGATCGCTTGCTTATTATCCGATTTATTCGCCGATTAAATCGCTAAGGCTAAGGTACGGATTTTATACTTTTACCTCATAGTATATTTGTTTTGCCTCGTTTCTGGTACGGATTTCGTCTATTTAACTCAGAGTATATATTTTGTTTGTCTCGTTTTTTTTCCCATTCGTTTCATTAAGTTAAATCGTTTGGATTTCGAGCATTCGTTAGTTCTAGTTCTGATTTGTTATGCATGCGATATAATTATTAAATTTGTATTCATTATCGCATGTTCCGTTATATCGACTTATGAAGTCACTGCATTTGAACTTTGTTTAGATATTTGATTATCTGTTAATTGTAAATTGTTTCAAATTCGATACCCGAGCAAAGCCTCCGGTAGGTGATTCTACCGGTGCGTCATTGGGGCATCAATGGCGTAGCACTTTCCGTGACGGTGTGACTGGTTCACGGCGTCTCCATTAGTACTCTGATAGTACATTGTGCACCTACTGAATTTGGGAAGGCGTATGGACTGGTCCTAGGATAATTGTTTTGTTTTGGTGAGTGTTGGTGTGTGCCCACATACAGCTCACAATTTGGTACATTAGGCCGACGGGTCTGTGTACACCATTTGTTTTGTTTTGTGCTCAAATGGGTATCTCCTTACCATACGACTTAATTGATTATGTATTCGTTCTGATTAGTTGAAATTGTTTGTTCGTATGGTTAGTTCGTTCTGAAATTCGTTATCCAATGTTTGTTATGGTCATTTCAGTTGCTTCCGCTGACGTTGTTATTTTCATAATTGTTGTTCCTTGCCACTTCTTTATTCATTTCCTTTTTCAGTTTTCATCACCGATGCTTTTGTTCTTCCGTTACTGAGCAAATTTTTGGCTCATCCGTATTTCTCTTTGTTGTTTTCTTTGTTTCTAAAACAGGTACTCATGGGATTCAAGGAATGTGTGAAGAGAAGATAAAACGATTAGAAAGCTAATTATAATAGTTAATGATGTAATTAGATATTTTGTATTTAATTAATGTTAGTTCATTAAATATGGAAATATGCATTGTTCTGATTTCTGTAATAGCGACACGTCAGCTCTAGCTGGGTTGGGGTGTTGCAATGTATGTATGTATGTATGTATGTTATATAGTATATGTATATGCTTGTGTTTATATATATTTACGTATAATATATATGTAGTATAATACACACATAATATACACCTATATTTATATTTTTTTAAATATATATGTGTAGACTGGAGAAAGCTAAAAAAAACTGAGTCAGCTCCGGCTCGACTCAAGGATTAAAATTTTTGCTAAAAATTAAATTCGAGCCACTTAGGTACATGTAATTATTTTTTATCAAATAACTTATTTTTGCTGAATATAGAAATATGACCATTACAATGTCGCAGAAGATTCCTTGAAAGTACGACTCGGACTCAATGGCGTGGTTTTGACTTTTTGAACTTAGTAAGAAGTTTATTTTTAAATCTCATTAATTGTATACTATAGTGACCTAAAAATTAAAATTACATGTGCCTACTATTAAATGTTTTAATTACATGTTTATCTAAATTAAATTCAAAATTACATACATATTCTTTCAAGCTTTCTGTATATTAAAAACAAAATTAAATAAATCTACTTATAAAATATTAATGTTTTTTTTTTCAAATTTAATCATTTTTGTAATGAGTTGAGTAATATAATTAGAATTATAAGCAATTTAGTTTTAGATCGGATAAATAGGCAATCAAAATATTTAAAAGAGAATATATTCAATTCTCTCCACAAATACTATTAATGTGATTTTAGCACCTACATGTAGACAGAGAAATAAAGGAAGAAAAGAATAAAATCAATGTTGTATAATTGGGTGGTTGTTAAGATAAACTAACCAACATGTTACACAGCAATTTTTTTAACGGTGTTTTTTTTCTCGCGTGTTGCTTGACCTCTGTGAAAATCCATGATAATACCTGATGCGTAGGAAACCAATGGAATAAAAAATCTTCGGTTATCTTTGCCCCCCATTGGAATTGAACCTGTGATAAACCCTAAGCTGAGTTTTCACTTGATGTCCTTCAAACTTACCCAAGGTGGTAATCTATTTAATTTCCATTTTATATTCCGTCAAATGATACTTGGGGTATCATGGTAACATAATTAATCGGTCCAAAAAAGATCATATCAATAATGCTCTTAAGTATGTAAAAATTAAAGTAAAAGATGATGAATTATATTAATAATTAATTGTATTACTATAACTTGCTTGCTCTATGATTAAAAACTAAAAACTACAACATACTTAAAAAAAACACAAAAATTCACACGATGCTTGGTGGTGGAGTCTCCCAAATATCAAACACATTTTCTTCGCTATGCAAAGCAAAAAGCCGATCGCCCCCAATTGAAAAATCACAAATTGACCCACCAAAACTCCTTCTAAGTCTCGAGGTTAGAACCCAATCCGACCCACAAAACACCGAGATGCAGTCGTTCATCGATGAGAACAGTTGACCCTCATGTAACGCTAGTTTCGGGTAACACGGCTCATCAGGCATCTTGCCTTTCATTAGCCGACTCCTTGAGCTCCATCTAACCGAACCCGGCTCACGCCTCAAGTCCATAAACCCCAAATCCTCAAACTCATTAACCACGCATATTGACCCATTTTCTTCCATGGCTATAGCGTCTCGGACCCGCCGGTCATCACTGTTGGCCGGCGACCACATGTCGGTCCACGACCAAACCATTGACTTTGACCGAAAGTCTAACAAACTGATGTAACAATTGTCTTTCCTAGGAAACAAAGTGGCTACCAACAAACAATTTGAACCGTTTAACCACTGAAGTTTATCTGCATCTCCGAGCGACCACCCGGATGGCTCGTAGAAGAAATCAACTTGCTGACCTGTGTTTTGGTCCCAAACACCGATACCGTACTCGTTGCTTCGACCTTTACAACTTGAAAACAGGTTATAACTGTCGTTAAAACACAACGCACCCGCTGTATAACTTTTAACCGCATTTTCATGTGTCACACTAAATTTATACCTTAATTCTCCTGTTGTTGAGTTGAATAGCCCCATCCCTCCTTGGCCACGCCCGAGCCGCTCACACGTGCTGATCACGAGCCCGGTTGGATCAGCAGGGCCCACCCAGCCCGCGTCATTGACACGTTGGTAATCAAGATTGATTGGAGGATGCTCTTCGACCATCCAATCATAAATATGGACCATACTTCCATGGGCCACACAACAACCGCCATCAGGCGACGCTCTGATTGCAGTACCGTCGCCTGGTGCACGACCACTAACCGACTTCAAAAGGTGAAGTCGATTTCCATCAAATTGTCCCCATTTTGCGGATCGAACGTGGTCCATGAGCCCGTAAAACAGGGCTTCCCGGTAAAGTAATTTTTCCGGTACGTTTGGTGGAATGTAAAGCTCCCCTGTTCGTAACAAATCTAACAGGATTGAAAAACAATCTGGGTTCCGATCAATGAAGTATTCGCCGGCCGGATTGGTTTGTAGGTCCCAATTTTCGTCAAACATGGCGGCGAAGTATGATTGCCGGCCGGCGATTGCTAGCGTTGTGGCGGTGGTTTCAAAGATCTTACCACCAACGTTAAACCTCACCCTATCTTTCTGAATCGCCATGAATCAATATCTTTGAATTCAGACAAAATTCAACATAAGAAATTACAAAGATTCAAACTTTGAAAACAGGGAAAGTTTAATTACGGCAATAAAACCCCGATTTCGTAGGGCAAAATTGAAACGTTTGGATCATGCTAACGATTACACAGACAGAATCGACGAAGACGGAAGGGGGGTTATCTGATTCGGAGATCGATGATCAAAATTTGCTGGATGGTATTGAAGGATTGTCGATTGATTAAAGAAAGATTGAAACGGTGGGTTTTTTTAACAAAGAGATGGAAGAGTTTTGAAGCATTTGGTAGAGAGAATTTCGAGGGATTGAGTTGAGATATATATAATCGACTGTTTTTTGATCTTTATGCTCTTATTTGCTGTCATTCATATCTTCCTGTTTTGTATTTACACTTTTGACCCTGAAACCTTTAAGGTATTTTTATCATCTACTCAACCCCAAAACACTGGTTCAAACAATTACGGAACTTTTGAAATTCTGCCCAATTATTTGTCTTTACTTGCTATTAAATTATTTCCTTCAAAATATCACTCGTCTTATTAATAATAATAATAATAATAATAATAATAATTCAAGGTTACATGACGCAAATAAGTGCTATCGGATATGAGGTTGGCATCAGAACTAGAGCTAACAAAATAAATATATGATAAAACATGATTAAACATATTTAAAAAGAAAGTACAGTATGAAATTTTATTTTGTTTTTATAATAATAAAAATTGAGATGATATTGTTTTAAGTTATAAACAAAATAATAGTTGTTACTGAATTATCAAAGATGATAAAAGTTAGTCAAACTTAGTATAAAAACAAAACATATATGACACAATTAAGTAGATATGCATCGGTGATATCAAATTACATCATAATCCAATGATGTTGATGATTGTTTTTACAAAAGTAGTAGGAATTCAAATATTTAAGAAGATAAAATTAAACATAGTTTAAAATACAAGAGTTGGTGTTAAAAAAAATGTATGCTTCGAGTGAAAATAGTAAAAGTTTCTTCAGAGCATTATGACAGATGACCCAAACAACCAAACTTAACATGATTCTCACACCTAACTACTTAAGAACTTTTGTTCTTGTGCTAAAATGGCCCTTTAACATTTTCCATAGGTTTATCCGCCCATGGATGAAGTTAATTATATAAAACTCAAGAGTGTATAAATTAAGGAAATTATATTAATTAAAAAGTGACACTAACTAAAAAAGAGTGGAGTTATATGGGGAAAAAATAGAGCCTAGATGTTTGAGTGATAATGCAGCTAGGCTAACCTAAAATGACAATATAATGATGGATAATTGCATGAACAATATATTTCTTTGCTAATTTCTTCTCCCTAAATCAATTTTTCTTTTTCTTTTTTCTTTTTACTTACTTGTTATCGCCACCTTATCTCCTTACAATTTACGTTAAAATTACCACATATAAACAAGTGTACACCAGATTTACAATGAAGAAGATGTCAAAGCACTTTTTGTTTTGCCTTTTCTAAGATCCTTTGGATTTAAATTATAGAAGATATATATACATAGAGTTTAAAAACAAGGCTTTTTTGGGTGCAAAGTGTACGAATTCTCTGAAATTTTATTAAACAATTATTAATTGTTTTTGTATGATAAAGTCATACGAACAAGGAGTTATAACTCTCAAAAAGCCAGTGTGATAATAACATTTGTGCGTGATAAAATCAAACATATACGAGGAGTTATCATGCCCAAATTATTCTCAACTTAATTGGTAAAACACTGGTAGTTAAGAGGTTGTTTGGTTCATTAATGCATAAAAGATAAATAGATAATCCATACAACAAGAAACAAAAGATAAACAGTTAAAATCAGTTTTATGCCACATGAAAACAATTGAAAAAAGTATCTATGAAGTTCTTACAATTATTTATTAAATTTTGTTTTTGCATAGAAAATTCTTGTTCTAATTAGTGAAATGACGACATACAGATGGATATCCGGTTCTTAATTTAGGTCCTATACTACGAATGAGATCGATGAAAAGGAGTCGAATGGCTTCGTGATTTGTCGAATATAACCTTAACATTTTTTTTAATACAAAAGCCTGTTTTTTATGGCTTAAATATATAACCTTATAATTTAATAATATGATAAATGAAAGATTAAATTAGGTAATTTTTATATTTTAATCTTGAGAGTTTTACCACATTAACTTGACTTGTTAGTGGATCTCTTTAAAATGAAGGTAAATGCATGCTTGAAGGAAAGATCGTGTGTGGCGTTGTTGGCCATGCTGTTAATGCATTATTTGTTTTTATCTTGTCTCGGGATTTCAAATATTTGGCAGACCGTCCTGAAAATCCTCAAAAGATAATTTTACATTTTGTTATGCAAACTCATCTAATTTTTCTGTTAAATTAATGTATTATTAATACAAATAATATTTTACAACAAATATATTAATCCTTCTTTATTCCTCAGATGCATTCTCATCTTCATTGGGTGTATTGTTTTTATCAATATATTATTTATAAAAAAACTAAAAAATGTAGTAGCTCTCTATCTATCTTCATAAGTTTGTATTTTGTTTGATTATATTTGTGGTTAGTTGAGTAGGGGTCTATGTGAAACTCATTCCTTGGTTGTTGGTGTTGGCTCTTTTTGGTTTGGTTCTCGGTCAAAGAAGACAATCTTTCTTTACTCAAGGATAAAATAAAGTCTCACTATATCATATCATTTCTAAATCTTATAAATAGTCATGTTACAAGTGTGATTTTTTTAGATATAACTGATTGATTGATTTACTGTTTTCTAAAATGGTAGTAAAAACGTTTATGAAAAATAAAAATATTTATCTTCAAGATTTCACATTTATAACTTTCTTTTTGATTGAATAACTAACTAACTAAAACACATATTACTCACTATTGTCAAAACTTTTATAGGATTTAAAGTTTCGAAAAATAAGGACAATCACAAGTTCTTAGATGAGATAACGAAGGCTCAAATGAACGAAATAAGATACGGATAGGAGAGAGTGAGTGATGTCAATTAATTAACATGTAATTATTACACATTGGCGCCATAAAGAGGAATTCTTCATAAAAGTCGTGACATACTTTTAAGTTTTAAATGGAAATATGAGTAACTTGTAATGTTGTAATTGCATTAAATAAAAGCCAAAAGGCCTCTAGTCTAGTGGTTATCTTTTTTTTTTGAACGGCAAAAATTTATTAAAAAAGAAAAAAAAAGACAAAACAACAAACACTATTTACATGTTTATGAATCTAAAAAACCCAATCCTCCCAATTTACATTAATCCCTTTTGCCCTATTGGAAATCCACAAGAAGCTTTGGCTTTTGATTTCTTCAACCATTTTTTGCACTGAGGGTAATCTACCATTGAAAACTTTATCATTCATTGCTCTCCATAAAGACATATTTATCCTAACAAAGACATATTTATTGAGATAAGATCATATGGTTTACCCAATTGTAGGGATTCTTGACTTTCTTCTAAGGTGGGCGTCAGGCGTATGTCTTACAGCGCTAATTTCGCAAAAGACAGTAATTTATTTATTTTTTAATAATTGTTGGTGTTTTTTTAACTACTAACAATTTGTTTTTATTAGATTTTTTGATAAAAAAAATTAAGTCGATGGAGATCATTGAAGACTAAATACACGACTTTTTTTATGTTATGAACTATGAATTTTCTTCCATGATATATATATATATATATGTATATATATATGGAATTTTGTAATTTAAAATATTGAAATACATGTTTTGTGTGATGATTTTATTTCTGTTAGCAAATTAGGTTACATAACTTGCGTCAAAAGGGTAAAACCCGTCATAACGACCCTTTTACCCGTTTAATATTCAACCCTCTTTACTTGTTAAATAGTCGGTTCTTGATTCTCAAAATTTACTTATTCGGTTCTTGGGTATATTTCCGGGACTACGGGTCTAACATGTAGTACTCGTTTGCTCACCCCTAATTTTACAGCCGGTCTCATTGTTTAGTATGGTATTGGTAGGATCTCGTACATATTTTTTTGACAACAGATTTTGATGGTTACAAAAGAAAATAGTGTGATGACCCAATTGGAAGATGAAGTCAACTCGTAATTGAATGTGCTCAAATACATGAATTTCTTGTTACTCCTCAACGATTAAAATGTATATGCCACAATCATTTACCGAACATAACTAAGCATTTATGGAACATATTTATGAAATTAACTTAAAGATAAGCACGTGAACTACAGTAAGTTTGATTTATAGCATATTATTTTCATTTATATACATGGGCAATTTCATATATGATATATCCTCCTATAACCTTACAAAATTATATATATTATTAAATCATATTTATATAATTACATATGTTTAAAAGAATAGATCATGATTGTTTTTAGTTTTCTATTTGATTAAAGCCTATGCTTTCTAAGATTGCATAAGTATCATTAACAATATGATTAAACGCCAATTAATTAGGTGTGACGTTACGAAAGGAATCAAATTATTCTTATCCTAAAAAACAAAGAAAATAAATATCACGTACCTAACGATAAGCAAGAGATCGACAATAATAAAAATAATAATTATTTAATTTCAATACATATATAATTAACTATGATTGTATTAAAATAAGAGACAAATTTTATTTTTTGTTTTTTATTATGTGCATGCACGTAGGTTTAGAATATTGAGTATTATATAATATAGTTAAATATAATGTAGTTAATTTCTAGCTTTTTTATTTGACTTTATTTTAGTTAAACAACATATGCCAAGTGATTCGAAGTTTCAAAATGCACCAGCTTATTGAAAAAGGGAAACTCCCGTTAAGCTCAAGGTTTTAGACTTTTAGTCCTGTTTATAATCATGAGCTGGTATAAAAAAATGTTATTTGAAGAAAAAAAAAGTTGCAAAACCTGCATAACTAATAATTAAAATGATTATATAATAATAAATTATTTAATTTGCTTTACACACATAGAAGATAGTTAATAATTGCCTAACTTATAATTATCTCATTAATTAAATTAAATTCTTAATTAATAAACTACGTCAAAACGTGTTATATATAATATTATTCTTGCAATCTCAACATAAAGTTAATCCTGAAATTAAAGAAACAATGGAGAGATACATATGTGTGTGATATACTGATATCCAATCAACTAGCACTTTATGATTCTTATAAGGCTTAAGCTTTGTAAGGTTATGAGTTTAAATCCTAGCAAAAACGGTCGGTAGAGGGTTTTACCACCTAATGGGTTTCCTCCTAAGAAGCAAGTGGATTTTCTCGGTTCAGCGCTCGCCAATACCTGGGCGTTAGATGCCGGGGAGTTGGTAGCAGACTGTGATCGCAACGCATGGGTTATTGGCTCCGAAGATCCATTTGAGCTATGAAGAGGCATATTGATGACCCCTCGTTAGCCGTTTAAAAAAATTGTGTGTGTGATAAACATTGAAAATGAAAGAGCAACATCCAACTGATTATGATTAAGGAGGAGAAATAAAGTTGGATGCATTTGCACTCCAAGTGAGTACCATCCATAACAATAAAAATTTATTATATAGAATACGACATTCGTTTATTAAGTTAAGGGATAAATATTAAAGAAGATTATATTCAAATTTTACAGGTTTTTAAACCTTTTATGTTTAGAAAGATTTTAACGTATGGATTAGCATTTTTTTACCGAGTACTGGTTACAGTATTCGTTTTTTTTTCCTTCTTGTTTCTGAAATCGGTGTCAATTAGTTTTGGTAGTTTAACAGTATCGTTGTCGATCGGTATCGAACCATCAAAATTGACATTGTTAACGCGCAATAGTTATTTATTGATGTTTCAGTATCAACACCATTTGGTACGATACATATATGACACCGATTTCATATTTACCAAAATAAGTGTTTTTCATCTATTTCTTTGTTTTAAACTAGTTTATTATAAATTTTTAATTTAATTAGCATATTATCATAGTTAGTTGATTGAAAAAAGTAAAAAAGTATGATGATGTTGATTGAATTAAAAAAATTATAATAAAATTGTTAAAAGTAAAGAAATAAATGAAAAGCACCAATTTTGATAAATATTTTTTAAATCACTCATTTGATAAATAATTTTTCCACATCACCTATCTGCTGAAAAAAAAAAAAACTCACAATCTTATTTAAAAATCTTCTTTAAAGACGCAATCAATCTCGTTTTAGTAAACATCCAACTTCAACTACTTGGTCAACGTCAACTTTCCTCAAGTCGCCTTTGAAATATTCCTTTGTGAGTCGACGACCAATACGACTTGGTCCTTATCATTCCCCTTTTTATACTTTTAAATTTACTAGTATTATATATATATTTTTTTAAATTAAATGAGATTATGTAAAAGAAATTATTTGTTGCATCTTTTATAATCATATAATTATATTGTTTTCTTAAAATATCGATCAAGTCATATAACCGAAAACTTAATTGTAAAATGAGAATAAAGAATTATATTAATTTATATTCGACACTAGACTTACATGGCATAGATGATTGAAGTCGTATATGAGATCCTTAATTATTTTTATAAAAACTCGCACATTAAGTGAATGTGGTTTTATACTTTTATCATATTGCGAAAATTGAAGTCAAGATTTTAAGAATTTGTTAGTTGCATCTTTCATATTTTGTATGATTTAACATCTATCAGGGACATTCATATATTTCTGGTGTTGAACTTCAATCACGGGAGCCGCCTCAAAAGCCTAGTCGTATTTGTGAGGTTAGCCTATTAGCTAATTGCAATCGAGTAAAGTTAGCATAATGGTTAAGTTTTGGCTCTTTCTTCTAATAGACCAATGTTTAAGCCTTACTGGTGGCTCTTTAATAAATACCAGGTGAGAAGGAATCTTGAGCTTAATCTCAGGTTCTAAACCAATAAGGGGTAAGTGTTTACCAATTACACAGGGTTCCTGCACATCATGGGGTAAGGTCTTATGGCCGGTGATCGAGGAATCGATCTTAGTTATCAAGTGCCAGGATAAATGAAGTTAGTACGGCAGGACTAAGGCTGTAATCGAGCCGAGCCAGGCCTGGCCCCAGCTCGGCTCGTGAATTTTCGGGCCGAGCCCAAGCCGAGCCGAAATTTCTTTCGAGGCAAAAATTCGAGCTCAAGCTCATAATAAACCTCGAGCCACAAGCCAGCTGACGAGACAGTTTTTTTCCCCCCACTTTAAATACATATATATATATATATAACTAGACTATACCCCGTGTGTTACACGGATTTAATATAAAATATTAAATAGTTAGTAATAAAAATTTATAAATTTTAAATAATACTTTTATTTTAAATGATTAAATTACGTATTAGTATGTTCTCTAAGTAATAAATCAATTATCAAAAACTTTATTTTTAATAAATTAATTTTTAAAAATTTAATACCAAAAATTGTCATTTGTTTGTAAAAAAAACACTATTGTTTAATATCTATGCATTATTTAGTCTATTTTATTTTTTAAATATTTGGTTTTTTTAAAATACATAAAATACCGATTTCAAAAAGTTTTTTCTCTAAAAAATTTTACTTTTAGAAAAAATCCATATCTTAGAATTTTTTTAAAGTGATTTTTCTAATAAAATATTGTTTTTAATTGATTATAAAACTTTTTAGTATTAAAAAGGTTTATAATATCATTAATATTATTGTTATTGAATATGTGAGTTAATATACTTTTAATAAAAATGAGAATTTAGTGAGGTGCTAAGAAGTTGCCAAATGTCACTATTAGTTTAAAAGTGTGACAAGTGGCAAAAACATATTTTTGTTTATTATAATAGTAAGATATAATATATATAAAATCCAATATATATGTATATATATTATACATGCATGCATACATACATACATACATACATACATACATACATACATACATACATACATACATATATTTTATACATAATATGTATATTTATTTAAATAGGGAGATGATCAAATGTTAATCCATGTTTATTGCGTTAACCGAATAACTACATCTTATTACTTTAAGGCCCATACTAAAGTTAATCTAAATGTGTAAGTTTTTCTTTTTTTTTTTAATTAATGTAGAGCTCACTTACATAAATAAAAAAATTAAGAAAAAACATACAACTTTAGATTACTTTAATGTGGGTTCAAAGTAATAAGATGTAGTTATTCGGTTATCGTAATAAGGAGGGTTAACATTCGAACCATCTCCTATATAAATATGTGTATAAGATATTGAATATATACAAATATATATATATATATATATATATATATTTATATGTTTGTGTGTGTAATATAATCTATATGTGTGTGTATATAATTTAATATATATACACACATTAAAAATCGAGCCAAGTCAACGAGTCGAGCCACAAGCCGAGCCAACCCTGGCTCCGGCTCGGCTCGTTTTTAACGTGCTTTTTTCGAGCAAGCCGCTAACTCTTTAAACAGCCCTAGGCAGGACCCTTTGTCGTTCAAAAAATAGTAGCTAATTGTCACAACATTTAGAAGAAGTGTTGGAAAACTCGATCTAGGCGGGCGAGTACTCGGTACCCGGCCAAAAAAACTCGAACCAAATCGGTCAAACTCGGGCCAACTTGGTCAAACTCGGACCAACCCAGCCAACTCGATTTTTCGCTGTTTTTTTACCGATTTTCACTGGTTTTCATTGTTTTTCACCAATTATTGTTTGATATTCCATATATATATATCATTTTTATTGATATTCACTTTATATGTTATATATACTACTAAACATATGATATTTGATATATATATATAAAATTTTTTAAAAATTATATTTTTTATCATTTACCATATCCGAGTACTTTCTGAGTATTCCCCTCCTAGGCCGAGTACTCGGAACTCACCAGTCGACTGACCTGACAGCGACTAACGACTTCTACAAGCATACTTGGAGGTTTGAAAAAAGAGATGCTTGAATTTGAATTGACACACCACCCCCGATTTGTATTAAAGTCGATTTGACAAGAACTGGTTAGGGCTGAACCCAACCAACAGTTTGTAATCTTTTTGTAAATTGTTTCATTCAAGTAGTGATGGATCTAGAAATTTTTTTCATGGGGTTGTAAATATTTTATGAGTGATTTACATCATTAATTTTACATTTTTATTGGTTCAAAACGGGTTAGGTCGGGCAAGTCGCCCAAAAAATAATTATACTAAATCCAAGCATAATTATATATTATAAAAACCAAATCATCATCTAAAGGATTAAGAAAAAATGACACAATTTTGTTAGCTTTCTAAAGGATTTGTAGTAATAATATTCAAATTAACAAATTCAAGATTTAAAGAAGGTGATAGTCAACATTTTCTTTTTAAAAATTATTCAATAATATCTAAATATACAAATTAAATACAAATCAACTAAGTTTCTCATCATGATAACAAATTTTTACTTTTAAAATTACATCTAAATGACTAAATCATATAAAAATTTAAGTATCTAACAAATAAGTGACAGGTGGAAGGTTTGATCTAAATAGTAAAATCATTGAAGTTAAGGTGCCACTCATCTTTAGGTCAAAGATTTGATCCCAACGAATATGGATTGATCTAAAAAATGCTAATAAAAGAAATCTAACAAATATACATATTATGCTATGAGTGATTAAATATTAAATTAAATTGTGAATTAGTAAGTCAGTTTCGTCACATGTAACACTTATTGAATTATTTTGGTATTAGTTTTGATTTTAAATTAGGTTCCATCCGTGTCTGTCAAAATTATACGGTGGTCGGTGATAAAATATCTTCAGGTTGGTCAAATTAAATTATGTATACAACAAATAATTTTTCCCATAGGTGTCGACCGACCCTGTGACCCCTAACTAGGTCCGTTTTTGCGTTCAAGTAGGTTTAACCCAAACCAAAACAATCAAAATTGGTTTCTAATCCGAATAAAACTAATTGCTTTTGTCTCCACTAAGCAATTCCTAATTGGTTCAAGAAGTCGTTTTGACATTTGTTAATCCAACTAAAGGCTTTTTTTTTGTATATATATGTTTTTTTCGTTTTACTCTCTTATTCAACAGGACACATGTTCAACTAAGTTTCAAATGATTTTTTTTTGCATATTTGTTAGTTCTTTAGTGTTAGTTAACAAACCAACATTCTTAATCTTAAGTATTAAAGATAATCATTTATATAAATATAAATTTAAACACTTGAAATAAAAATCAAAAAATAATTATCATAAAACAAAGTAAAACTTAAAAGTAACAACTGTAATTGAAAATTATCTTAAATTAATGTTCCAAAACCTTAATTTCAAATTTATATGTTTTTAACAAGATATAAATTACAAATTACTAAATTTCTAGCTTAATAAATATGATATTAAAATAAAGAAAATTTAAAATGACAACACATTTGCTAAATAGATATACTAAATAAACATAAACGAACGTAAACGAACACATTATTGAATGTTCACGAACACAAATGAACGAACACGACCTCTGTTCATGTTCGTCCATTAAACTAAACGAGCGAATAAAAATGAACTTTCCATGGAACGGCTCACAAACTGTTCTTTGAATGTTCACTTCATTTACAACTAGATGTGACAATTTTACCCAAATCAAAAGAAATGAGTTGGCTTGAGTAAACCATTGTTGTATAATGGGTTGAAATATGTAACACCATAATATGAAATAGGCTAAGATGGGTAATACTTTAACATAATATGGGTCAAGATAGGTAGCCTAAAAGCTATGTGAATGCAATGGATTTAAACGTTTAAGACTGATTAATAACATATTTGATGAGAAAATCACTAAAAATCATCATAATAGACTATTTGTTTAGTCATAACACATCTTAACATAAACCAAACTAATGTATTATAAGGAAACAATAAATTTAGACACAAATTGATTTTGTTTTATCCGCATCCATCTGACCCGTACCAATTCTGGCCCCTTATCCAATCCGACACAACCAGCATATTTTGTCAAGCATATTTACAACAATACTTCCTCTTGAAATAGCAAAAAAGACTACGTCATATTGACAATAGCATATCAAGGCTGCAATATCGTTACAGGCCCATACCAACAAAGGCTAGGGGCCACCTACCATCCTTTGCTTCTAAAAGCATTTTAAAAATTTAAAAGCAAGGGAACACATGTCCACCCGATTCTCCTCATTCCAATTTGTAAACCAATCACCCAAGATACTTGAATTAATGTTTAGATTGGCCAGATTTTTTTTTTGTGATGTAATGTACTGTCAACATAACCTAGTTAAGGGGCAAATAAGATCTAAGCAGGTCTAAACGAATCAAGTCAGCTCATGAACTACTCGAGATTAGTTAAATAAAAACTCAAACATGCCAAGCTTAAACAAGCCTCGCCATAAAGAATTGCTTGTTTAGTTATCAAGCTCAAGCCTAATACATCGAGTCGCGCCAACTCACAAGCCTAAACAAGTATTTGATTTATATAAATTTTATTTAATTAAATAAATGTTTATAACATTATGATAAATAAAATAAAAATCATATATATAATGTCATATATATGAAGTGTACGTAATAAAAATAAATTAATTAAATAATCCACTAGCCGAGTCAAGTTCAGTTAGAACTTGAAAATTTTACTATGAGCCAAAGTGAAGCTTGAGTTCTATTTAGTCAAAACAAACTTAGCTCAAACCTTAGCATTACCAAACCCTAACACTGCTTGTTTCATTCACCCCCTTGGGATGAATCTATGTATATTTGGAGCAAAAATCAACAGATTGCATAGATTTGTGCAAATTGTAAACACAAAAACTCTGTAGATCATAAGCCGTATTATTGTATATTGTAATCGAAAATCGACTTGTTTAGTCCAGCCAATTTTTGACCTCACTGGCAAAAAGTACCAAGAATCCGCCAAGGGAATCTAGAGAATGAAATTCAGGATTGGATATGATTTAGTAGTGTCCATGTATAATGATGGTTCTTGCCATTTACTGGCGGGCTTTGGTTTTTGCTTTCAAAAACAAATGAACATGAACTATAAACAAGTATTGAGTTTCTTCCTAAACATACGATTTGGTGGTAGATATGATCAGGTGGTACCGTCAGTGACACGATGATACTCCAGCAGTGGCGGACCCAGAAAATATTTTTATGGGGGTCGGAAATTTTTGATGGCGGTTGTCCGTCGTTACATATTTCATTTGGATGTTCACATTGGGTTGGATCAGGCCACCTAAAAAATCTATAAATTAAATCAAATCACAAATACATAATAAAGTACGTCAATTCGTCATCTCATTCATTAAGATGACATGATAAAATTTGTTATCTTACAACAAGATTCATAGAATAATATTCAAATTAACAAATTCAATATTCAAAGAATGTGATATTTCAAGTTTTCTTTTTTTTTAAAAAAAAAAAAAGTATTCCATATTACCTAATATACAGATTATACCCAATCAACAAAGTTTCTCATCATGATAAAATAAGTGACATGCAAAAGGTTGGATAAAAATGACAAAACCGTTAGTGTTAAGGTGTTGATCCCTTTAGTTTCAAAGATTCAAGCCCAACTAAGATGAATTGATATAAAAAATGTTGCTTAAGAAAAAAGGAATCTAAGAAATAAGCATATTGGGCTATAAGTGACTAGATATTAAATTAAATTGTTAATTGGTAATTAGGTTTTACCATGGGTAATGCATATTGGATTATTTGGGTATTAGTTTGGGTTTTAAATTGGGCTATATAGTGGTCATTAAAATTTCATGGGAGTCAAAAATAAAATTTCTTGGGGGTCGGTCCAGATTAAATCGTATATATAACGAATAAATTTTTTTTTTCATGGGTGTCGGCCGACCCCCATGATATGTATGTGTGTCCGCCACTATACTCCAGTGATCCATCAATGATCCAAATTTGTCATTAGAAAAAAAGGAACTATAAACAACCACATCAGTCTACACAAACGCATCAACAAAAGTACAGCCATAAACACTAGTCGGTTGACACACATAACACCAACACTGCATGGTATGGCACGCTTAATATATCCCTCTTTAATACTGTAGCAAGCATTAAATGAACTAAAAGCAATGAAGGCTGGAAACACTTGTAAGTAGTTTTAACTATGTTGTACCAACCAAAACAGTAAATGAGAGTATATGAAAACATCCTATAAGTTTTAACAAGATATTAAGAACACATCACAAGATCCGGAAGTTGCATCTGCAAAAACAAGTAGAGCAATTAGTGAACGGTCAAATGGGTAATATAAGTAAGCGGAAGTTCATTATAAATGTTTACATTAAAAACAATATCAGATTATTATTTTAATACTATAGTGCTTGAATTTTTCAACATTTTAAAGAAAGATGTTGCATACCCAAGCAAGCCACGACCTCGCCATGTTCTAGGTGTGACAGTGAGGTTAATCAAAGCCCCTTGCCTCATAACTAGCATAGGAACAGGAAGACCTTGGTTCATTTGTGCTTCAGATGCAAGCTTTGTTAGCAAATTATCACCAAATTCAACTTTTCCAAATTTCACAATTTGATCTCCAAGTTGTAAACCATCCTCAGCTGCAGGTGATTCCTCGCTTATTTCATCCACCATTGCAAACGGCCTGCTCACATTTACATCCATGGCGTTCATAGATGAACTTATACCCACCACACCTTGGCTATTCGAACCTGCAATATCACCATGTACGCTATGAAAATTTAATCCTTTAGAGTTCTAGCAAATATTAAACAAACAGTCAAAAGTTAGAAAAACACCAGCATGCTTGTTTATAAGTCAAATTGTTTAATGATACAACCTGAGTCCACTGAAGTTGAAGATTTAAGAGGAAGCTTTGATGAATGGAGCAGTTCTATATTTTCGCTTATTTTCTCTGTGATATCTTTGTAGTCATTCCTCAGTACTGTATTGAGAAAAGGGTAAGTAAAAGTTCATCAGAATAAAACTGCATCAGTTAATTTCAAGAATCATTGATATTGGTGGAACTTGCAACACAAGAGGAAGAAAAAATAATAATCATCATTCAACGAAAAACAGTCAAGTTTCCGGAAACACAACTAGATAAAAGAAACTCAAACGTGAAATGGGTGTGATGTGAGAAAATAAAAATATTTTGAGCTCCTAAAAAACCTTAATCATGAATCTCCTTCATATATGGTTCAATCATAACCGGTGATTCCGGCGGTAGTAGTGGGGTGAGCAATCGAGAGCCCTAAGCTCTGCTCTGATACCAGTTGTTGGGTATCTCACACACACAATAAACACGATAGTCACACAGACGAGAAAATAATAAATGATAAATCACGACACAAGAATTTTACGTGGTTCGGTCTCAGTGGGGAACCTACGTCCACAGGCTACAACTAGGTATTTGTCATTAAGTTCAGACCAAAGATTACAATCACATGATACAAATTAGGTTAAACAACTAAATAGGCCGAACATAGGGTCAGATTAGGGCCAGCTGCCCTAATCTCCCTAAAGGCCTTCGTAAACCTAACAATACATAATGGTGTAAAATATTCATATAACCTAGGGGAAAAAACAAAAGGATTAAAGCATTTCAATAATAAGTGACAGGATGATTCTTTACAAACCTGCAAGTCTATGCCGATCAGCTTGAATTACTGGAATGTCAATGTCAGACCTAGGAAACCCCTGCATAAAACGTGCTTTTCAGAAATGAACTTGAAGTCATCTTCCAAAACAGAAGCAACTAACAGATACCCACAGGTGCAATCATCACATGTAATGGTGTTTTTTACACATACCGGTTAAATTGTTTGTGTAGCTGTGTCTACTTAGTGTGTGAGAAGATCAATGAACATAGTCATTGTAAGGAATCAAGTGGCACAGCAGAAACACCAACACACTATGCACAGAAGAAAGAAAGAACAGAAAATAAGACACACGGATTTAACATGGTTCAACTAAGGTTATCTACGTCCACGGGCTGCAACTAGAATATTTTTTATTTTGCTCGGAGACAGTCCCCAAGAAACCCTCAATAGCCAGAACATGCACAAAGCCTCTAAGCGTTCATTAAACCCAACAATCATGCTGCTTTAAACAACCTTTAAACTCCTACAGTCCTGCTAATAAGCAACCTTTAAACAAGTATAAAATAAACCAAACAGTTATCTAGGCCCATACTTTGACCTGTAAGGATTAAATCCTTAGGTAAAAACTAATTTACTAAAAGAACGGTTACAAGATCATGACACCGCACAAATGTTCAGAGTAAAACGCACATCAAAGGTGACCCTTCTTCTACGTGTATGTAAGTTCTGTAAATCCATTTTCCTAAATTGAAAGTTCCTTTAAATTTCCGTATGTCAACAAATTCTTTGCAAACCGTCAGTAATCCTACTCTCTTTGTACCAGAAAGAACAGAACCATTTCCACTTCGAATGGCAATATTTCAACTTTAAGACAAAGGCCGGCAGAGGCCTTTAAGCTTCTATATTAGATTTTCTTACAGAAAACTGAACCTAACAGCTAATCCAAATCGAGGATGCTAGTAATATATTCGTTCAGTAATACACTAATACAAATCAAATATATTCCTGACAATGATAGAATCAAAATTTACTTTAATAAGAAGCCAAATATACGCAAAATTTAAATAATAAAAGAACGAATTGCCTCAGAGTCGACAAGATTGCCGGAAAGTCCAGGACCGCCTGGCTGACAAAGACGCTCGATGATAACGTTCATCTCCACTTCCAAAGCACTCCGTTTCTCCATCATTTTCTTCACCTCCGACTTCAAATCCGTCGCCACCATTTTAACGGTGAACTATCCGACCGATGTGACCTTAGGGTTACGGATTTTTTAGAGAACCCCGGTTGCTTGATCAGCACACAAACTGTCTAAATGCTAACTCGTCCCGAATATGTGGATGACTTGCATATAAGCCCCCCTTGTACTATTGGTGTTAAGCATTTTTGACCTTGTAGACTTTGTAGTTTTGGTTTTTTTTTTCCAAAACTACAAGATCACAAATACTTTTCTTTAAATTTTTTGAAAACATAATCAAGTTTCAATTTTGTTTCAATTAAGTCACTTAAAACTTTGTTTTATTTCAGATATATAACTTAAGTTTATTTTATGTGTTCAATCCTACGTATGTGATATATATAACTTGTAACCATAATTATTTTATTTTTATTGTATGATGGTATAGTCATAACATGAATTTGTAAAAAAATCTCAAATTCTTTTTAGAAATTGATACAAAAAATAAAAATTAAAAAAAATAAGAAAATTTTTTTAAAAATTTTAAAAATACTTAGTTGATTGCAAAAAAATGTCCAAATTTGTCTAAAATACATCTAAAACCTTCAAACATGCTTTAAATTCACCTAAAATTGCACTCATAAGGCTTAAACGAGCCAAAATAAAGCAAGATATGTTCAAATGGACCAAAATTATCTGTTATCTAGGTTTTATATCATGTATTAGAACATAAATCAAATTTAAATTACCTAATTGAAACAAAACAAAGTATTAATGATTTAATTAGAACAAAATCAAAAATTGATTATATTTTTATAACATTTTCCCTTTTAATAAAAACAAATAAATTTTAATGATAGCGACAACATTAAACAAGAAAACTAGCAAGAAACTAGCAAAGTTCAACATATATATGTGTGTGTATTCAAACGATGAAGTTTAACAAGAACAGGGTAATCAATATTAAGTATTAAGTATTAACCCATAAAGAGTTTTAGCAGATGTCATGAAATCAACCTCCAAGTCGATAATTGCATCCATTTAGTTATGAGTACAAGAAATTATTAAGTCGAAAGAAACGAGTGTACATTATAAACTAATTCTTTATAACTTTTGTCTAGACATGAATTTAATATCCCAAATCCCTCTCAACTGAGAAAATATCACCATAAATTTTTATATCTCACTTGTTTCTTTCTTCACACTTCTTGTTTTATTAAACTGAAAATCATCGACACGAAGAGTTGGACACGACCCATTCGACCAAAGTAGGAATCGCAAACCCCGTTCCAGATTTCTTCTTGTCGTTCCAGACAGGACCCGCCATGTCAATATGCAACCATTGTACTTTCTCATCAACAAACTGAAACAAAGCACAATGTCTTTAGATATAAAGTAGCATATTTGTTATAAAAAAAAGGGTAAACAAACATACTCATTCAATCCTACTTATAAAATTACATCATAAATTCATAACCTGTCAAGCAGAATTTGAGCCCTCCACTTCAGAGATCAAGGCATAGGATTAACATATTCTTGTATATATTCTTTTGTATTAACATAAAGCAGATTGACAACTATATCGTGTAAAATCTTCAATTTCTTTAATTACAGTGTCTTAGCTACAAAATTTCTGTTATTATTGTCCAACTGGCAATTGGTGCGGGATGTTAACGAGTTAAAAAACTTGCTATAGAGTACCTGCTTTAAGAAAAGAGCAGCAAGAATAGAACCCCCCTGCTTGCCACCACTATTGGCCATATCAGCTACACCTGATTTCATCTTTTCCCAGTAACTTTCCTCCATTGGCATCCTCCAAAGTTTTTCTCCTGCGGATTCTGAAGCTGCAAGCACCTCCTTTGCCAGCTCATCGCTCGGTGTGAAAACCCCTGTTTTATAAGTGTTCATCATCATTAATTTTAAAATGTTCAACAAGTAGCAGTTCATATTTCAAGAAACCTTTTTATACCAAAGTAAATAACAATAATTTCTTATGGTACATAGTTACATGCCTGCAATTGAGGGTCCAAGAGCAATTATGCATGCCCCTGTCAGGGTCGCCAAATCAACTATCTGCCAAAATGTCAATGAGACAAGTTTTCAAATGGTTATAGCCAAAAGAAATACAAAATAATAAAATAAAGACATAAAAATAAACTAAATGCTAACTACAGATTAGGCAATCCACAAAAAAAACATTGTGGCAACAGACAATCATGTAAAAAGAGGTATACCTTGTCCACACCTTGGTTACAAGCATATACCAATGCATCAGCAAGTGTAAGCCTTCCTTCAGCATCAGTGTTGTTAACCTAAAACAAAAATATTAATTACACAAAGTTCTTCATTATAAATATATATTAGATGGACTTCACCCACCACACTAATAAATTTTCTACATAAGCAGGGAAGTTTGCAATCCTGTATAATTAAGTTGCATATTGGAAATAACAGAAGACATTTGGTTAAATTGGTAAGCACTTTGCCCTTAATAGAAAGATAAAAGGTTGTGTTTAGGACAAGTTTCGAACCTGAGGCAGGGGCTAAGACCAGCTGGACGAGGCTAGTTGTGTTAAGCTGGTATTCAAAAATTAGTTAAATGTGCAAGATACTATTTTCTTACCAAACAAAGTTTTTTAATGGTCGTAAGCAATTTATTCTAGAAAAAATTAACAAAAGTTGAAATTATAATCACTTTCAAAAGCCATATGAACTCAAATTGAAAACTTTTATATACTCATAATCCCAAAATATTGGTGACACCAGTACACCACTCAATCTGGCAAAAAAAGTTAGTGACCCAACCCGGTAAAGTTTACTCTATAATACTAAAACCAAAAAACTAAGACCCTGGTAAAAAGTTTATGGGTTATTCATCGGGAGAAGTACCTCAATTGTTTTTCCATTTGAGGCTGTCACTATATCCCCTGGCCTCATTCCTGTTCCACTTATCATGTTTTCACAAGCTGCCACAATAAAATGAACCTGAAATTAAAATAAATGCATTCTATAAGTTCCTCGGCAGCTTCCATAAACAAAATTTTAAAAGTCCATATATTAGGGTAAATATAGCTAAAAAGTCATGTGGAGAGTTGCAAAAATAAAGACAGAAATTAAAGTATTTCTTTAACCTCTACACCAGGTGGTTTGATTTGACCAAGAGCTTTTGCAGCACCTAAAACTGCAGCTGAACCCCCCATATCAAATTTCATAAGCTCTATTGAACAACCTGGTCCTGTTTTTATGTTGTAGCCTCCACTGCAAAGAATAAGAATAATTATTGCACGCCAAAAACAAAATTTATCGAAAATATAAAACTACTACCTGTCAAAAGTGAGTCCCTTCCCTACCAGAGCCAGCTTCTTTTTAATGGAACCCGTTTTCGGTTTGTAACATAAATGGATAAATTTAGGAGGATTTGCAGAAGCAGCAGCCACACCAAGATAAGAACCCATCTTCAATTCTTTACATTGTTCAGTGTCCAATATTGTCACACTAAAAACATCGCTATAAGTTGAAGCAATCTTTTCAGCCTCTTGTGCTAGTGCCCCTGAGGTATGTGTAAGTTCAACCACAAAACAAAGTGTGACTAACTAGATTCATACTTGGACCAGCTGGATAGAAGCAAATGGAATACAGAGGCCCAACTTAAAAAGGGCATAACTTGGGCTATACTCTATGCAAAAAGGGCATAAGAAGGTTATATGTGACTATTTGTGTGTTGAATAACATATCAAATTTCTATGAAATGATTTGAGTGTTAAATAATATATCAAATTTCCTCTGAGTTTAATTTCCTCTTCTTGTATGCTTACGTCACATCACCAAATCAATTTGCAAAATATATTCTAACAAATTAGATGGTGAGAAAAAAGGATGACTAACCAGGGGTGAGAACATTGGCTGGTGAATTTACAAGCTCTTTTCCCAAAACTACCCCTGTGAAAACATGCTCAGTGTATTTGAGTTTCTTTTCTAGCTCAGGTCCAACTCCAAGTCCAAGAAAGTCAACAGATTTTAAAGTAGGCTTCTTGGATTCTGATTTAAATCTGTTATCATCATAAGTGCCATGTAATGTCCCTAACACCATCATATAACACAACAAATCAAATTTCAAAGCAATGAAGTTCATAAATATAACAGCATCACTCTTATCTTGACAAATTATGTGTGCCTTAACATGGGCAAAATAGTAAAAAGAAAGAAAATACCAGTTGTTATTGCTGATGCAGCTGTGAGCTTCAATATGGGAGTTAGGTCTTCAGAAGAAGCAAGAATGATGGCAACATTGTTCGCTTGATAAGCCTTTGCTGATGAGGCAATAGACTCACCAAGAGCCCGATAAGCTGCAACAGATGAACCTGTGGTGCATTTTCCAAGCCCAAATAAACCGACTCGTTTGGGCCCATGGCCTGAAAGCCTGAGAACAGTGGACTGCCCGAGCTTTCCTGTGAAATCTTCCTCGGTGGATACTTGGAACAATAACCCACCATGTTGAGAATCTATCTTCTTTAAGATGGAATTTAGGAACTTTGAGTTCTTGTCATTTGTCATATCTTTCTCTGCGACACCCACTGCAAGCATATCTCCCTTCCATTCTACTATATCAATCTCTTTGGCAGCAAATGAGATCTTTCATATTTTAAAAATAAGATAATACAAGCTTAGTTTTTGTGGTTTGATAAAGAGGTCCATATAAATAGTTCATTAAACTGATATTCCATACATGAGATATCATAGATTTTAGTTTAAGTAGGCAATTAGAACCCGAAACCAATAATAATCACAAGAACATCCTTACCTTTAAAACACATGTACTTAAATGTTTCAAAAGATTAAAGCAATACACAAACATTGATCAGTTTAACTTGTTATATATTTACATCAAAGTCGCTGATAATCTATTGATCAACGATCATCCATGGTCTAGAAATCAAGTGCTGGCATTCAAAATTTCAAATAGATTAACAACAATATATTCTGCTTTCTTCTGATACAGAAGCACATGCAATATAAAACAAGGGGTCAGTTTTGAAATTCTGATCATTGATGCAGATGAAGCGCGTACACATACAAGTAAGAAATGTTTAGAGCTGTATAGGATTCAATAATTAATCAAATACTAATATAACGTACGATAATATCATTAAAAAAACAACCTCAATCTAGGTTTTGAAAGAACATCCCAAATTTGCAATTAATTGTTCAACAATGACTAGGGTTTAATCAAGGTTTTTAGGTAGTCTAATAATGCAAATTGACTGACAGTTTTATGGTTTGATCTATAGGAAAAACAAAAACACCAAGAGCCTTCTAGGTTTTCAAAATCCACTGAATGATGTATGATGAAAGAGGTCGAGAAAGAGAGACCTTGAGTGGATCGAGTTGAGCAGGAAGAGTGAGGCCAAGGGTGGCCTTAGCAAAATCATGAGCCATGTGTGAACAAAAAAGGATTGACGGTGATCGAAAAATGATAATGAAGATCGAAATTTCGTGAAAAACGAGGAACTTGGGCCTCTGTTTTTTATGTTGTGGGAAACAGGGGTTGTGACCTCTGATGGGGCCTCTGTTTTTCGTTCTAAATCAAATCATTACAAATTTACAACTTATATATTTTTTTTTTAACCCCAACTAATCTACTATCGGTACTCAGGATGCGGGTCCCAATAGCTAAAGAATGCTATTAGTTCAGGCAGACGGAGTCCTTAGCCCACTAGCCATCAATTCCAGGAAAAACCCGACTCAAACACCATCTCAAAGGCACAACGGTGGAAGACGGTAAAATCGAGGTCTCCAATCACTTCTCCCATACATTTATCTTACCATTAGGACAACACATATTGGTTCATTACAACTTATAAAATATATTAGATTGAAAGTATAATTACTAAGTTGATAAAGTGTTGCCAAAATATCAAAGGTTTTAAAATCCTTAGCCCATATAATAGCAATTCGATTTGTTTCCATGCATCTTATAACTTCGCTACTTTTAGTGTTATCTCGATCACGTTTAGGAATATTAAACCTCAGAGTATAAAATAAATTGAAGTTAACATCTTCAATCCTATTCGAACTATTATAAGTCATATACATTGTTTATTATATGTTTGATGATAAACCATATTCTTGTGAATAGTAATCAAGTTAATGTGGGGTACGCAAAAGTATGGTTCGAGCAAACCATGTGAAACTGGGAAAGCATTGGTTATTAAGTTAACACCAATCTTAAATTTTCAAAACCAAAAATAAATTATATCCTAGCTTGTTGTCATCTCTTTAAACAATAACATATAATAGTTGAGTGACTTATAACGTCCATTTGCGGTGCACGCATATAATGTATATATGTGTGTGCCCTTAAGAACAAAAGTAAAAATGCACTAATTTTAACGTTATTTTAATTATTTTGTGTAAATAACGTTAAAATCATTGGGATGATCAACTTCAAACGATAACTTTGAGCCGGAGACTCTTTCGGAGCAGTCTCTCTATCCCAATTGGGATAGGGATAAGGTTTGTATCTATTTTTCCCCCCAGACTCTACTGAAAAGTAAGAATATATTGAGTAAGGTTGTTGTACTTAAATGACTTGTAGATAACAGGTTTGGAGGGTTTTTTAAATAATCAATGTTAAGTGGGGCTATTAAAGTGACTAAAGGAAAAACTTTCTTGACTAACCAAATTTCTTATCATCACACAAATCATGTCGGGATGAAAATTTCAAACATCACAATCAATTGACACTTGTGGCTGAACGTTAACCGAGTTATTTTTAACCATGAGACAATGTCTCATCAAATAATTTCACAAAGCACATTTAGACTTAAATTTAAAAAACTAACCATGCCCTTTTTATTGAGCTTTTTCAACACCATAACATTTCATATAAGTCGAAATGTTAAAACTCTTTATTTCTCGTGTTAGGTTTGATTTTCACAACGGCTAGTTTGTTTGGGAAATAAACACCAACACTAACAGAATTAAGGAATATAGAGAAATGTAATCAAATAAAGACATCTATCATCTATTTGTATTAACCTAAAAAAAGTTCAAACGGTTATGAACAACTATTTATTAAAAAATCTCAACCGGCTAAACAGGTAATAACCGATTAACCAATGCCAACGTACAACGCAACTATTTTTTAAATCTAACGACTAATAACCAGTTAATTGGTTTAAAACCAATTAAAAAACCAATTTTGCTTTAGCCGATTTCTCCCTAGAAAATGAAAATCGGTCCCAAGCCGACAGGTTTTTTTGGCAAACCAGCCAGCACCAAAAAACCCGTTACAAAACCAGTTTCAAACTGGTATCAGTTCACTTAACCATTTTTTTTCCTGCACTATTGATCTTACCTTCTTATTCCCTGGCTATAATTAGTTCATCAAACTATTACATAATACATTTAAACAATCAAGATCTTAGCTCCGTTTCTAATTTCATTACACAAAAAGATAAATCATCATTACGTTTTTAATGTTCTTATATTTACATAAACACATTTATTCAGAGGCTTGTAATATTGTTCTCATAATGTTTACAAAGAAAAGTTCAAAACGGAGCTACAACATTCAAATGAATCGAACAATTCAAGAATTGTAGTGATACTTGCTTAGCAAGAAACCTAAAAGCAAATAACTTAAGAAGATGTAAAAGAAACACAACCCAAAAAACTAGCATCAAGAGGCTGTGGAAGCTGGTTCATCTTCAACAGCTGGCGGATCAAGCGCGCGTACTGCTCTTGGAAGCATGAATTCAGCAAAAATGGGGTAATGAGAAGACGGATAGTGTCCGTCAATGTTATCATTCACTACTTCACATGAAACAGGTACCAGTGCTCGGCCTCTGAACAAAATCCAGTCTGTGTGTAAATCTTGAGTTTGGCGATCCCAGCACAGACAAAGTGCCCGGAATATTAACTTGAGAAACTCAAGAGCTCCTTGTTTGTTCCCTAAAAAAAAGGTAAAAAGATAATATAGAGTAATGAATGGAAAGTAGCTTCAAATCTTCAATAAGGGTAGGTCATATAACGGGTCAGGGTCAAAACTTGTGATTTGGTACAGGTCAAAAGGGTAGGGTTGACCCAAAATTCGTTTTTTTACTTCTCTGTTGGTAACTAGTGTGCCAAATAAGATTTACATTATCTAATATTTTGATAAAATGATTCACCAGGTTTTATTGGTATTAGCCATAGTCTTTCTTATTTTACCCATTTGGCCTGCAAATGGTTAAACATAATCCAAATCGCATAAGCAAACGGGTTAAAATTTCCACATAATCAACTTGGGCTTGGTTTGACCCGTAAAAACAACACCTTTAAATCCATGGTATGTGCGTATTAGCGACATATTTTTTCTCAACCGAGCATTAGGCCATGCATCTCTCATATCGCCTACAACACCATGTTCTCTGAAAACAAAGTAGTATAAGCAAAAAGCATCAGTACCTTTATCAAAAATTTACTTTGACTTCTAAAGTCAAAATAAATTTTAAAAATAGCATTAGTGTCATGCTGTCAAGTGCCAACAACTTCTAAAGAAATTTCGACAATTGATACCGATTTTAAAGAAAGAAATCAATAAAATTTAACATTAACGTCAAACGATATTTCATCTTTATAATTACCTTGATCTTCCAAGAAGAAAACGTCCTGTAGTGGACTCTTTTTGTGTATTAAAACCACCACAATATACAACTGACAAGCTAGGAGGCAATGATGCAATATGCTGCCAAGTCAGCAATGCGCTTCGTCTGCGAGCCCGAGGACTGAACTCATCCATGATCGTGTTTACGATTTGGAACGAAAAACCAGGTGGTTCAACGCCTTTCAGTTGAAACGTGTAGATATTTTGTTAAGAAACAACAGTGAGCAACAAAATGCCACAAGAAAATTTATTTAGTGAATTGTTTGGTGTGTGTTTTCCCGTAGGGCATACACTGTGAGTAAAAGTTATACATGAATGACTAAAGGGGTGATTAGATTATATTGTTTTGCTGTTTAAAAAAAAAAGATGATTTTGTTTTAGCCAAAGTTACTGATACATTACAAGCAGGGGTAATTAGATTGTTTTGTTTTGCTGTTAACAAAAAAATATAATTTTGTTTCACCTTTTGATCATATTAATGACTTTTGTTGCAGCTGGTATGAGACCGATTGGCTGATTCAAAATGTTAGATAATCAAGAGCAGAATCTCTTCATTATTAACATTTCAGATTGAATATTGCAACCGCACCCTGTTAACAGTTTCAAGATTATAATGATAAACAACATATATGTTGGAAAAGGATATTGCCCATGTAGCAATGCACGGAGATATACTTCCCCATGACATGCTTCCTGGAACAGAAGGCGACTCTGACAACCAAAATGTTCCGCCTTCTAATAACTCCACCTTTTATAAAAGATAGCACTTGATAAGAATCAAATATTTATAATCTAAATTAAAGATTCAGGTTTTTGTTGTAGAATGAGTACCTTTTCCTTGTCATAGAAAATGGTGCAACATTGATCCACAACATCTTCAGATCCTTTCCTTGATATCCCAAATTGATCATAACCTTGCATGATTAACAAAAACAATCCAGGTTTTAGTCATGTTTAAAAAAATCATTTGTAAATTGTAACCTTCAAGGACATGATATAATGATAAGCAGTTAAGACCCTCTAGAGAAGATTGAGGTTAAAATTCAACTTTCACTTATTTTTGCATTTAAACCCCTTCAAGGCCATGGGTCTCATGAGTTTTCTCATAATAGGTTATCATTTGCACTCTTTCCTTTATTAGTTGATCCCAGTTCACAAATAAGGAAGAAGAGATCAACATTACATCTTCATTTTCTTCATACTCCGTTTGTCCTCAAAGAGAACACTTTCTATCATATTTTTATGGTAATTACAAATTATATCTCCTCCATACCCAAATTTTGACACACGTGCAAGAAGCACCACCTCAAACCCTGAGGCATTTTTGTAATGGTCTACCTACTCGCTTTATAAAACCGTGATCAATAAACATCAAGTTCAAACACTATCTAACAGCCATCACAAGTTCACAATTATCTCAACATGGTCCCAACTCCCAAATTAATCAAATATCAAAGTCAGAACTTCACATTGATTAAACATTCAAGTTATAAAGATGTTATGCATACATAACAAAGTTACTACCAAATCAACAGAATCATACTTGTTCGAAGCAAAGATCAATAATATGGAAAAACAGAAAAAATAAAAATCTACCCAAAGCATTACCTGGCAAACATTGTTGAAGATACTCCAACTGAGACATGACACCTATGATCACCTCAACAAAAGAGTAAAGTAATCAAATCAATATATGTATATTACCAAGATCCGAAAAGAAAACAAACCCAATCTCGAAATCACAAATCAATCAAGACCTAAAAATCATTTTCCAAAAATAATGAATCAAGATCATGCTTTTATAAACATCGAACATACCTTGTTGAGTGCAGAGTATGTTTGGTGAGTAACTGGTGATCACACTAACGCACAAATCTTTCCTCTTTTCCCAGCAATTTGGACCATCTTCTGGCTGATCTTCAAAAAGATTGAAGGTCATTACGGTAAGTGAAACACTCATTTTGCTATTTAATTGCAAGCAAACCCTAATTTTGAATCAACCCCAGATCTTTCAACCCATCACATGGCGTGCGATTGAAGTTGCAGGTTCAAGAAGGCAAAGAGCAAAGATCGCAAAGAAGATACTTGATTGATCTTTACGAAAGATTTATGGGTCGTATGGTAGTCAAGAAAATTTATTGAAGATGCTACAGCTGGAGCTCCTGCAATTGCTTGTCGGGATTTGTGCTTTGAACTTTTTTGAAGTTCAAAATTTTAAATCAAAAAAAATGAAAATCTTTAAAATTCTTTACTTTGTACAAACCGTTGGTTACATAAATAGTTTTAAGCATATAAATCTTTCTAAAATTATAATTAACTTTTTATTTTTCGAACTAAATCACTTAAATTTTTTTTTATTTCAATTAAGTCATTCAAGTTATTTTATGTTCTAATCATATGTATTTAACCTGGATAGTAGGTAATACTTGAGTGAATAATTTTTAAAAAACAATAACTGACTTGAATCAATAATTATTAATTTTAGTTAATATTTGACAAAAAACAAAAATTAATAATTGCATATTCAAGTCAGATTTTTTTTTAAAAATAATTATTTACTCAAACTTATATCAACATATATTACATATTATTTAGGTTAAAAACATAAAATTAGAAAACAAAATAACTTGAATGACTTAATTGAGAAAAAAAAAGTTTGAGTAACTTGATTGAAACAAAATGAAAAATTGGTTACATTTATACGAAGTTAACCCTTTTAAGTATTATAAATTTTGTAATTAGATAAATGAGTGTCATCGGTACATATGGTAAAAAAAATCAAAAATTTAAAAGCTATTTTTATATATTTTCATATAATTTTACTAGATTTATACACATATATATTTTTATATATTAAACGAGCAATAATAATCAGAAGAAAAAAAAGAAAATATTTTGAGAAAATAAAATACATAATAAATAAAATATTCATAAAGTAAATATACTAATAAAAAATAATAAATATTTGAAAAATAATAAACAAAAAAATCAATCAATTAAATATTTATTAGGTATAAATTAGGCTCGCAAAATAATAAATGGGAGTAAATTACTGAGATAATTCTTGTGATTTGTTAGTATTTTATTTTTGTTCCTTAAGTTTCATAAATTAATCATATAGTCCCTAACTTTTGACATTTGTAACCCATATAGTCCTTATGTGAGGGTAATTTGGTCAATTATATGAGGGTAATTTGGTGACATAAGGACTATACGTGTTACTAATGTTAAAAGTTAGGGATCATATGAGTAATTTATAAAACTTATGGACCAAGAGTGAAATACTAGCAAAATATATGGACCATATTGGTAATTTACACAAATAAATGGGGTTCAAACATTTACAATAAAAGTAAATTACCGATATGATCCCTATGGTTTGCTAGTATTTCACTTTTTGTTCCAAGATTTCATAAAGTAGTCCCGAACTTTAAATATTTATAACACATACATTCCTTAGATTACCAAATTACCCTCACATAATTGATCAAATTACCCTCACACAAGAACTATATGTGTTATAAATGTGTAAAGTTTGGAATCATATGAGTAATTTATGAAATCTATGGATTAAGACTGAAATATTATCAAATCACAGTGACCATGTCAGTAATTTACTCTTTACAATAATGCTAATCTCACATAATTATGGCAAATAAGACAATTTACTTATTTGTTAGGTATACTTCTTATTTTAGGCTAATTTATTTAATTTTCAATTCGTCAACACTACAGATAAAACATAATTTAATTCAACTCGTTGAGGCGAAAATAAGTTGAGGTTGTCACATAGACAAAAAATATATATAAATATACAAATAATTAAAATAAGTCATGGTATAAAGTCACTTTAAAGTTTAAAAAACAAATTAAGTGCCAAAAGAAATTAAAAAAGACATACGTAATTTGGGTTGGGGGGGGGGGGGGGGGGGGGGACAAATAAAATGGGGAAAGATCAAATAAAAAGTTTATTTTGCCTAAGAAGGCTAAAAAGGAATTTCAAAACCTTGAAAACCGACCCAAACGAACTCCGATTGAACTCATTTCGATGGCATTGGAACCGTCTCATCGAACCCTACAATATTAGCTTTTAAATTTTAGATTTAACAATTAGTTTAAGAATTTAGATTTTAGGGCTTGATTTTTAACTTTTAAGTTTTATCTTTAGGTTTAGAGTTTGTATTTAAAGTTTTGGTTTTAGTATTAGGGTTTATTTTTTATAATTTAGGGTTCGGGTTTTAGGGTTCGACAAGACGGTTCCAATGATGCAAAAATGAATTTAATCGGAGCTTGTTTGGGTCGGTTTTTGAGTTTTTAGAAATCCTTCTTAGCCTTCTTAGGCAAAATAGACTTTTTAGGGGAACCCTCCCCCAAATAAAATATTATACCGCGTTCTAAATCATGCTAATTTAATAAATAAATTCAAATAAAAATAGAAGAAAATAAATTACTTGAATATTAGATTTTTAGATATACAAATATATAATTGAATGCTTTATTAATTAGATCTATCTAGACATAAAAAAATTTCAGTTTATAGAACTTAAAAACCATAGAATGAAAAATTCCATTGATGATAAACAAAATTTGAAATTAAAAAAATATAAATATGTATATAAGTTTGAAACGAATAGTTAATGTAGTTGTATAAAATAGTAGAGTTGATTAAAATGTAAAAACAAATGGATGATACAATAACTATCCATAATACAAATTTATTTCAAAATAAGAAACATAAAAAATTATAACTATACATAATTAATTTTGTATAAAATTATTTAGTTAATCATAAAATAACTATACTTAATCAAATTTATATACGATTTTAATAATATAATTATTTAATATCATTAGTAGAAAAAATAAGAAATTATTATAATAATGCCAATTGTTTTAATTTAGAGTAAATTACACAAATCGTCATTTATGTTTTCAGCACTATTTGTCCTTTTCGTTCAAAAGTGATTTAAATCATCATTTATGTTCGAGTAAATTACATAAATCGTCATTTATGTTTTAAGCATTTTTCACTACTTGTCATTTTCGTTCAAACCCCGTTAATTTTTTCCCATGAAGCTCCCAAGAATGAGGTTTTCATGGTCAAACCCAGTTCAATTAACCTGCAAATCGACTGATCGGAAAGGAAAAATCTTTTGGTTCAATCCCAATGGTGGATCAATTAACCCAAAAATGAGGTTTTCATGGTCAAACCCAAATCAATTAACTCGTTTGTCTCTCCCTCCTCACATTCTCGCAGCAATCAATAATGCAAGTAGTTCTTCTAACTTAAAAAAAACACAAAATACCCTAATGTGATTGCATGTCTATTTAAATGTAATTTTGAACGGGGGTAGCGCAAAAGGACGAAGCAGGAAACATTTAGAAACATAAAGGATGATAGAAGTCAATTTTGAACGAAAAGGACAATGAAAAAAATGCTCAAAACATAGTAATTTACTCTTTAATTTATTATATGACCTGGGGTGTTAGCGGCTTAGGACAACAATGTTAAAGGTTGGGTGGGTTTGACTGGAACACCGGCCCACCCCCTGGTTCAACATTCCGACTTCAAACTTTGGTTCATGAAACCACCCAAGATAAAAACTTCTGAACAATGAGAGTGACTATATAGTTGTTCACTATAATTAAAAAAATTTCTTTACTTTAAACTATAAATACCATATACCTTAAACTATTTTTACATACAAAAAAAAAAATTATCTTCTTCATCTTTTTAAAGAAAAAAAAAATTAACATTCTTTACCAATGGAGTCCAAAAAAAAGTTATGTCCCTAAGATATAAGCAATGCGAAGGTGGGTTGAAGCCATAATGAACCAATTTCATCTCAATTTGTTGTAACCCAATATTCACCAAAATATGTTCATTATCCAACCACTTAAAACATGACGAACCAAGTTGTGCCCATTTCATTTCCTTTTCGTCTTACGAAGAACCAACCATTGATCGTCATGGTTATCTTGATCCACACCTGCACCACCAAAACCAACCATTTCATGACCTAACCCATTTCATTCCAAACTCGGACGATGAGAAACAAGAAGTTAAAGTGGTGTTAATGTGTTATATCTTCCATATGCAAAAAGGTTAGAAATCAACAAATGATGAGACTCGTTTTGGCATCGATGTCTCGAACACTTTTTAAATACAACTTGGTGGAATCGGTGAAAGCAATGACCATTTCAAGTACAAATGGAAGGATTTAAAGGTAAAGATAAGACAGTTTGGTGGAAACTACATTCAAATTGCATTTAGTTGTTTCTATATTCTGCTAGAATAATCTATTATTTGTCATTATATTTTGTTAATTTTTTTTAATTTTTATATTCTTTTGCTAAATTTTAGACAGTTAAACTTGGTAAAGAATTGTGTCATTGATTGATTGAATATTGTGTACATAATACATGCTATATATAGACTTGAGACTAGGGCCGGCTGACATAAGCAATACAATAACATTAATCCTAGCCGGCCCAAGCTATACATTTAATATTCCCCCGCAAGCTAAGGGCGGGGTTCGACCTGTAGCTTGGACCTTAGAAACAAAAAACGCTGTGAGGACAAAGGCTTGGTGAAGACATCCGCAATCTGGTCTTGAGTAGAAATGAATTGGACTGTTAATTTCTTTTGAGCAACCCTTTCTCTTACAAAATGAAAATCAACCTCAACGTGCTTTGTCCTAGCATGAAACACTGGATTGGCAGAGAGATAGGTGGCTCCTAGATTATCACACCATAGCGTAGGAGCTTGTTTGACCGGAAAACACACTTCGCGCAAGAGTGTTTCAAGCCATGTGAGTTCTGCTACAGTATCTGCCAAAGCCTTGTATTCAGATTCTGTGGATGACCGGGAAACTGTTTTCTGTTTGCGAGCAGCCCACGAAATCAGGTTCTTCCCAAGGTAAATGGCAAATCCCCCAGTAGATTTCCGGTCATCCGGGCAACCAGCCCAGTCAGCATCCGAGAAGGCTGTGAGTGATGCATCAGTGTAGGCGTGAAGCATGGGACCAGAATCATGGTGTAACACAAGACCAAAATCAATAGTGCCTTGGAGATATCGAAGTATCCGTTTGACCGCGGACCAGTGATTGGTAGTGGGAGAGTGCATGAATTGGCAGACTTTGTTTACTGCAAAGGTGAGATCTGGACGAGACAAGGTAACATACTGAAGAGCACCAACCATTTGTCTGTATTGGTGAGGATTCTCAAAAGCAGGGCTGTCACCGAGAGTTAAAGTAGCAGATGTGGCCATAGGAGACGGGTCAGGTTTGGCATGAGATAGACCAGCTCGACGAAGGAGATCCAGGATGTATTTCTTCTGGGAAAGAATGATGTCCTTGCCACGATGGACAATTTCAATGCCCAGAAAATAGGATAAAGTGCCAAGGTCTTGAAGAGCAAATGTGTTGCTAAGACTACGAACCACCCTGTCAATGTCAGCTGAGTTATTGCCGGTGAGGATAATGTCATCCACATACACTAACATGTATAGAAGAGTGCGGCCTTTAGAGTATATGAACAGAGATGGATCAGTTTTGGATCCACGGAAGCCAAGGTGAGAAAGGGCAGAAGAAAGCTGTTGAAACCAGGCACGGGGAGCTTGTTTGAGCCCATAAAGAGACTTGTGGAGAAGACACACATGATTAGGTTTTTGTGGATCAACAAAACCTGGTGGTTGCTGCAAATAAACAGTCTCCTTAAGATCCCCATGTAAGAAGGCGTTCTGGACATCCAGTTGGCGTAGAGACCACCCGTGGGCAACTGCCAGGGATAATACAACCCGAATGGTTGTAGGTTTCACAACCGGACTAAAGGTGTCAAAGTAGTCAACACCATGTTGTTGGCGAAAGCCTTTAGCAACCAAGCGCGCTTTGTAACGCGTAACAGCCCCTGTATGATCCTGTTTGAGTTTGTATACCCATCGGCAATCTACCACATTTGTATTGGGTGGATGTGGGACCAAAGACCATGTGTGATTCCGAACCAAAGCTTTGTATTCGTCGGCCATTGCATTTCGCCAGTTTGAGTCTTTGTTAGCAATGGTAAAGGAGGTGGGGGTAATGTCAGAAGGAAGATATGTGTGAAAGGCAGAAGGATTGTATCTGACAGGTTGTTTGGGATTGGGGCGCAGATTGGCAGGCCGCATTCGAGAGGGAAGGGGTGGAGGTGGTGGAGGTGGGGGCGGATGTGTAGAAGAGGATGAAGAGCTGGTAGGAGAAGGTGTGGAGGTGGTTGTATTTATGGTAGGTGAGGAATGGGAGGGGCTGGTATTAGCAAGGGGCGAAGTTGGAGTGGGAGTGTTGTCAACAGGAGGTGAAGGCTGAGAAGGTGAGTCAGCCGAGAAATGGTTTGTGGGAGGAGATGGATATATTGAGAAGTAAGGATCTTGAGGTGTAGGTTGGGAGGGTGGGACTGAAATTTGAAACGGGAAAGCATGTTCATTGAACCGAACATGCCTAGCTACATAGAGGCGATCGGTAGTTGGATCGAGACACCGGTACCCGTGATGAGAGGTACTGTAGCCTAGGAAAACACATGGGACAGAACGGAAGTCAAGTTTGTGAGAGTTGTAGGAACGGAGATGCGGGTAACATTGGCACCCGAAGACTCGAAGAAAGGAGTAATTTGGTTTATGTCGAAAGAGACATTCAAATGGTGAGATATTGGAGTTTGAACGCGATGGCATCCGATTGATGAGGTAAACGGCCGTGCCAAAAGCAAAATGCCAGAATTTATGTGGAACATGAGAATGGGCTAGCAAAGTGAGACCGGTTTCGACAACATGTCGATGACGGCGTTCAACAACCCCGTTTTGTTCACTTGTGTGTGGACAAGAAAGTCGATGAATTATACCATGTTGTGAAAGGAATGGGGATAATTTTCGAACTCACCTCCCCAGTCGGTTTGAACGGATTTGACCTTTGTATTAAATTGTCGTTCAGCCATTGTGATAAATTGTTGAAAAATAACAAACACATCTGATTTAAGTTTGAGGGGAAAGTACCACATGAATTTTGAGTAGTGATCCACACACAACAAAAAATAATGATGACCATCAAAGGATGGGACATGTGCAGGTCCCCAAACATCACACACAACCAAATACAAAACGTGAGAACTAACATAATTAGATAAAGGTAAAGAAAGTTTTGAGGATTTTCCAACCAAGCATGAATCACAAGTAAAAACAGATTGTTTATCAGAAACAGGTAAAAGAAATTTAGAAAACATAGAATGTAAAAGTTGATGATGTGGATGTCCAAGTCTTTGGTGCCAAGTCTTGGTGGACGCACGTGAAGTTGAAAAAGCAACCTTTGGAACAGGCTTCATCCTTGGAAGAGAGAAAGAGTAAAGTCCATCATGGCTGGGACCCGTGAGGAGGATAGTGCGTGTAGGCTTGTCCTTCACACAAAAGAAATCAGAGTGAAATTCAAAGAAAACGTTATTGTCGTTACAAAATTGCTGAACAGAAAGTAAGTTTTGTTTAAGTTGTGGAACATGAAGAATGTTTTTGAGATGAAAGGTTTTGTTTGGAGAGGAGAAATGAGAAGAACCAATGTGAAGAATGGGAAGAGGATTACCATCGCCAACATGTAGACTGTCACCACCGAAGTATGGCTCGGAATAGTCAAAGCTTGAGAGATCCGGAGTGGCATGGCTGTTGGCACCTGTGTCAGGCTTCCATGAAGAGGAGGCTGAAGAATGAACATCAGCATAGTTGGCTGTTGGTGAGAAACCACGAAGTGTAGATGGGTCTCGATTGGGACATTGAGACGGGATGTGGCCAATACCACATCGATTGCATGTGCCATAAACTGTGGTTTGTGTAGATGCCCAAGGAAACTGTGGATGTCGTCTGTTTGGATGTGAATTTCGGCTGTTGTTTCCTGCTGAATGATGATAGGAGCCACGGCCTCTTCTAGAGCCACGCCCTCGATTTCCTGATCTGTTTGAGTAGTAGGCTTGTGGAGATGGAGCAGGTTGAGAAGGCGATATGTTTAGTTGGGTGAGAAGCTGTTGTAGGGCTTGGATTGTTGGATGTGAAAGTTGACTGGAGGGTTGTTGTGGTGTAGGGGAAGTCACAGCCGAATAGGCTTGAGTAGGTGGCATGCTAGCAGGCGGCTTCCTGACCAAGAAGTCATGATCAGAAAGCAGGGCATGTAACTCATTGAAGGAAGGAGGCTGTTGACGAGAAACTATGTTTCCTTTGAGGCTGTGATATTCGTCCCGTAGACCAGCAATCACTAACAAAACAAGGTCCTTATCTTTAACCGGTTCACCAATATTTGCCAAGGCATCTGCGTATTCTCGTGCACGTTCAAGGTAGGCTGATGGTGTCTCATCTCCTTTCATCTCTATCTTTAATAGTTGTTGTTTGAGTGTGAATTCTCGTGAGATGGTGTTGGGAGCATAGGCCCTTTCAAGTGACAACCACAAATCACGTGAAGTGTTTGTGTTCTGAACATGACCAAATGCAGATTCAGAGATTGTTGATAGAAGAAACATTCGAACATGTGCATCGTTCGATATCCAGGTGGAATGGTTTGGATTTGTTGGTGGTTTGGGTGCTGGTTGTTCAGCAGAGGCTGTGATGGTGAGGAATTCTGATGGACAAGGAATGGATCCATCTACATATCCAAATAGGTTATTGGTTATAAGAAAGGGTTGAATAATGGCCTTCCAGTAGCCATAGTTTGTTGATGAGAGTTTGAAGGCAAACTTGTGTGAATTGTGGGACATCTTGGCTGTATCGGAGAACGGTTGAAGTAGCGCCATTGGTCGCTGATTGTTGATGATCGCAGCAGGGTTGTTTACGGCTGAGAATGGCTGTCGGCAGCCTAGGGTTGTCAGAGAACAGGCTCTGATACCAAGTTAAACTTGGTAAAGAATTGTGTCATTGATTGATTGAATATTGTGTACATAATACATGCTATATATAGACTTGAGACTAGGGCCGGCTGACATAAGCAATACAATAACATTAATCCTAGCCGGCCCAAGCTATACATTTAATATAAACCAATCATTAACAAAGTAAAATAACAGATGTAGATATTATCAAGGTCGTCCTAAATGATTACAAAGGCAAATACAACAATAAATGTTTCTCCCACTGGTCGTCATGATTTTATATTCTGCTAAAAAAATCTATTATTTGTCATTATATTTTGTTAATTTTTATTATTTTTTACATTCTTTTGCTAAATTTTAGACCAATCATTAACAAAGTAAAATGACAGATGTATATATTATCAAGGTCATCCTAAATTATTACAAAGACATGCAAATACGACAATAAATGTTTCTCCCACTCTTCGTCATGAAAGGTTGTGTCACTCTCTCACTAAAACAGAAACCTCATGGATGTAAGAAACTAAATCATGACCATATAATTTACATGAGAATGATTAAACCTATATGTTTCAATGTATGACAATCATGAGTTATGATGTTTTAAGCTACAAATCATGCAGATTTCATGAATTGAGAGAGAGAGAGAAAAAAAACACACTATATGTAAGTATCTTCATTTATACTTTTAATATGAGAGTGTCTAAGTTACCTTAATTATTACTTAAAAAACACGTCCAAGAATAAAACATTTAAATATTTAAGTATCTTCATTTATACTTTTAATAGGACAGTTTCATAGTTTTAAACCAACTGTAAACAATCATATTCTTGTCACATTGAAATTTAAATATTTAAGAAAAAAAATTCATAACCAAAAAGTTTAGTAAAACTTGGAGTAATTTTACATATATTGACGTTGGTCTTTGTAACTGGCGTCAAGAATTATATCTAACGTCAGATAATCTTAAACAAGATATGAATCATTTGAAATAAGCAGTTGGGCGATTACATAATGATTTTCGACAATCACAGTGGTTTCCAACAATTACATGGAGGATTCTTTGGTTACGACTTACGACAACGTGGCGTTTTTCAACTGTTAAGGGGTTAAAACGGTTTTTAGCGATTATGCAGGTTTTTTAACGGTTACGTAGCGGTTTTCGCGCATCATTTTTCATGTTAACGACTTTATTTTCTTTTTTTAACAAATATGGATTTTTTTTTAACTTTAAGAATTGCATTTTTAATTAATTAAACCAATACGATTTTTTAATTGAGTGTAATTTGATAAAGTGATAAGATTATAATAGTAAAGTTAACTATCACTCTATCAGAAACATGTATAAAAGTTAGTTATAATGATTAAATGATAAATATTTAATGAGTTATATGGGAAAAACTAATTCAAAGTTATTTAGAGGTGTTCATGATCTCTTTTAGGTTTAGGTGAAGTTTGACAGAACAAGCAACACATTTCATGTTTGAGGCTTTTCTTTTTTAAACTTTTACCCTTATTTAATTCAGTAGTATTGAAATTATATGCAAATTTTGATTCTTGATTGATAGATTAAATCGATTGGTAATTTTAACGATAAAGTCTGGATCCGACCCGAATTGAAATAAAGCAGTAACGAATTGAAACAACTAAAAAGGAAATAATTAACCCATCATTACAATGCATAACTCAACTGCACATACCAAGGGGACTTCCATGGCAACAACATTATTATGATGGTGATAATTGTTATTGTTATCAATTCAATGAGCCTGAGAAAGTGAATTTTAAAGTGGTTGATTTACATAAAAACTAATTTTTATTTTTTATTGAAACCAACTGTTATTTTAGAATTATATCATCACTTTGTAACACATTTACCCATTGACCCACATAGAGCATGAAAGAGAGAGTGAGTAGAAAACACCCTTGTTAAAGGAAGCCAATAATGTGGTAGACTGGTAGGTGACACAACCATAACAGCTATTAAAAAAATTAATAAATAAAGCAACTAAGAATGTTGGTCACTCTAATTAGACAAATGATAGCATCTATGTGTTCTAATCAAGGGTTTGGGAATGAAAGAGTCACAAGTGAAACCCTTGAAGGAGATGGGTAGGGAAGTTTCATGCCACTATAATATTAAACACCCATACTCGGTGCATTTTACAAACCTACCAAAACAAACCAAGCCGAGCCGAATGGCACCTAAGAAGTTCATCAAGTTTGTAGATCACATTCTTTACATGGATGGAATTTTGTATTCTGGTTTCAAATTTCAGTCGATTTAAGCATCAATCAGGTCAGTAAGGCACTAAACACATGGATGGGACAACCAAACAAGAATCGTTGAGAATTCTGTACAACAGTCAGCCAGTTTCTTGATTTTCAGCAGAAATTTGTTCAAAATCTTCATCTGGGATCACTTCTGATTGAATAGATGGGGAAATGTTATTCACATGAAGCCAAGTGAGCTCCCATAAGCTATCTCCACCAAGGGCACTTCTTTGAACCAAAATTCCTTTGTTCTTCATAACCATCAAAATGTTTTTTAGAAGCTCGGGGACTAATTCTTGAAGCTTTTCATTCTTTTTGCCTCTGACTTTGACTTTTAAGTACTTTTCCATCCGGCTAAGAACACCCAACCATAGTTTACAAAAACTTGTTATGTGTGAAAGCTCCGGAAGCAGTTGTAAAAAGACTTTTGAGAGAAGTTTTAGAGCCAGAACCAGCGTTCCTTCCATGTTTCTGAAGTCTTTTTGAGTGTGTCCTTGAGAGATTTCTAGCAAGTCATCAAGAACAGTGAAGATGACCATGTCAAAACATTGTAACCAGAGTCCGTGCTGGATGTTGACCTGGTCAACCTCGGTCAAACACATTTGTAATGATGAAAGCGCGTGGTTCCTAACATCTTCTCTCTGATCCAGGCAAACTTTTCTTAGTCCTTGCACAAGTCTGAGCCACATCTCTCCTATATCTTGACATGTTTTTGCAGCCTCTGTTTCCCCCATTGCTTCCCGGGCCTCTTGGGCCCACTGAGTTAGACAGCTGATGGACCCCGACATAAGATCGACTGCACGAATGGACCTGTCAGCATGTGCAACACGTGACTCAGCAAATTGTCTTGCTGCATCTACACATGTGGTAAAATTGGCTGGTATTAAGTTGATCCCGTCAGACATAATGAACAAAAGGGCATCAAATCCAACCTCAGAAGCTTCTGGATACCGGGCGGTGATGGAAAGTAAAGACGTGACTGTCTTCCAACCCATTTGTGAACGGATATGAGACGCGTTTGCTTTCACTAAACGGCTCACTTCTTGTGTTATTTGCTCACAATATGCGTCTGCCACCCTGGCATCAAGTTTCAAAACAAGCTGAAGTGACCTTAAAAGATCATCTGCTAAATTCTCTTTGTAAGGAAGAAGGCGTTGACAGATTCTTAAAAGTCCAAAAACCGCCTTCTCAACAAGAGCACATGGCATGACGGTTGTCTGGACGATACTGGCAATGTGCTCATAAACACCCTGCCAAAGAATTACAATCCTGTCCCTATTGTTTAATGTGATTGCAATTAACAATTCTAAGCAGAAAACCGCAGTATCTTCATCCTCGGGAGAACTGTTACCCTTTTGAGGCCGCCCAGCAGCCCAAATGAGTGCTCGGGCAAGGTGTAACAAAGAGTCAGCTTGAAGAAACTTGCTCTCGGTGAAAATACTATCAATATGACATTTTTGAATCGTTTGAAGTGTGCGCTGATGTGCAGCAAGTTGTTGTTCAGTGGGCTGGAGTCTTGGTTCCTCTGTGTCCAGAGATAAGAGTTGACTGAATCGTCCCATTAACCCAGAAGACCTCCTTGGGGTACTCACAGCTTGCATGTGAGCATTAGATAAAGAGTTTGTTAATGGCTTTCCGTGTCCCGGTTCAGATGAAAGCTCTGAATCATCAGCTGCATCACTAGCAACTCGAGCGGGAAGAAGACCAAGCTTGTGCAGCTTCAAGATACAATCAAGAATGTTTCTCCAGCCTGCCCGAATATAATCACCGTACCTATTGATAATTGGACAATTACATCTTTAGCAAGAAATTAATTTATTGGAAGTGGATGTTTCAAGCCATTTACTTAAGCTTCATCTAAAACAGGTCAAATCACAACAATCAGCTAAAAGGGTAATAGGCCGAATAGGTCAGTTTAAATGAAACTTAACCAGAGTCTATTTTAACTTTTATTGCATAAAACCTTAATAGTCGATTCAGATTTACATAGGTACTGTGGTATATTTGTTTTTGTAGTCATAATTAACACTCATATTTATAAAAAGGACAAAAGTGTTTGTGGGTCAACCACGACTGACTTGTTTCTACCCACTACAAAGCCTGCTTTGACCCATTACACAACCCGTATCACCCACCCATCTAGGGCCCCTATTATTTTTGTAGTCACAATTGACAGTCAAAGTAGTAAAAGGAGGTTATGTTACCTATTGGCGATGGTGAAAACGGTTATAGTTGCCATCCTAGCCTTCGTATCATCACCAAAGGCTAAAACTGGCTCTTCAGCAGATGAGGGGTTCAAAAGGGTGGTGAACTTGCAGAGAGAAACAACCAAATCATCCAAAACATCTTCAAGATGATGGCAGGCTGAAATTTTTGCAACAGCTAAGAACCCATCAATACACGTTTGGAACACATCCTCCAGCTCAGCATAGTCAAACACAACAGATATAGCAGCAATTGTTGGGCCAGACATCGCAGCAAACATATCACGGTCAAGGTGACTTTTTGAATCTGACAAAATAAACGGTGCAGTTTTCTTGGACTTGTGCATCAAATCAATCCAACGGCTAGGATTCATTTCAGGGAAAGCGGCACTTTGATCCGGGATTGTACGTATTTCGTTTTTGCAAATTGAATCGTAGAGCTCAGACAAGAATTCTCGAGGGAGATCATTGCCACCGTTAATGTGACGGTTATTTCTAATAAAATCTTCCTCTGTCATCTTCTTCTTAACTTGAACATTATGCTGATCTGTGTTAAGCATAATTATAGAATAAGACAACAAAAGAGCAGCATCTTTGTTAGCAAGAATCTGAGGTGATTGCTCATAATATCTCTCAGAAAACGCCTCCAACACCCTCTGTATCTTTTGTGATTCTCCTGGCAGCCTAAATGTCTCTAAAAACAGACGTAATGCAGTATCAAGATTCATATCCTGGAAATCAAAAGTTCCAGCAAATTCATGAAGAACTAGCACGCAAAACTCATCATGATTACCCAAAAAATCCCCAACAAGATTCTTATCTAAACCAGCAGTGTACCTGAAAAAACAAGCCACGCTTTGGGGGTCTAGTTTGACAGGTAACAGATGGGTACCTTGAAGAAACTCAAGCCCTTTTTTTGGATCTCTATTGAAATGATCAGCTCCAATCATAAGTCTCTTTTTTATGTACTTTCTCCTGCGTACAAATGGAACCCAATCATCAGGATCAGAGTAGCTATCGCATTTAACCATCCAAAAAGGCGTATACTCTTCAAGGTTTACTGGAGCTAATTCAGAACTAACTGGTGCATTGCTTATTCTCTCAGCCATTCCCTGAATCACAGCGATTAAACCGTCTAAAGCAAGAATATGCATTGCAGATAACGGGCAGTTTACAGGGAATGCACTTTTGGATAACAAACTAGCAAGATCTTCAAATATATTGCTGCAAGTTATATCACAATCCAGATTGGCATACATCTCCACCATGAAAGATTTCAGTCTACAGAAGTCAACAAGTGCCTCCATAGCAACCTCTTGCTGCTGATAAGAAGCTCCATATCTGCTTTGTGCAAGTCTTAAAATCACACACGAAAAGAAAGCTTCAAGTTGTAGTTTGATTTCGGTACGCAAATGTTGATATAGGTTTAAAACAATGCTGCATACCATTGAAAGAATTAGAGGACTTGTTGATAAGCCAAACTGCATCAGGTTACGAAACAATTCGTCTTGCACTAGACTTAATACTCTCGGGTGGCGGCGTATGGCAGTGCCACCCAATTCGATTGCTGAGTTGATCAAACCTAAAGCAAAAAGGGGTACATCTTCATCATAAGCTATGGTGTTAGCTCTTGGACCGATTGTCATGTGTTCAACAGCATTCAGCAATGAACATAAGAAATGAAATATTTCAACCATGCAAGGCACACCGTATGGTTCTGTCATTAAATTCAAATCATATGAAACTGCATCTTTTCCCGTACCGAGGACCACTATATTTTCATTCATGGTAGGAATTGTGCCCCCAGTTGCATTTGGAACAAAATTAGAGTCAAATTCAGAACCACCATTACCATTTTCCAACTGCTTCCCACCAAAAGAACCATCATCGGCCAGTCCATTGACCTCTTGTTTAGCAACATCAGGAAGATGTGAAAAAATACACCTCACAATTTCATGCAAGGTATGACGAGCCATACGTTGCAAGAGCTCGCCTTTATTTCCTGCTTGATGAACTACACGGAAACACGTGTTAACAATTGTACAAACATGTTGATTACTCAACATAACCGAAGCTTTACTTTTCATGCAAGCAAGTAAAACTTGTAAAATCTTCATGAGGACTACTTCTTCAGATGCTGGATCAGTTACCTCAAACCTGCAGCTTGTGACAGCATCAACTACCAAATGCATGGCATCTTCAACATTAACGGTGTTTAGATCAAGTACATCAAGGGTCAAGATCTTATAAAGAGACGACAAAGCGACACCTGTAATAGGTGCACCAGTTTCATCCGATCGAATAACATCCAAAAATGGTTGTAGATACAAAGCTGGATTGACAGTATGCCATGAATGCTGCAACGAAAATATTTGTCTTCTTAATGCCTTAAGAGATTGGATGAGGGTGTGCTCCAGCTGATCATCACCTGACATGTAACGACCTCCCCATCTTACATTTCTTCTCATGACAGCTAATACAGCACCGATTTCAGAGTTAATCATGCATCCTAAAGCAGCTTTATCCCTATCAGAAATGGTATTTTCATACTCTTCTGGTTCTTCTTCAATTGCTTTAATTCCATGTTGCAGCTTTAATCGCCCCATTTTAAGATTATCTGCTATACAGATTATGACCTGAAACCGGACTGAACTCCACCTTTCACAACCTAAAGAGCTGTCTGAATAAACATGTTGGTTAAATTCAGCGCTTGACTGAAACATATAAACAAAATCCCAATCATAGAATCAAAAAATTACATGTTAAAGATACATTACATTTGCCCAGGTTTTTGAAATACAAAATTCAAAGAACGAAATCTGTGAAAGTGAATTCTTTCCATAAATATTCTAAATAAATAAATTCTTCTTGCTCTATCACAATAAATTGCAGCGTTGTCGTTTTAAGATGTTGCATACTAAATGTAGTGCTTATATATATTACTTTAAACATATTTTTAAGAAAGAGAATACTTTCTTACCACCACCGTTTGTTACAAAGGGCTTTATGGCTTTGAGTTTCACACCCATCAGATTTACTTTGATCCAAGGATCCGTTATTTCTTTCATAATGATAAAGGATAATTTGGAATTTTGAGTATAAAAACATTTAAATATGTTCAAGTGCTGCATAAACATTTTTTGTCATCTATGTGGTTGGTTATACAAGATTAACAGTGAGAATGTGAATGAAGCAAAAACGCGCTGTGAGTCATGACTATGCAATCAGCCAACCATACCATAATTGGCAAAAACACCTTTTTTAAAACTGCAATGCTTTTTGATAAAAAGGTCAAATTTTTAGCTCTATCAAAGTGATGAGAAACTGGCCCCAAGTATCAAAGCGAACCATCAGTTATACACCAAGTTTTAAGCAACAAAACACTTAGCACAGTATGAAAATTCTTTAACCTTTTTCTTAGCTCAAACATAATATATCTAATATAAAAAAAAGTGCTTTTAGAGCAAGTACATAAGTTATCTACTACAGCTGGTTCTGGTTTTCAACAAGTCAATGATGGATTACACATAGGCATTGCATCAAACAAGACAAAGACCAGATGGTAAAATCAAAAAAGCAGGAAGATTTCATGGGAGCCCTTATATGCAACTAATAGAATGAAGAATAAATGCTCTTTCCCAATGCATAACCAGTAAAATTTGAGTTCCACTGCAGCACTACAAATGTTGCTTTAAACATAGTGTTGCATTTGAAACTATGGACAATTGCTTAATCATCTCTTACCCTGGTAAGATTATCACAACTTTTTGGATAATCTATGTTAAATTTGAGAGATTACGCCACTTTTGATGGAATTGTATCTCATCTATCTTAATAGATCATTTCTTAAATGTTACCCATAAACCTTGTCAAATATTATATCATCATATTACATGTCATCGAAGCATTTAGCTAATGGAAACTGTATCCTAAATCCTAATAGTCCCAAGAAAGATTCTTAACTAACTTCAAAAGAAAGAGATTTCATAGGAGTGTATTAGTTTTTAGCATATGCTTTGTACTTGTTTTGAATTGTAAAAGATCTAGATTTTTTATTTATTTGTTTATTATTAAGTCTGCTTGGCATATTCTAATCTCTTATCCTATAACTTGTCCCACCACCACAACTTCTTATCTCTTATTCCACCTGATTATAGGGCCCTTGTTCTTGTTTGACAGCATTCACCAAAAAATCCTCACCAAACCCTCATTTCATGGTGAATGGCAAATAGCAAGATGCAACAAAAGGAAATGGTCAAAACAATTCATACCCATAGAATACCTTGGATGCTAATATTCATAAACTGATGCAGCCATAAAAGATCTCAAACGTATAAATAATCAGAGATGTGAAGGCAACCAATATCTAACAAAGTCCTTCATCTAACAGGTTCTTGAGAGTTGATTGTTATGGAAATAAAATTATGAAGCCTTTCATGGAAATGGTAAACCAGATAAATTACTTAAATTAACACACAACATAGAGCATTACATCGGTGTGCATGTAATCATTAAAAAAAAGACTCACAAGCAAACTTAAGAACACCTTAAATTAGGGGCCAAGGGCAGACCCACATTAACCCGGGATACAGGTCAATTCAGCCGCACAAGTGAAAAAAAGTTTCAGAATTTGTTGGTTATTCAGCCACACAAGTTAAATATTTTTGAAATTTTCAACTATTTAGGTGTCTGCTTCCTTAGTCACTTAACATGTTGTTGCTTCAGTCTTTTTGGTCATCACAATGGTTACTTGCTAATCCTAGTTCCTATAATACCAATAAAACATCCTTCTTTCTATTTTATTTCCATGGTTTTATTATAACATATTTCATTGATCCTACAAATATACCATGCAGATGTGCTAGTAAACTATACATTGAACACTACAGAAACTTAATTAGCTTTATGTCCTGCTTCCATCCCCCTAAAAAAAGAATAGACAGAAATACTATAGATGTGTCAGATGTTAAACTGAGACTTATTACGCTGTCTAGTGCCTACAAATAAATGTAGCTTTTATGGAACTACTGAACAAGCCTTTTTATCCGGACCCTGCTATCAGTGGAACTTTACTTTGTTTGTTTTTTATGCTGCCCAATGAGTTCCCAGCAACTTCTGAATTATTTAGATTGCACATTTATTTTAAAGCTCAAAAGCAGTAATCTTGATAAACTCCTATTACAGCTTGATGTTACTATAATACACATTCCGGTACTCTAGATCTACCACACCAAACAACGATAACTTAAATAACTTAATTCAACAAAGCATATTTGCAAAGGATCAAATTCCGTTACATTGATTTATAATAAAAATATCAGCCTAATTTCCCGTGGATCACTGCTATAGTGCTATCAAAAAGCTTCACAAACTGCACTCAAAACCAACCACAAAAAAATAAAACACGAATCCCAACAAATTTGGCTTAGGTTGAGCACAAACCCTATTTTTGTAAAAGCGACGAAACGAACACTAGTTATGTGAATCGTAGAATGCAGAGAAACACTAGAAGAAGATAGACAGTGTTGAGAGAGATGACAGTACCTTAACGGAGGTTATCCGATGGAGATCCGGTGCCAGTCACCACTGGTCGTCGGTGTTTGGGCGTTGGGTTCAGAAGTCAGAGTGTGAGAGTTGGGTAATGAGAAAGAAATGGAAATGATAAATGATAAATGAGACTTTGGAAGATTATTAAAATATATTTAACTTTTAGTTTCTAAGTTTCTTGCTAGATAAACATACCTATTACAAACTGTTTTCTTAGCGGTACTTTTTAGCTTTCTAAATGGAAGGTCATGGGTTCAAATCCCTCTCAAGACGAAATATGGGTCCTTGAGAGGTCATGGGTTTTCTGGTGCGGTTTCCTGCTGGGGTGGTGGTGGGGTCTCAACGGAAGTCATGGTAAGTTTGGTAACTAGACCTTTGTGACATGGCCTGAAAAATCGGTGGTTCACACGTTGAGATCAAATGTCGTTAAAAAAAAAAAGATAAACATAACTATTACGGATTTTTACTTATATTCTCTTAATAAGTCTTTATTACATACTAGCCTAAAAACATGTGTGTTACACGGGTTAAATAGTAAAAAATTTAAAATTCTTAAATTTATATACAATTGTTACTATTTGAATAGGTTAAGATGCTAAAGACATTTAACAAAAAAAAATGAATTTTTAAGTTACAGATCTCTTGTTTATCATCATTCCAAATACAAACACAACTTTAACATCTTAAAATTATTAAAATGTTAAAGTTGTGTTTGTAGTTAGAAAGATATATTTAGAGTCAAATAATAGGCAGGAAAATAAAAAAAATGAAGGCTTGGATTAAATGCGAAGTGTTCCCTAAAAATACTCGTTTATTAAAGTATGTAGATTTGTACAACCCTAGTTATTTCATGTCAAAGGAACAATATATGTCTTCCCCTCCCCTTGTATAAATGTCACTTACCATGAATCTTCACTTATTCAAGCAGTCCACGCCTTATAATACATAATATCAACCTTTAACTTTTATTTTATATAAGCCCGAACATGTGTTATTGGAAATGATATATATTTACAAATTCGTGGGATATATGAGCAGCAACATGTTACATACATATTATAGACACAACTGTATCATCTTGACTTGGTTCAGCTTCCTTTGTTCTTTTCATAATAGCAGGTCGAGTTCTTCTCATACCATGCTGAATTGAACACTGAGCCAAATCTTCTTTATGTAAACCTCCTTGACTTTCCTAGCATCAAAGAAAAGGGGCATTCAGGAAATGACTAGTCGCTTATGGCGAACCTTCTAGAATGTCGATTACCACATAGAGGGATGTACATGCCGGTCACTTTGACGACTCCTTGATATATGATATGATACGTACTTTGTTGGGAAACGACTATGGACTTTGCTTGATGAAATGTGTTTTGTATAGTAGATATGTATCTTGATGTTTGTTTAATTTTATAACAAATGGCTTGAAATGAAAATATGCTTTTTAAAACTTATAACTCGCAAACTTAAACTGACATATTTTAGCATGCACATAAGGTAGTGGCAGTGAAGCCTTAGACAGTTGATGCAAGAAACATGTGGCTTGAGTGGCATTAGATGATAGTGAAAATAAAATATCAACATCATTACAAAGATGCATCTACAAAGATTGAGGATCAAATCTAATATAAGAAAATAATCAATTTCTTACAATAACATATCTGTAACATCTGTGCCGGAACCGTCACCGGAACAGTAATTTGCACAGTAACTCAGGTACACGTTACGTGAAACTATGTTGATACTATTTACACATGTGGCTTAACATGAAACTATGATGCGATTGTCTGAAATCTAATTTAAAACCTGATGGTTTAACAGTCAGAAACATATCAGACAACACAAACCTGAAACACAGATACTTGATTTGATGCTAGTATGTATAAACGTATGCGAGGATAAACAGAACAAAGCTATGACAGTTGTTGTTACAGAATGCTAAACCGACGAATTATTCGTACAGGTGACGATCTGTACGAATAGATCTGAAAGTTTAACGATCTGAAATGATGACTGGAAAGTAGAAAACAAAATCAGAAAGTGAAACGTACGATCGTGTTCGTACAGTTAGCGCTCTGTACGAAAACGCGCGTAAGTGACGTTTTCTGATGAAATGAAAACGAAAACGGCACGAACGATAATAAAATTAAGGAAATATAATATTTCCTGTTTTACAATTTTGAAACTCACCAGAAATAAATTAAACGGAAACTATTTTAATGAAAACGCGTAAAATAAATTCATTTTAATTATAATACATAAAAATACGCGAAATGGTGACGCGAGTTAACGAAACGCTAAAAATAATTAATTACGATAAATTATTTAAGACAAATAAATTTTAAAGATTTATTTGGAATCACAGCCTTGGAAATGTAAACTAAAACTAAATTTTTATTTAAAATAAGTAAACGCGCGCGCAACGATCCGGAAACGCAACGAAACCGCGAACCGAGCAACAAAAACGAACCCGAACTCGCTCGGGGTATAAATACCCTAAATGAGTTCAATCAACTCATTTCTCTCATCTCCTCCACTCTCTAAAAATCCTATTCCCGGATTTTGACTCCCACCCACATTTTGAACTTCAAATCCACATAACTTACTCATTTCTCAATGAAATCGAGTGGTTCTTGAGCCTAAACGACGATCTCGACCTCCTCTACACGAAAGTACAAAGGATCGGTCCTATCTCCACCTCAAACTCTCGAAATCTTAGTGAGAAGGTTCGTTTTTTTAGGGGTTTCTACAAACCCGACATAACCACGGTTTAACCGGCTTTAAACATATCTTTTTCGATCCATACACCTTCTAAATGAGTTTACTCATCTAAACCCACTCAAAACGACTATATATACGACTATACCCCGAAATCGTCTTCTCCCATGGCTGAAAACCCGTTCCGGCGAATGGCCTATGAGTATGAGCCATTCGGCCGAATGAGTCGGAGTATGAGAAGGGAGTATGAGTCCGGAGTATGAGAAGGGAGTATGAGTCGGGAGTATGAGAAGGGAGTATGAGTCGGGAGTATGAGAAGGGAGTATGAGTCGGGAGTATGAGACGGAAGTATGAGTCGCGAGTATGAGTCGCGAGTATGAGGCGGGAGTATGAGTCGGGAGAATGAGCCGGGAGAATGAGCCATTCGGTGACTCATTCGGGACTCATTCGGGAGACTCATTCACGACTGGCTCATTCGGGAGAATGACTCATTCGGGTGAAAACTCATTAGCATGAGCCATTCTTATGAAAATCACAAGAATGAGTCATTTTCACTACACCAACTCAGTTAACAACTCAGATTTCAAAAAGAACAATCAAATAAGGGTCATAACTCAAATAATGTTTAATCAAACACAGGACTGTGAATACAACATCAGTACGACAACAGTGAGCGCGTGCATTTTTGAGTCTTAGTCAACCACTACAACAACAAGGTGAGTTCATTTGTCCCTTTTCTAAATATTTTGATTTTACTTCGGGACTGAGAAGCATGTTATACATTTTAAACAAATGATTTAGAAAATGCTTTTACACTTATTCTTGATGCTTATGCTGTAAACTTTATGCTTAAACCATATGCATAATGCTAATGCCATAAATTATATGCTTAAACTACATACTCGATGCTAAATGCTTACACACTAAATGCTAATGCTAAACGCTAATGCTAAACACTAAGGCTACCAGCTAATACAATATGCTAATGCTTACACTAAATGCTAATGCTAAATGCTAATACTAAACGATAATGCTACAAGCTAATACAATATGCAAATGCAAATGCAAATGCTAATGCTAATGCTAATGCTAATGCTAAATGCTTACACCAAATGCTAATGCTAAATGCTAATACTAAACTTTAATGCTACAAGCTAATACAATGCTACATGCTAATGCTAAACACAATGCTACATGCTAATGTTAAACACTAATGCTAAACACTAAAGCTACATGCTAATGCTACACACACTGATGCTATATACTAATGCTATACACTAATGCTACAAGCTAATGCTTAACACTAATGCTACGTGTTAATGTTAAACACTAATACTATATGCTTACTATTCTTGAATGCTCGAAATGCTTGAAGCGCTCAGAATGCTATAAACTTGAATGCTAAAACTTTTGGCTATGGAAGAACAATAGTTGGTCTCTCAGTGCTTGCCTTCATGTGTTCTTCCTAGTCGGGACTTGAAGAACAATAGTTGGTCTCTCAGTGCTTGCCTTCAGGTGTTTCACGTTTGGGGCTAGAAGGAACCTATTATGGTCTCTCAGTGCTTGCCATAGGGTGACCTTCATAGTCGGGACTTGAGGAAGTAGACTGATGGTCTCTCAGTGCTTGCCATACAGTGATTCCTCAATGTTCACTCATGCTATAAACTTTGTATGCCTATATGCTTCCCATGCTCAAACAACGGTTTGGTCTCTCAGTGCTTGCCTTACCGGTTGTGAAACTATTTGAATGCTAAAACTATTGGCTATGGAAGGACAATAGTTGGTCTCTCAGTGCTTCCTTCATGTGTTCTTCCTAGCCGGGACTTGAAGAACAATAGTTGGTCTCTCAGTGCTTGCCTTCAGGTGTTCTTCATGTTCGGGACTATCAGGCACCTATTATGGTCTCTCAGTGCTTGCCATAGGGTGACCTTCATAGTCGGGACTTGAGGAAGTAGACTGATGGTCTCTCAGTGCTTGCCATACAGTGATTCCTTAATGTTCACTCATGCTATAAACTTAAACATAATGCTAAAGCTATAAACGAAATGGAGGGTAGGTAAGACGCTTAATTATCATTAACAGCAATGTCCTATGCAACTTAGTATGTGGTGGGACTGTGTCTGGGCGGGTCGTAGGCTCGACTCAGGGGTATGCCCTGTATATAAGCATACCGAGTTGGATGATACAGGTGTTGTTAGTGATGTTAGGTTTTATCTAAAAGGTTTGCAAAAGCTATTTTTACAAATACTACAACTACATGAACTCACC